>CM076575.1:1686534980-1686859783 GCA_034641835.2 Pinus albicaulis | reverse complement strand
ACGGGGTCTCGCCCCCCCACCTAGGGGTCTACATTCCTCACCCCCTCGCGCTCCAGGGTCTTGGGGACTTCTAGGGGACGTTTCCCTCACACCCCCTCACGCCCCCGCACACCCCCTTTCATGCCCCCTCACACCCCCTTCATGCCCCCTCACGTCCCCTCACCGCCCCTTTTAGTTTATGGTTTCGTGTTAAAAGTTGATGTGCCACTTAGCATATTTGAGAATCCAAGTGATTCTGATTCAGATGGTGACATGGTTGATCCTGATATATTCGTGCAGAAGTTGGATGCAGAGACTAGTGGGGCATTAACTTGAGCATTTATGCTCATTTATCATTATGATGATATCATTTGATATTCATATGTTATGTTTTATGTTTTATGTTTCGGACATAACTTATTTCCATTTAAGTTTTATGTTTCAGACTTGAGTTGTAAACTTCAGTTTAAACTCTATTTTGAATCTTGATATAATATGTCATATGATATCTTAAACTTTATTTTCATTGTGCATTGTTAGTAGTTACATTAATGATTATATAGTACAAACTTACAAACTTACATGCATGATTGTATGATGTATGTTTTAACTTTTAACTTTTAAATTTGTTTCAATTATATGATTCATCATTCATCGATTTGTAATTTTATCATTTATGATTTATCTTTCATGATGCAAGTGTATGATGACTGTATATACATTCCTTGAAAAAATATAGTTACATTATAAATATTATATTTTATAATTTTTATGACCCCGACGTCCCCCCACGTTTCCTGAAAATTGGTAGGGAGCTTTTGGATAGGCCGCTCCCGTGCTCCCTCGCCCCCTCGCTCCCACCTACAGGGGACTTGGTGGAACATTGCCATAAACATATGCAAACATATATCATGATCTTGGAATTCCATTACATATGTATGTGCCCATGTTCCATAATCATTCCCCATCATCAATTTAAGAAATTTCCATTTAATATCAAATTATGGAGGGGGGGAACTTTTTGCTGCAACATTTGGCTCAAAATCAGGGACCATCTCCGTATGAGGTGAATGAGAACTATAGATATTTGAAGAAGTAGATTAGTGCCTTTTCCTCTGGCCATGGAGTCATATAGAGTCATCCATCACAAAAATTTGTCTTTGTTCATTCTCACCTTGAAAGTTGCAAAAATTCATGCCCTAATTGAAACGACACTAAATTTGAAAGATATAATAAAAATGCAAGCTAGAAGTGCCCTATTAATACAAAGGAAAAACCTTCCTACCTACCCTAACTGAGATAAATTTTGATTGAATAGGAAACATGATATTTCCTATGGAGTTGATCCAACAACTTGTTAAATGTATGGGACTAAATCATGCATTTGATTTCCGGGGAAACATGCGCATGAAGAGAAAAAGTGCAGAATTAATGGAAAATCCATACATGCCACTTATAAAAACTACACCGAAAGGTCAAAAAATACTTAAGGCCTTAACTTAATTTGAATCCAAAAATGACAAAACAGGATTAGTGAAAACACGAGAGTGGTGTGGGTGAACAACATAAATAAAAGTGAAGATACCTTTCCCCAAGATGCCTTTGTCACCGTTGTATGAAAACATGTTTTCCTTTCCCTTTATACATGCAAGTGAATGCATTATAGGTATGGTGTTTTCTAGAATAGGAGAAGCCTACTTAAATATATCATTCGTGGAGTGAATGTTTGGGTGCCTTAATGTGCAATGACATGTTTCCAGGATTGAATTCAATGCAAGGCATATTTGAAACTCTAACTCTGTCTTCCGGTGTCTTATTAGAAATTATTTTAGTTTTCATTTTGTGTTTTCAAGTTAGATATTGTTTTCAAGTTTTTACATTTATAATTTTATTGCAATGTGGCAGACTGATCAGAGCAGTGCAGGAACAACCCCGAGACGGGATGATCGCGGAAAGAGGACAGCGGAAGAACATGTAAAGTGCCAGCATTGCTCTATCTTCAGGTATTTTAGTTATTTACGTAATTGAAATAATATTAATTTTGTTCAAATATGCAGACACCTAGCCATGGTACGCCTGATGATTCCCTCTTTGAGGAAGAGCTTTCTTCATCCCTATCTCCAGTGTTCTTGTTGCAAAAAAAGGCACGAGATGCAAGGTCGAAATTTAATACTTTGATAGACGCGCCTCAAACACCTGAAACAGAAGAGAGGATAAAACATCTTATGAGCCAGCTAGAAAGATATCAGGTAATAATAAAAAGTAAAAAGGATATTTTTTTTGTTCTGCATGAGATGAATTGTGATAGTTTGATTTTTAATTTTTACATTGACTAAACTAACAAAAAGTTCTTTTGTATGTAGTGTTTTCTGGCATTTTCTGAACCCGGTGTTGGTGGTAGTGGGACACAAGGGCAAGAGATTGCCCAAAAACCCTCTCATACACCTTCTACTCCTTTAGGTGCTAGCCAAGAAACACACCCTGCCCAAGCAGACACCCAGCCAACCGCTGAACGTGTTGGCAATGATGAGGCTGATATGGCCAACTACATTATTGCGTTTCTTGGAGCTACACGTGTCAGCTCCACAGGGACCATTAATGGCACGTTGTTGGTGAACGATGAAGGTGTCCCTATAAAGCATGTACAACTCCCGGGTAAATTTTAATATTTTAACTATTTCATGTACTTTATCTAAAACATATTTATCATGATTTTTATTTTTAAATTAATGATAATATCTTTTTTTTTTTTTGGTTTTATTCTGTGTAGGAAACAATGAGTTCTATAGGATTCTGGAGAGCCATGCGTTGGTAATTTTTGGCCCAACCATACGTACAGGGTGGAATTCCCAGAATTCCAACCTGAAAAAAGAACTTCTAGATTATCTAGAAGCCCTTTTTGGGGTCGGCACATTTGACAGAAATGCAGTGGCTCGGGTAGCCGACAAATATTTGAAATATACCAGGGACACCTATAGGACACAATTGCAATTTAACCCTAGATATGAGCGTCCTCTCGCAGTTTCAGAGAGTGAGTGGAGAGCACTCATCGATGACGGAAAAGAGAAAAGGGAAAAAAAAGAAGGAAAAATGCCAACTGGACCCGCAAGGTAAATTACAACTTTAATTCAATAGCTTTAATTTTCTTTGTCTAAAATAAAAGTGTGCTACGTCATATCTGACTTCAATATTTTGATGCTAGGTTGCCTGACACCTCAAAGGCAACCAAAGTTAGGATTGAGAAAAAGGGCCATCACAAGCTCGGCCAGGGTGGCTACTTGAAATTTGCTGCAGGAATTGTAATTAAGTAGCTAAACATCTTATAATTAATTGTATCGCCTTGCAACGTTTTTGTAATCCTATCAAATATGATTAAAAATACACAATCATATGTAATGTAGGGTGATGACTTCGGAACAGAAACTATAGAGGAAGATAAAAATATCGCTTTCCATTTCGGCTATCAAGCCGTAGTTGAACGTCGCAGAAGCTTGGGGCGGGTCCCAAGATCCAGAATGCCTGATAAGGTAAAACATTAACCTTTCAATATGTTTGTTTTCGTCCATAAATTTAATGTCTAACAACTTTGTTTAAATCAGGGGAGCAGCACTACCGACGAGGCAAATAACCCAGTTTTAGAGCCAGATGTAGATGATCCTCTCGTGCAACCTAATCATTGTAGTGGGGACCAGGCCGACAATGTTGCTATCAGTGAGGGCCGTGACGGTAATTAATTTCCACTTATAATTTTTTCTAATTATACCTTGATGGTTGTCCTTATAACGTTTTTGTTTAAATGACAGAGAATGTTTCCCTTGAGGATCTTACCACCAGAGAGGAAGACAGGGCAACAGTCCCAACGGCGACAACTGGTGCACCAGGTAAATAATCTCATTGAATTTTTTTTTATTAATATTACCGAACTAGTTCAATGATATTTAAAAACTGACAATTAAAATTTAATATTATTTGTTTTTGTAGGCGATGCCCCGTCACTGGATGAGACCAGACATCGTGACTACGCAACTAGGTCAGCGACGACTACTGGTGCACCAGGTAAATAATCTCATTGCAATTTTTTTTTTATTAATATTACCGAACTAGTTCAATGATATTTAAAAACTGACAATTAAAATTTAATATTATCTGTTTTTGTAGGCGATGCCTCGTCACTGGATGAGACCAGACATCGTGACTACGCAACTAGGTCAGCGGCAACAACTGGTGCACCAGGTAAATAATCTCATTGCAATTTTTTTTATTAATATTACCGAACTAGTTCAATGATATTTAAAAACTGACAATTAGAATTTAATATTATCTGTTTTTGTAGGCGATGCCCTGTCACTGGATGAGACCAGACATCGTGACTACGCAACTAGGTCAGCGGCGACAATTGGTGCACCAGGTAAATAATCTCATTGCAATTTTTTTATTATTAATATTACCGAACTAGTTCAATGATATTTAAAAACTGACAATTAAAATTTAATATTATCTGTTTTTGTAGGCGATGCCGCGTCACTGGATGAGCCCAGACATCGTGAATACGCAACTAGGTCAGCAGTGCGGGTTGAAAGGCACGAAACAGGAGCAGAGCACGATGATATTGATGATGTAATTAGGAGCTTTAAAAATAGGAAGAAGAAAAGGAAAATTTGACAATGTAAAATATTGTATTATTATAAGACAAACGTTACCATACTTGGAACGTTTTTTGCGTTATATAAAAAACTCATTTATCATACTATTTTTATGTCAAGCATTAATTGCAATTTTTCCTTGCGTACTTTTTGTTGAATTGTTTTTTTATTAGTTATTGAATATTTTTTTTTATGCTCATGAAAGTAAAAAATGAAATATAGATTGGGTATTGGGGAATTGAGAGTGATGTGAGGGGAGGGGGGGGGGGGAAGGGGCCATAAGAGCTTCCACCTTCACGTGGTTGGCCCTGTTTAGTAGAGAATAATTTATTGGAGCGATTTAATCTTGGAGCAAACCTCCCTCGATCCAGCGTAGTAACAAAAAAGTCACTGTTGACTTAGTTGCTACTCTTTCAGATCGTGGGAGGCTTGTTCCAAGTTCATGCGACTCCAATAAATTGTTCTTGAAACGAAGAGGAGCTTATTTAGGTATGTTTTGAAATTTTCAACATATGTTCTAACATTATCATAAGAATGCATCTTAGAGTAAAAAATACTACATCGATTACTTGTATTTATTGTATAGATAATGATGGATTTTGATTGACTTGGCAGTGCAGGTACAAATCCTCTTGCATCATGAGCAATACAACTTGTCAACCAGGGTCATGTCCGGGATATTTTTGCTTGTGCGCTTGACCAGGTTCGTAATGTCACATTTTGTAAGTTCCTTTACAGTTCATAATTCAATATTAAGCTTGTTCATGATTATTATCTAGATTTTTTGTATGTGTTTTTTCATCTATTTGATTGTAAGTAACTCTGCATGTTTCCTATTGTTCACTATGATTTCTCCCATTACCACTCCCAGGATGAATCCGACTTTATTGTTACATAGGTTACTTTATTGCTACTATGATTTCTCCATTTATGATTTCATAGGTTACATCATGTAAAGTTGTCAATCTCAGGTTGGTGATGAGCTTTAGTTCTCCAGATTTGGGGCTTTTCTGATATTTTCTCCCTCATGTCATTTCTGCATCACCTCGTTGTTTGAGCATGCCAATTGTCTACCACTTGTACCAATTGGCACATGTCAATCCCTGAGTGGTGCCACATTTCACCTATTTTCAGTGAGAGTTTAGGGTTTCTCTAACATAGCTTGAGAAATCCGATTCAGTGCCTGCTTGAATATTGTCACATAATACTCATGGTTTGGATTGATGAGCATGTTCTGAATGGTTGGTTGATTCATAAGAACCACCCATATAGTCATCTTGAGATATTTCAGAAGGTTTCTCGGGTTTCCTTTTCCACCGTTTCTAGTGGGTGGGATGGTGTGGGGTGATCCATCAATACTGGTGCTCTTGTAGTAGGGAATTTGTTTTTGGGGATATAAAGGAGCATTTGATGTAGATATCCCATTGGATGCATTCATAGATGGGAACGAGAGGTCAAGAATTTAAATTAAAAATATGCAACCTCTAGCATGGCAACCTGAAGGCCCCGAGAGACACCGGTTAAAGATTGTTTTGTGCTGGCCTTAATATAGTCATGATTTCTTTCTATTATCTTAATGTAAATATATAGTCCGGTCTCATTAAAATGAGGATTGTGGTTGTATTTCTCTTTGGTTGTTTCTCTCTTAATGCTCCAGAAGTTGCCAAAAGTTGCGATAGTTGTTTAGTTTGCCTGTTACACTTAAAAGTGGTTTTTAGCAATGGGAGTCATGTTTTTTAAGGTTCATACTAATATGAAGATCTTGTAATTCTATATTCAGCATAAGAGAAGATGGCCTTTGCTTTGGGCGCTATGACAATAATTGCCACATCTACCTCATTGGGTAACAATGGAAAGGGGAAGAAGTTGGGTGCAATGTTTGATAATTATGGTAGACAATTGTCTTCTCTTTTAGTTTTTTCACCCATTTCCTTTAATCTTTCAAGCAAAAGAGGGACTCTGAGATTACGCGACAGAGAGAAGGTAGTTAATACAAGAGCTATGGAAAAGGAGTTGTACTTCAACAAGGATGGCTCAGTGACAAAAAAATTGCAGGTCAGAGAAAAAATTATGTTTAAAGGAAGGTCACTTGCACGTGAAACTTCACTACGGTGGATCTTTCCTTGTCCACTTATATTCGATTTTAATGTGTTATTTTAATTTTTCATGGAGGGTTGTTTTGGCATATGGTCTGGCATTCAATTGCACACTTACCGAAAGCATTGTCAATTTGTCTTGCAGGCGGTGTGAACAAACTTGCTGATCTTGTTGGAGTCACCCTTGGGCGAAGGGCAAAATGTTGTCTTGGAGAGCAAGCATGGTTCTCCGAAAATAGTTAATGATGGTGTGACAGTAGCTAAGGAGGTAATTTGTAGATGTGTGCTCTGGTTTTCTTTTTAATGTTGTATTAGTTCCCCCTCTTAAATGTCTTAGATTTGGTAGGCATAGTTTGAAAACTCAAAGGTGAAAGGAAACATATTTGTTACCCAGTGGTCTACTTGGCCTATGGACTAGCCACATTAGAGTAATGCATAAAGCTTTTCACAACAATAAAGGAAAGGGTTATGGCTGAGTCAAATTTTATTGTTATTGACAGTGTAATGAAATGTATCTCAATGCTATGGTTTTGGCCTTTTTATTGGTTGAATTAGAGGACCCAGTTGAAAATATTGGGGCCAAGTTGGTAAGGAAAGCTACGGCAAAGACAAATGATTTAGCTGGGGATGGAACCACAACATATGTTGTTCTTGCACATGTTGGAATATTGAAAAATTCCAGAACAATGAATGGAGAATAAATCTCCCTTCTTTTAACACAGAGAAAATAAAAATTTCTTTGACAGGAGACAAAGTTTCAATACTTTGAAAACAAACTTCTATTCCCTTCAATAACTCAAAAAAAAACTATTACACTTCTTCCTCATTGAGAGGGATTACAAAATTATGACTGCTACAAAACGCAGTGCATAAAACCAACTCACTGTCTGTTCAAAACAAACATACTCTGTCTCTAAAACACTCTGTTGTGTTTTTCACTTTCGCACTGCTGTGCATACACACTTAAAAAGTTACACTCGATCTTTCACTTTTTACACACTGCTGTGTAATAAAAATTTTACATACTGTCTATAAAAAAAACTACCAAGATTTTTTGTCCTTTTTATTTTTATATGCCGTAACATATAAAACATATTATAATAAACCCTCTTTTAAAAAAAAATAAAATTAAAACTAAATTCTATGGCCCACCTTTCATTTCGCATATGATATATATATAACATATGTTTAAAACATATGTATATATTAAACTATCAAAACATTAAAGAACCCTTTCCATCGGACTTCAAAATTCTGAATAGATTGAATTCAAACCAAATTCGTGTTCCAAAATGGGATGCTGACGTCTGCCTAATTTTAACTCGAATTCTCAATCCAATGTGCCCTATAAAAATTTCGGGTCCGGTTTTCAGGTTTTCAGATTCCCTTCAATTTCAAGCGATCCAATATTAATGCTCCACGTGTCCTCCTTTTGAATTTACAAAACTGTTGGGTAAATTTCTGTTTGTTTAATTTCTGGCTGGTGAATTGCGTTAATGCTGGTTGTTGTGTTTAAATACAATCCTGTACAAAAATATGGCTGCGGCCATCTACAAAAAAAAATTGCAGGAATTTTAAATGCTGAATTAAATTTCTGGATGGCATGCAAGCAACCTCCAAAAAAAAATGTTGCTGCTGCATCCGTCCTTCTGCTGCAGCAGTTGAAGTTAAAATTCAACAGCACAGGGTTTAATAAGTGAGAGTGTAAAGGTAACTTTTTGTCGATAGTACTGGATTAAGATCATCTATTCATTTTTGTAGGGTATTATGGTGTTTGGTTTTTTAGTTTTGGGTTGGGCTTGTTGAGTCTAAGATAGTTTTTGAGTGAAAAAATTGCTATCAAGTATTAAAAAATTTTGGTTCTTTTTTCAAAATTTATGAGCTTGTTAGGAAATACAAAACTGACAATGGTTGTATCTTAAATTTGTGGAAAATAATTTGAAATGAAACCTTTTTGTTTAGGTTGTTGCAGCAGGTGCAAACCCCATTCAAATTACTAGGGGCATTGACAAGACAATAAAGGCCCTTGTTTCGGAACTCAAATTTTTTTCAAAGGAGGTAAACGCTTGCCTTTTGAGTAGGCTGGTTTTCCTTTTTGCTGATGGTTTGGTGTATCTAATTGAATTAGTTGCCTAAGGTATTTTGGTTGCAAACTCCTTTTCATTTTTCATACAGTATTGGCCTTGTGGAATACATTTGATTGTGTGGTCTTGTTAGATCTACAACATTTTTAGTTGTTTAGTCTTATGGCCGAGGTGCACTTTTATTATGGAAATAGTTGATGCAATATTGTCATTTAATCCTTACTGCAGGGTAGCATGTTGAGAAGTTTTTGGTGAAACATTTGGTATTCAAAATGACACTTGATCCTATACAGCATCATGCACTTGACTTCAAAATTCATATTCAAAGTGTGCCAGACAATTCTTGCAAAATTTCAAATATTTATGTTCTTTTAAACCATTATCTTTTTCATGTATTGGATGCTGAAAATGTGAAAAATACTTTGGTATGAAACCAACTGGTGAATAATTTCCAGCACAACAACCACTTCCAAGACATGATTTAGAAGTAGAAAAAATGTGCTTATGAAGCATAGAAAGATATCCTTGATGCATTGTCAATGTTTGGCTAGGGTTATTTTTGGAAAAAATAACTCCTTATTCCTAGAATAGTGATCTTCAATACAAGTAAATGCCAGAGAAGAGAGATCATCGTGTGATGCAACAAAACTGAAATTGGACCCCCAAGGAGAGCTGGTGTGTCTACAATCGCTCTGTCAGCATTTTCCCTTAGTTTACCCCGTTCTTTTCCTCCAGCCTGAGTCTTAATTGACTTCTTCTTTCTTCGGGTTTATTTATCAAATTCGTAGAATTTGATAAATAAATACTATCCACAATGGTTGGATTTTAATTTATATTCCCGACTTTATATTATCTCCAAGCCTTATAACCAATGTTTAAATTTCAACACTTTGTATTTATACTCCACGTTTATTTTTAAATAAATAACTTGTAATGAACTTTCGGCTCTATATTTCACCACCCAGCCTTACAACAATCATGCTCCAGACTTATGCTAATTATCCGCTAATCGTTTAATTAAACAATTTCATTATACTCCGGCCCCACCTATATATATCAATAACCAATCAAACACTCGTATTGTACCTGGCTATCCTCCGCACACCTTATTTAACCTCCGGGCAACTTCAACGTGCGACCACCGTCCGATGGCCCTTCTCCAAATCAACGACTCTTGGCAATTTCGCTCAGCTTCCAACGTCGGGATTTAACGTGCGATGGCGCGGGTTAAACGGTGGTTTTTCGGGGGTCACTTTGCCACGTGTCGCATTCCCTATGGAATCGCTCGCGAATAGGAAATACCACCTACTCCACAAAAGCGGTGCGATATGGGCAACCCACTTTTGTGATTCCGCTCGTGGTTTTGGTAGAGGGCTTGACCATGGGTGCAAGTCTAGTTCCACTATCCTTTTGTTTGTTAACTCATGTCCAATCCTTGGGTCAGGTTCCGAAAGCACAACAATTTTGTCTCTTTATTAAGCGGTATTTTTATATTTGAACAGTTTTCACGACCCCGGTTCTCTACACAGACTTCGCCTTCGGGTGGGGTGAGTTCACAGGGTTATCCAACAATTTACGGGAATTCAAAGACAGAAGAATGGAATTATCAGTACCCAATCGCCTCACAGTTAATTTTTTTTTCACAATTAGCAGTTCGAGATAATTCAATGGCAACTAAGCTTGGAAATCATTTAACTAGAAACAATTGTTCACACACAGAGGTTTATTGTAGAAATCCCCTCTCTACTCTCCTCTTCCCTCTCTACTTTTATTCATCCGAGGAATTACAATTTATATAAATAACATATGGCTCTTCGGTTCCTCTGAGAGGACCGTTCTAGAAATCGAAAGGTCTAATTATAATAATTCAACTAACTGAAACTGTTCGACTCCTACAACTCTAACTAGTCTAAGTAATACAGTCAGCTGAGGTATTGACACCTAGTTGTTACAACTCAAATGTTTTCGAACCCTCCTAGCCACAACATGTGGACAAAACCTCCTACATTGCTGGTTAGTGCCTAATGCCCCTGCATCATCGTGTGACATAAACCTATTACAAAAGTGAATTCCTTGAATTTCACCAAATATTTTCTTTGAATTCCTTGCTTTTAAAAGCCAATGATATCCCTTATTGTGTTAATGTTACGGAAATTCCTTGTCCTAGTGCCTCACACTCTACTATGAATGTTTTACCAAAAGTAGGTGCAACCGATGTTGGTGTAGAAGACATGGCATCCATTAAAAGAGAGAATGCCAAAGTAGCCTCATCATTCCTTATAAATGATATTTTCTTCAAGAGATATGTGAGTGGACTTGAAATGCATGCATAATTCTTAACAAATGATCAATAATATCATGTAAGTCTAAAAAATCTTCTAAGAACCTTGATTTTCTTAGCAATAGGTCATTTTGTAATAGCTTGCATCTTTTGAGGCTCCAACTTCACTCCTTCCTTTAAAACAATATGAACCAAATACTCAAATTCTTATTTCCCAAAAGCATATTTGGATATTTTTACATAAAAATGATTGTTCTCAATAATTATTTATATAACTTTTCCACATGTTTAGTGTGGTATTCCCATGATTTATTATAAATATGTGTATTATCAAAGAAAACCAACACAAATTTTATAAGATAGGATCAAACAAAATTTTTCTTAAGTCGAGCCCGCCGGACTTCAAACGGCGATAAACCATAATTCAAACCAAATTCTCGTTCCAAAATAGCCTGCTGACGTCGGCCAATTTTGTGACGCGAAAACCAAATGAATTCCGCCCTAATCTTTTTCGGGTCCGAAGTTGGGCTGGCGTACGGAGGGAAGTTGTGACGTGAATTTCTTATCAAATTCGCCCTAATATTTTTTGGGTCCGGATTTCCACTGCGCGAGCGGCCCAAACAAAGATCCGCTCCAATCAATTTCTGCCACGTGTCCTCAATAAAAACTTGCCCTGCTCCTGGCTGCGGGTGCATTCGATGGCGTTTAAGGCGATGGGACATGGATATGGCGATTTCATACCAATCACATTAACATTTAACGATGTTCAATTAATTTTTCACATCAAATCCACATTAATTAATTTTTAACACTGTTCAAGATCGGACCTCCACTCCTCTTAGCGATTCTGCACGCTCCAATATGATCCAGCCTTCGGCTCTCATTATTAATGATCAGAGATTAATTATGATGGGCGTCCTTTGATTGCATTGCATTCAGGTCGACAAAATGGCGTTTAACTATGGTTTTTCAGATGAGCCGGTTACTGGATTACACTGCCTGCTAACTATGACGATAAGGAGAAGTGGCCAGTTGAACTGCTGCCTAGACCTTGCAGCATATCTGCATTTCTCTCAGTTATGTCTCTGTCTGTCTTCCTCTGTTAATTGTAATTCTGCTTCTCTGTCTCCTCTTGTTCCCACTGCGCCTGAGACTGCACCCATGCCTTGCGTGCGTCATAGGATGCGTTGCCGCAGGGGAAGCACTAGAGGTCAACCCCTGTGGGCTCCCTCCAGCCCCTCAACAGAGTCGACTTCCGGCCAGTCTAGTGATTATTACGCAGGTCGATATCCAAATACTAGGAGTGGGCGGGGTCAGGTTGTAGGATCTGGCCACCGTATGGATTCCTCTGCTCCTCGCTTCCCCACAGCTAGTTCACCTTCTCCCACAACGCGCACTGCGCAATTTTCCTTTAATTTCTCTCTCAACCGCCCACGAATCACGGCTTTAGTCACTGTGGTCTTCCGCGAGGAGGCCCAAACGGAGGAAGAATGCACCCGTCCGGTGGAGTACGAACTCCCTGGAAAAACGGCCGGCACCTGGGCCTTCGGGAGAACATTGACATGCATGTGGGTAGCCTGGCAATCTTGGGACCTTGGGAAGGATGGTGCTGGAGGAACCATAGGAGGGTAAGTTTGGTTAATTTGTTTTTTCTTGTAAACGAGGCCCACTTAATTAGGTTGCTTTTAGATTGACTGCTTGTGTCTTTGGACCTTTGTAATATTTTTGAATTTTGTAAACGTTCAAGACTGGTTTCCCCGTATGAGGGCAGTCTTCTTAATTTTTTGATTTTTTGATGACAAATTTGCCATGAGTCTGGCCAGGCAATGTTTTTGACTTCGGCGTAATTTTATTCGCAATGTTAATAGATTAACTTTACTTAGAATTCTCACATGATTAGCGTTTTTCTTGATCTATTCAAGGATTTTGGGTACTTTAATTTGTATTTGGAACAATGGACGTCGGTACTCTATCTGTTGCTTTACTATTCTACATACTGCTATTTCACTTTCTTATAGATGCCTTGGGCATATTTGGATGCTTTCTCGGATTGTCGATAATCTCCATGTGGACCGTTACTCGGTTTTATATCATGTCCCTGTATGTGACATGGGGTATTTTTCTATCATTGTCTGGGGTGGGACTTCCACTTTTCTGGATGGATATTTGGGTTCCAATCTTCAGATGTGAAAATGTAATGACTTCATGGACATTTTTACTTCATATAATATATTCAAAACAACGTTTTTTCTCTTGTGAAAAAAAAATGATTAATGTTTATCACTCTGCCTTCAAAACTAGCGATGCTGGTCTATGTTGCTGGTTTATTGATATGGTCTGATGGTATTTTTATATTTTGGACATATCACACTCCTCACATGATTATCATTTTTCTCTGTTCAAGGATTTTGGGTACTTTAATTTGTATTTGGAACAATGGACGTCGGTACTCTATATGTTGCTTTACTATTCTACATACTGCTATTTCACTTTCTTATAGATGCCTCGGGCATATTTGGATGCTTTCTCAGATTGTCGATAATCTCCATGTGGACCGTTATTGGGTTTTATATCAAGTCCTTGTATGTGACATGGGGTATTTTTCTATCACTGTCTGGGGTGGGACTTCCACTTTTCTGGATGGATATTTGGGTTCCAATCTTCAGATGTGAAAATGTAATAACTTCATGGACTGTTTTACTTCATATAATATATTCAAAACCACTTTTTTTCTCTTGTGAAAAAAAAATGATTAATGTTTATCACTCTGCCTTCAAAACTAGCGATGCTGGTCTATGTTGCTGGTTTATTGATATGGTCTGATGGTCTTTTTATATTTTGGGCATATCACACTCCTCACATGATTAGCGTTTTTCTCTGTTCAAGGATTTTGGGTACTTTAATTTGTATTTGGAACAATGGACGTCGGTACTCTATCTGTTGTTTTATTATTCTACATACTGCTATTTCACTTTCTTATAGATGCCTCGGGCGTATTTGGATGCTTTCTCAGATTTGTCGATAATCTCCATGTGGACCGTTACTGGGTTTTATATCAAGTCCCTGTATGTGACATGGGGTATTTTTCTATCACTGTCTGGGGTGGGACTTCCACTTTTCCGGATGGATATTTGGGTTCCAATCTTCAGATGTGAAAATGTAATGACTTCATGGACTGTTTTACTTCATATAATATATTCAAAACAACGTTTTTTCTCTTGTGAAAAAAAATGATTAATGTTTATCACTCTGCCTTCAAAACTAGCGATGTTGGTCTATGTTGATGGTTTATTGATATGGTCTGATGGTCTTTTTATATTTTGGACATAACACACTCCTCACATGATTAGCGTTTTTCTCTGTTGTAGGGTTTTGGGTACTTTAATTTGTAATTGGAACAATGGACATCGGTACTCTATCTGTTGCTTTACTATTCTACATACTGCTATTTCACTTTCTTATGGATGCCTCGGGCATATTTGGATGCTTTCTCAGATTTGTAGATAATCTCCATGTGGACCGTTACTGGGTTTTATATCATGTCCCTGTATGTGACATGGGGTATTTTTCTATCATTGTATGGGGTGGGACTTCCACTTTTCTAGATGGATATTTGGGTTCCAATCTTCAGATGTGAAAATGTAATGACTTCATGGACTGTTTTACTTCATATAATATATTCAAAACAGCGTTTCTCGTCTTTTAAAGTTTCATTTTTTTTTTAAATTGAACCCACCGTCGGTATACCGACGCCTTGTAGACGTCAGAATTGCGAAAACTCAGAAACGTCGGAATAGCGACAGTATAAAAACGTCGGACCAGATTTCGTCGGAATTGCGACAGCTTACCAACGTCGGAAGAGCGACGTTCAAAACGTCGGACCACATTTCATCGGAATTGCGACATCTTACAAACATCAGAAGAGCGACGTCCAAAACGTCGGACCACACTGCATCGGAATTTCGACCGTTTACAAACGTCGGAAGAGCGAAATTCAAAACGTCGGACCACATTTCGTCGGAAGTGCGACCGTTTACAAACGTCGGAAGCGCGACGGTTCGTGAGACGTCAGAAGAGTGACGCTTGTTCGGAAGCGATGGAAGAGGTGTCGATAGTGTGACACTTTTTAGGTGCGTCGGAACTGCGACGGCATGACAAACCACGTTTTGTCTGCCCTCGAACTGTTGCTCTTGCGACGACTATTTGTCGGAATAGCGACGAATTGGCCGTCGGAATTTCCGCCAAATTTTCTAGTGATAGCATGCCAAAACACTATGGAGGACTCACTCATGGATCCATGTATCATCTTACTTCTAACATATGGTAAGAAGTTTTTTTTTACATTCATTAACTTATGTACTCTTACCATTACTATGCAGTGCATTGCTCCTCAGGAGGGCAAGCTTTCCACTTTGCGCCATGATTATTGTTGGGCCCAACTATATGATGGAGGCAGCCATATTTTATGTGGCCTTGGGCAAATTTTTTCACATTACATGTATGATCAGATGTTATATCCTACTACTTGCCATATGATGACATACATGATTGAACTTGTAACAGTTTGCAAAACTGCGTTGTACACACATAGGAGACTGTTGGTATCTTCAAGCACCACCTGTAGCCATCAGTATTTCATTCATTCTTGTATCAATCATGTCTCCATTTTCTGATTTGTTTCTATTCTTGTTGAGAGCATGATTGAGAGATTGACACATGAGTTAGATGTGTCCTTGAGGGGAGAAAATTCCCACATTTTCTGTACTACATGTTCTAATGGGAGCATGGGAGGAGATATGGCCACCATAGCCACATATATGTTCTCTTTTGAGGTGGAACATGAGTTTGATAGCCATCTATTGCATAACCATGGGCAAGAATTTGATCATGTATTGTTGATACATTCAGCCATTTACTATTCATTAGTAGATGTGATGGATTTTGTATATTACTTGCCATATTATTTTTTGAGATTGCAGTGGATGAGACTGTGCTGTATCCTTCTGAGTTATTGTTTGTATCATGCATCATCATGTACAACTTGCAGCAAACTCCTCACTTGGATACTCTATGATGATCATGTTCTATTAATCATGGATGAAACAATTTGGGCCAGCTTGTTCTTCAATGTTGGAGGAGAACTCTTTGGAGGATTGCTCTTCATTTTGCCATTTGAGGGCAATACTTTTATAGCCCAGGATCAGCACATACTCTACACTCATCATGAGTGGAGAAAGGACAGGATGGGGTAGGCTATGATGCTTAACATGTTCATATTTTTCTGCCCACCTTCATTTCTGGAGCTTGAGGTGGAAGGAGATTTTCAGGAGTTGCCATTTTGGGAGGTGACTCATTCTATCTGGATGATTGCTTGGGGATGGAGAATCCATTTGGCAAAGATGTTTTCCCAACATTTTTTAGTCTACATGCCTTGGGGGCAACTTCTCAGTTCTATCCTTGCAGTTGCTTGAGGACAAGCAACATTTGGGAGGGGAGGACTGTAATATTCCAAATTTTTCCTTTAATAAATTGGAATATTAAAGTTTCTTAATTTCACTTATAAGTTGAATAATTGGGTGAGGAGGCCCAAACACAATAAAAACATGGATAAAAGATCTCTAGTATGAAAGGGGATCAGCCTTGGAACTATATTTCACACCCTCATGTGTGGAAGGATACATTTGCAAAGAGGCTAGGTCAAGTTTGACCAAGTCAAACAGTGCAGAGGTATGACGTGGAAAGCATCTTGTGGGATAGCGCAGAGAAAGAGAAGGGAATATTCCTTGAAGGAGGAAATCCTAAAGAATGGGGCCCATGGAGAGTGAGCTCTCATGTGTTTAAAAGGAGGGCAAGGCAGCCATTGTTTGATATGCATATGATTATAGATTTCTTGTCTGCTTAGACTATTTGCAGTCCCAACTATTTAGCTGAGTTGCAGTGCTGCTTAGCACAAGGATTTCCTGTTTAGGAATCCTTCTCCTTTCTTGAGAAGCCTCTTGAAGGAGTTGTACTGATTTGCCTCACATCTAGGCTTGAGGCCAAGCATCCTCCTCCAGGACAACGTTATTCCTGTAGCAGGATAATTCTGTGTTGCAGGGTGTTGCAGTGAGGGATTAAAACACCTCTTCCATCACTTGTTTTTCAGAGGAGGAGTCTTCCTTCCCTTTGGAGGATCGGTTTGGAAGCTATCAGAGCTTATTTCAGATCTTGGCACTTGGCCAAATCATTCCATTCCACCTACAGCGTAGTTACGCTCTTAGACTGTGTTATTTCAGAGTGCACTTGCAGCGGGGGATTGCAGTGTTGATTGGAGGATGAGATCTCAAGTGTAAGGATTAGCCTTCCACTTAGGAGATCCATTGGAGGAGGTATACTTCATATTTTTTATCATCTTCAGCCTTCTCTATTCAGTTCCTATTTTGAGTTACAGCTGCTACCCAGCAACTCCGGCATTTTTTCCATTTTGTATATTTCAGCCAATCCTTCTGGGGATTGATGTATTATTACTTTCAGGGGTTAGAGCCTTGCTCCCCCACTTTATTTGAGCCATACATTGTCATATCTTGTATTGATATCATATCTGCATCAATACCTTCTATAAACTGCGCAGTCATAGCCTAGGGCATTTTCAATGTAGTAGTATACTTTATATTTCATGTACTTGTTCTGTTGAGGCTCTCTTGCCTGGATTGAGTGAGTGATTCCTAAAGTGTTGTACACATTTGATGCTATATCATACATTTTTCTCTATACAGATCGTCATGTGTTCATGGTTTTAAAATAAATCTGTTATTCCTTCTCTTGTTCAAGAATTGTTGCAGCCCCTCTCACCGGGCACTTTTTGAGGACATCTAAGTGTGGGAGATCTATTTAACCCACTGAGAAGGATTTATTTGGAGCCTCCTCTTGGATTTCAGTATTAGACACATTGATCTAAGGGATCTAGGTCCTGGTTTCAATTCTTGTAGCAGCCATTCTTGGAAAATGCGTTTTCCAGTCATGCCTTGCTAGTTGTTCCAGATTTGGGATATTACACTTGTCGATAGAGGAAGCCAAAATAACCTCATTTCAGCAGAGGTCATGAAGTGGCTCGACCTACTGACCATAGCAAACCTGAAACCATATACCATTGGGTGGCTTCACCAAGGAAGAGATGTCTGCATCCGCTAGCAGTGTCACCTTCCCTACAACATCAAGCCATTCACAGATGAGGTACTGTGTGATGTTGCTCCTCTTGATGTGCTTGATGTATTATTGGGCCAACCATACTTGGGGAAGCGACATGTTGTGTATGAGTCTAGGCCTCATTTTGTTGTTATTACTTTGGGAAATAAATTATACAAGATACTGGAGGTAGTACCGCCTCCTGCCATCTCTTTGACTACCGCAAAAAAATGCAGTAAGATTGTTTCCCAAACCAGGAAATTTATTTCCATTATAACTCACCCATAGGGCAAGAATAAAATTATGGTCACAGCCTCAAAACAGGGCTCCCCTGCACGGCAGCAACAGATGGACAAAGTCATGGAGGAATACGAGGACATTTTCTCCTCTCCCAGAGAGGTTCCTCTACACTGTCAGGTCAAGCACTCCATTGATTTGACCCTAGGCACGCCACTGGATGATGTTGCCATACCTCATGTGACCACACATAAAAAATCCACACATGTAATATTTTAGGCTGATAAAGCAACCAAATTTATTTAACGCATCCAGTATGTCGGCCAGCAGGTCTACGACATCTTCGACAAATCCAATACCAAGTACAAGCATCGCCATGATCAGCATCGATTGCTACAAAAATTCTAGGTGCATGAAAAAGTGGGGCTGCATTTGTAGAATGAGCGCCTCACTGGACCCCACCGCAAGCTTCACCCACTCTGATATGGGCCATACAGCATCACCAAGGCAAGTGGCTCATCGGGGACCAAGTTCAACAGAATTTTCCTCATCTCCTGGAGGAACTCAATGCAATGGGGACCATTGCTTTATAAGGGAGGAGGAATGATCCAAGTGGATATTGGTGGCCACCCACCTATTCCACTTGGACCCCCACGATCGTTTCTTTAAGTTTTTCCGTTTCATCACAACTTACCATTTTTAGTAGTTTTTCAGGTCTTGAACTTCCGGATCTGTTTTGAGGCCCTAAACAACGTTGTTTGGGAATACCAAGAACACAACCTGGAAGTTCCTTAGATGTTTCTCACATAAAAATTTGTAGTCCTCATATAGATCTTTCTAACGAGGTATTGAGCACATCAAACAAGGATCATATGCCAAAGTTACGTCCCCGGGAAGTTGATGTACCAATTTACCCAAACGAGGCCCATAGTTTTGGTGCTTCATCTCCTAGGGTTAGGTTTTTGGATGTTTAGGGTTTTCCATTGTTTCTCAAGAATAAATAGGCCTTCGACCCTCATTGTAACATATTTAAGAGGAGTGTAGTTTCCACATATCTTCTCAGAGATAAGCTACCAACGCCCTAGCTAATCTATTTCCATTATGTCTGTAAGCATATTTCATTCATTTGATTTTAATGAAATGAAGTTTTGTTTTCGTTTCTCTCTATGTTTATGTTTATTTCTCTATATTATTGTGTTCATGCATAAATCTGAATTAGTGGTATCAGACCAGTCTGCTCTTTCTCTGTTTTCTTTGCAAGTCCCCAACGAGGTTAGGGTATAAGGATTTAGGGCTCGATCTAGTTGAACCCTTGGAAGATCAACCTCGCAAACCATGATGACCTCCCATTGCGGAAGAAAATAAATACGCGGGAGCAGGATATCTTATCAAAATATTTCTCGAGGAGGCCCTCGAGAAATAGAGGAAGGTGATGATGGATAACTTTTCCCAAATCCTTCAACATCTGGCCACCGAAGACACATCTACATCCAACATCCACTCTAGAGGCGCCACTCATTTCAAGGTACAAATCAACTTTGACATTCCTGTATTTGAAGGAAAGATAGATGCAGATGTCATAGATATATGGTTGAATTTTCTATAAGGGTATTTCTTGTTCCATGATTTCTACGACCGTGAAAATATTATTTTTGCACTCCACAAAGCCTCCCCCCTTATCAAAGACTGGTGGGAAACCTACAGTGAGCAAAAGGATGAGAGGGAACCCTCTCTATTCTCATAAAAACCCACTTGGAATTCATTCTGAGACGACATCAAGGAACAATATTAACTCGTGGGAAGTTATGAGGACAAGTACATCTAATGGACCACGCTGCAGTAGCAAAGAGATCATGATGTGCACAAACTCACAAATTTGTTCCATACCCTATGCACAAAGTTGGGTATTAAAGATTCAGAGAGACATTTGCTTCTTAAGTACTAGAGTTGTTTACATATATACATTCAGGAGGAAATTGAGTTCTTTGACATTACCTCACTTGGCACGACATATCACTATGCTGCCAAGATCGAGCATAAATTAAAGCAGAAGAAGTGAGACTTTGGATCTGTAAATTTGAAGCCAGGGAAAGGTTCCTCCGAACCACAGAACAAGGGGAAAATCCAAAGCGGGGTGACTCATAAAAACACCACAAATCCAAAGAAGGACACCGGGAAGTGGTGTGAATTTCATAGCCCCACTCACAACACAAATGAGTGTCGGGCCAAACAGTCACTATTGGCTGAATTGAAGGCACCTGAATCAAATGCATGTTCTGATCCTGAGTTAGAACCAGACAAGGGTAATGACAAAAGGAAGAATATCATTGATGTGGATCCTATTTCCATTTTTTCCACAACCAAGCTCCAGAGGAAGTATCCCGAGGATCCATAGGAGGGGGAGAACCTCTTCCATTCGCAGATGTGGGTGAAGGGTTCTCCACTGCAATTCCTTGTCGATAGCGGAAACCAAAAGAGCGTCATATTAGCATAGGTCATGAATAAAATTAGCCTACCAACCATAGCACACCTATAGTCGTATACCATTGGGTGGCTTCACCAAGGAATAGATCTCTGCATCCGCCAGTAGTGTCACCTTCTGTACAGCATCAATACATTCACGGATGAGGTACTGTGTAATGTTTCTCATCTTGATGTGTCTGATGTATTCTTGGGCCAACCATACTTGTGGAAGTGACATGTTGTGTATGATTCTAGGCCTCGTTCTATTATTATTACTTTGGGAAATAAATTGTATAGGATACTGGAGGTAGTACCGCCTCATTCCATCTCTTTCACTACTGCAAAACAACGCAGTAAGATTGTTTCCCAAACCAGGAATTTTTTTTTCATTAAAATTTGCCCACTGGGAAAGAAGAATATTGTGGCCACAACCTCGAAACATGGTTCCCCTGCATGGTAGCAGCAGATGGACAAAGTCATGGAGGAATACGAGGACATTTTCTCATCACCCACAAAGGTTCCTCTACACTGTCCGGTCAAGCACTCCATTGATCTGACGCTAGGCGTGCCGCCACATGATGTTGCAATACCTCATGTGACCACACAGATAGAATCCACACTTGTACTCTCTAAGGTTGATAAAGCAACCAAATTTATTGAACGCATCCAGCACGTCAGCCAACAAGTCCATGACATCTTCGACAAATTCAATACCAAGTACAAGCAGTTCCATGATCAGCATCGAGTGCCACACAACTTCCAGATGGGAAAAAAATTGGGGCTACATTTGTAGAAGGAGCACCTCGTTGAACCCCACTACAAGCTTTTCCCACTCCAATATGGGCCATACACCATCATCAAGGCAAGTGGCTCACTAGGGACGAAGTTCAGTAGAATTTTACTCATCTCATGGAGGAACCCAATGCAATGGGGACCATTGCTTCCTAATGGGGGAGGAATGATCCAAGGGGATATTGGTTGCCACCCACCTATTAAACTTGGACCCCCACCATCATTTCTTTCATTTTTCCGTTTTAGAACAGCTTACTATTTTTAGAATTTTTTCGGGTCCTGAACTTCCGAAGCTATTTTGAAGCCTTAAACGACGTTTTTTGGGAAAACTGGGAGCCACATGTACATTCCTTTGATGTTTCTCAAATAAAAATTTGTATTCCTCGGATATATATTTCTAATGAGGTATTGATCACGTCAAACGAAGATCATATCCCAAAGTTACGTCCTTGTGAAGTTGATGTACTAATTTACCCAAACAGGGCCCATAGTTTTTGCGCTTCATCTTGTAGGGAAAGGTTTTTGGATGTTTAGGTTTTTCCATTGTTTCTCAACAATAAATAGGCCTTCAAGCTTCATTGTAACACAATTTAGAGGCTTTTAGCTGCCACATCTCTTCTGAGAGATAAGATACCAGTCCCCTAGCTAGTCTATTTCCATTATGTCTGTAAGAATATTTCAGTCATTTTATTTTAATGAAATGAAGTTTTATTTCCACTCCATCTCTGTGTTTATGTTTATTTATGTATATTATTACATTCCTGCATAAATCCATATCAATGGTATCAGATCAGACTGCTCTTTCTCTCTTATTTTTTGCATGTCCCCAACAAGTTCAGGGTATAAAGAGTTAGGGCTTGATCTGGTTGAACCCTTGCAAGATCAGCCTCGCAAACCCCGACGACCTCCCATGGCAAAATAAAAGAAAGATGCGGGAGTAGGATATCCTTTCAAAATATTACTCGAGGAGGCCCTCAAGAAACATAGGAACGCTATGATGGATAACTTTGCCCAAATCCTACAACGGTTTCCCATCGGCGGCACATCTACATCCAGTAGCCACTCTGGAGGTGCCACTCCTTCAAGGTACAAGTCAACTTTGACATTCCTATATTTGAAGACCAGATAGATGTAGACGATATAGATAGATTTCATTGTTCCCATATATATAATGTTATGATTTCATGTATTTCAATGCCATGTTGATCGATTTAATAAAGTGATTAGATGATGCTAAATAGATGTCTTAGATCGTTGGCTTGTGTTGTTTGATTGTGCAGGTTCTAATATAGCGATCGGGGCTAATATTGGAGCATACAAGGCAAGAGAGTAGTGAAGCTTACGATATATTCCAGGTAGGTTTCATCCCATTATCTATTTGCTTTAAGGAAAACATTATCTTCTATGTCTTTTGTTGTTATAGACTAGGCCATCAAGTCTAGGGAAGATATTTTTGTCCGCAGTCATAGATTTCGTATAATAGAGGGAAAAGTTGCCTCCTTTCAAGGAGAATGCTTCTTCATCAGTTTTTATAAGTACTAATCCTAATTTTCCTCTAGAGGCATGTATTCCTTAGTCTTCTTGTGGAGAAAACTTGTTATTTAGTAGCTCCACTTTCATTTATAGCATGGATGTTCTTGGATTGATTCAAATAATGAAGTTTGGTGCAATTTTTAGCTACTAAATCTTGGTTTCCTTCATAGGACTCTAATTTTCCGTGGTATTCACCATCCTAGGAGCCTCATATCTCTCTTGTACGACTTCTTTATTTCCTTTGAATGTCTTTTTCACTTGCATATCTTATTTATGCATTTATTATTTGTGCTTCTTTTGTTGTAGGTCATATTGGTTAAATGATTGAAGTGAGTTATTTTGCAGGTTATTTACAAAGTCATAAGCATGATTCATCCTTAGAAAAACTTTGAAAATTTATATTCATCATTGAGCTACTTGGATTGGTTTACTAATTCACAATCTATAATTTTTGGAAGTCCCTTGTAGCAAAATAACAGTGATTTTTTGTTATTTTCTAGAATGTGTTAATGATCTTAAATTGAGTTGATTATACTTCTATTTGGTCACCAAAAAAATCATGTTAATAATTAAATTTACCTCATAGTATTTTCATTTGATTAGGTTAGGCATTTGGTAAGTTAATTAGCTCACTAGTTCTTGAATTTCCAGATCCTATTGTAGTAAATTTTTTCTATTTTTTAGCACGTGTTAACAGGGGTATTTTGTAGCGATTCCACTTGGAACGTAGTCCTAGGAAATCCTACTTAATAAAAAAAAATCCCATCTCATTTCCATTTGATTTACTTGGGAATTAGACAAGTTATCTCACTCTTGTAACAAAACAGGGCCTCCTATAGCACCTCTTGTAGCAGTCATGTAGCACTCTTGTAGCATGTGTAAACTTGACGATATCGGCTCCAAAAGCCTGGTTTTTGTCTCTTAGGCTTGAATTATGAGCTCTTGTCTTTGAACAATGATTGATTAAGACCAAAATAGCACTTAATACTTGACTTGTCTCCATCGCAATTCATCTTTATCCTTATGGTTAGTGGATAAATTCATGACTTGAAGAGCATTATGATGTTTTTCATGATTACTTCATGAAGTAACTTATGAACTTTGTTGACAAACTATATATTGAATGCAGTGATTGAATAATGATTTCATTATTAGGTTTTTGTTCATATATCTTAAGCTAGGGTTTCCATTTCCAATCATTTTATTTCTATTGCATAAACTAGGTTTCCTTTTGATGCAACAGTTACATTTTGCAAATAGAATATCATTTACATTCATGAAATTAGGTTAACCTTATCATTTATGAAAAGAAAATTGACATTTCCATTCCTACAAATAGACAAAAATTATATTACTGCAATTATTTTAGGCTTTATTCCACGAAATTTACTTCATTTCATCAAATCAATGAAAGGACACATTGCATGTTGCACATATAGTGTTGACACCTCTTAATTTTGTACGAACCCCTGGTCGATAATTTAAGTTAGTAGACTTGGGATTTGTAGTATTCATGTTGCAATACTGAGGCTCACCACCTCTCAGGTGACCTCCTTTGCCTACACAAATTTGAAGGAGCTCCCACATTCTCCCTCGCATCCTGCACCAGTCTTTCAGCTTCCCTAGTTCTTTTTATACCCTCTTTGGATGGTTTTGCTTAACTGGATGACTCCACTATGCCTCCTCTCTGCTCCTCCAATTGTGGCTTCTCCACAAATTCTTGAGGCTCCTCCTTTGGATTTAAAATATCCTCTTCTGGTGGGATTTGCAGCTCCCTCTCAAGAGAGCATCTCATTGCTTTCTCCTCATCAAAATTTACATCCCTTCGCACAATTGTCATTCTGAGGTAAGGTAAGTACACTCGGTAATTGTGTGGAGTTTCAATGTAACCCCAAAAAAAATCTAACTCTAATGTCAGCTCAAGTTTCTTCCTTGAACCTTTGGAGACATGGAAGTGAACATAGGCTCCTAAAATTCTGAAGTGAGACACATCCGACTTTCTCCCCGAGAAATCCTCCTCTAGTGTAATCATACCAAGAATCCGATGAGTACTACAACTCTGCAAGTATACTATTATGTTACATGCCTTTTCCCACAAATGCAGTGGAAATCCTTGGTCATGTAGCATAACTCTTGTAGCTACCATAATGCTCCAATTATTCCTCTCATCTACCCCATTCTATAGTGGTTTGTAGGGAGTTGTCACTTGTCTTCAAATTACTTCTTTGGCACAAAAGTCCTTGAAGTCATTTGAAACATACTCCCCTCCATTGTCACTCCTAATATCCTTCACCTTCCTATTGATATCTTTCTCAACTAGTGCCTTGAATTTTAAAAATCTTGAGAATGTCTCATCCTTCTTCTGCATGAAGAAGATCCAACACTTCCTTGAGAAATCATCAACAAAAATAAAAAAAGTATTTATGTATGGTAGTGGATGTTGTCGAGAAGGGTCCACTAACATCAAATTGGACTCTCTCAAATACTGCAAGTGCTTTGCTATCTTGATCATGGAATGTGAATTTTACATACTTCCCCAACGTACATCCTGTAACACCCTACTCCCACATTTACCCAATTTAGCTAGCCTACTATGGTAAACATGTGATGAAGAGTTACTACAATATAATTCAGCCTCCTAGATCACCTTAAAGAAGTGGAATCAACACAATCTAAACCTTACTAACCTCCCTCGAGTGCCACAGGACTCCCAATGGCTAAACCACCCTTCCAGTTTCCCAAACCTTGAGTTAAGTCTCTTTTTCAGTGTATCGAACTCTCAACCGCTGGCACAAGGCTGATGGAATTCGATTGTAACCCTCTATTAACATGCACAAGCCTACAAGGGAGCGACTACAACCTTTTTCACCTAGTTTTATGACTAGGACCACGAGATATTAGGCACTTTTTCAGGGCCAGTCTCCATACCACTACCCAAAACTTAATGAAATTGTCCAGAAAAATGAATTACACCATCAATACAAAAACGTAGACAAGAACTTGACCTAACCAAGCCTAACCATGATAGTCATTTTGTCAAACACATCATGAAAATGTAATCTTTAGGTCATAATTACACATCCGAACATAGCGATCTCATACTTATCTGAGAATCGTCAAGAAGGTTTGATACCCTCTCAAAATAGTTGCATTATCATATATTAGTTCATACATTCATTGACCATTCATTTACTAACCAAAACATGATGAAATCCTTAGCTAATTCTCTCATAAAACCATGCTTATAACCAACATATAACCAGAATAATAACAATGATAGAACAACCATTATATCCACATAATAAAAGTATAAATACTCATGAAATACAAGAGGAAAAGAGCTCTTATTAAGATATTCAAAAGCCAACCAAGTCAGGGATTTCTACGTACCACCCAACCATATATTGGGTTGAACCAAATATTTATTTCAACCAACCAACCCTCTGCCATATTCCAAGCATGAATGTGTGACTCACAAAAAAAAAACTAGGGTTTCCTTAGGCTTTACCATGTATCTTCCATTATTGGTCAAGATATTCCTAGGCCCTAAACCCTCATATTATAAAAATAGGGTTTACCATGTAACCCGCCATTATTTCTCAAGGGATTCCTAGGCCCAAACAAGAAACATACACTACCAAGATTTATCACAATCCCGCCAAAACCAATCAAGGGATCACTAGGCCTAAAAAAACATGGATTCCTCCAGATTTATTCACCAATACCTTGAGGAATTTTCCCATATCCACCCTTAGGATTTACCGTGTATCCTGCCATTACCATTCAAGCGATTCCTAGGCCTTTGGGAATTTTCCTGAGACCACCTCAACCGTTTTCAAAACCAATCGAAATTCCAACTCAACCAAATGAAAGAACCCCATCACACCATGGAAATGGAAACATAAGGCTAAAACCATTGCCACACCTAGAAAAACCCATGCCAATGACAAAAAGAGAACCCAATACACCCATGCATGTACCATGCATGCCAAAAACAGTAAGGAAATCATACATGCAACTCGATAACTGAAAGTAATCACGTTGTAGCCACTTGATCCAACGCTTCCAACTTGCTTGATATTTGCTTCCCTTTAATTTTTTGTCCTTCATTTGCCTTTATTTTTCCAATTTTAGAATGCTCCAAGAATAATCTAAGTGCGCAAAAGTATGATAGAATAGAGAGAATATAGAGAGAGATCCAAAAGTAAACTGGTAAAAGGTTGAACTGACAAAAGCTGTGAATTGATCCTTAGAAGCCTTTTTATCATTGATGCCTCTATTTTCTTCAATTTCCATTATTTTCCTTCAATTTCCTCTTGACATGCACCATGTGACCTTTCACCTTCCTTTTCTCCTAATTTCCTTTATTTTCATAAATAAGTTCTAATTAATGCCTCTTGCCTTTCCAAAGCCTTTGCCATTTCCTTTTTCAATTTCCTTAACCATATTAAACCAATTGGACACCCCTCTAGGATGTTCTTACCAACATTCATCTTGGAATACATGTCCCATGACCTTGGTCTAATTTTTTCCTTTATTAAATTTATTACGTGAATTTTAACCAGGGTTGTTACAAAACCCTCTCCCTTGAGGGAACGTCGTCCTCGATGTTCAATGTTGAAAATGGAACCAAGAAAGATTCTAATTTAATTTTCCCTTGAATTAAATTAGAATAAAATTGTAATTCCACATCTCACGACAACTTATACGAATTAAATAAGTTAATTAGACTTAGATGGTTCAGTTAATTCGATTTGAGTGTATAACTTGAGTCATGTAGAGTGTCTCCTACAAAATAGGAGCCCTAGTTGAGTTTATTTTTAGTTTTAATTAATTACCTTAGTTTATCTGAGTTAATGTGAGTTTAACTAGTTCTAACTGATGGAGGAACTTGTGAGAGGTCAAAGTTTGGAACTTAAAATTGAACTACATGCAGTCACCAATCAGATAAAAGATAAATTAGCCATAAATAACTCATGCATGTCAGATCAAAGAAAGACCCGATTTAGATTGGAGTTAAAGGGTAGTTTACTATCACTTGTATAATCATCCAAATTTTATAGGTGGTGCATGAGGTTAGAGAAAGGTTCTTGATGGATTGCATACTTGTGGAGGGGTATTTCCCTAATTAATAGGGGATAATTACCCAAGGGAATAGCGCAGGGAAATAGGGACTTGGGAAAGCAAAAAAATGGTTAAGTATTGGCCTAGGCTTGTCTAGGAAGTAGTGAGACAGATAAAGATAGTGCAAAGGTTTTTTAGGCTTGAGAAAATCATTGTAATCTTCTCATATTTTCTAACTTATGAAATATGCAAATAGTGGGGTTTCAAGATGTCTCTTTCCCCAGAAAATCATTATGTAATGTGTGATTGAAATTCGTTCTATTGTATGCTTTGTGATTTCGTGATCATTATTGGTTTCCGCAATTGGTACAATAGATTCAAGTCTATTGTTTTAGCATATTACAATTAGCAGTTTTAATCTAAGTGGATTTTCTACATGGTATTAGAGAAGGAATCACTATAAAAGAGAAGAATATGATTTTGTTACATGCAGGTGAATCAAATTTGCGGATATATTCTTTGTGACTAGCAGTAGGATCAAGATGTCATTCTATGGATTGAGACTCGAATATTCCCTTAAGGGTAGTTCAAATTACATAACTTGGAAGGACAAGATGGAAGTAGTGTTGGAATACAATGGGTTAAAAGAGTTCATAGACAATGATATTCCTAAGCCTGCGCCAACTAATGCTCAAGATTTGGTGACCTGGAAGAAGAATGTAGCAAAGACAAGAATGATTCTATTGGATGGTGTTAGAGATCATATTGTCTCAAACCTCCATGGAAAGGAAACTCCATATGAAATGTGGAAGGCCTTAACAGATTTATTTCAGAACAATAGTGACCACGGGAAGTTGGAATTGAAGGAAAAGCTCAGGAAAATGAAGATGGAGAAGGGAAACACAATACCAAAGTACTTAACCAAGTTCGCCCAATTTTGGGATGAGCGTGGAAGTGTTAGTGTTATAGTTTCCAAAGATGACATGGTGATCCTAGCACTTCTAGGCCTTCCTAAGAGCTGGCATAACTACCAGGATTCAGTAAATGGGAGGGAGAAGCTATCAGAGTGGGATCATTTTTGGTCCAACTTGGTGCAAGAAGATATTCAATGGAACACCAGAGATGGATCCTCATCCAAGCATGATGATGAGGAGAATTGTTCCTTGGATAGAAAGGAAAAAAAAGGGAAAAGTAAGTCATCCAATTCTAATTCAGATTCTGGTCAGGCAGGCGAATAAGGACTTGTTGAAGATTAAAAATTTTCACTATCACGAGATGGGACACTATGCCATGAAGTGTTCAGACAAGAAGATCGACAAGAATCCCTCGAGAGGAGAAGTAGGTGAGGCACTTGCTTCAAAATTCAAGTTGGATTTCACCCTCATTGCATGCAAGGTGTCATCAGTGATGCATAGTGTATGGTACCTGTATAGTGGAGCCTCATTCCATATGACTAACAACAAAGATTTCTCCAACGACTTGGAGGATAAGGACCTCCAGATGCACATCTATATGGGAGATGATGGAAGGTATAAGATGACTAGAATCAGTACTATTACTTTTGATAAGGAGTTTGGTTCTCCTCTCACATTAAAAGATGTCATGTTTGTTCATGGTTTGAAGAATAATTTAGTTTCAATTTCTATGTTGGAAGAACATGGCTACGATGTGATATTTAGCAAAGGAAAGGTGTTCCTTCATCACATAGCCACGGGACGGGTGAAGAATATTGGGGTTTGGGTAAAGAACCTCTACAAATTGGATGTAGAAGATTGTGTTGCCTTGAGCACGGAAGCATAGAAGGTATAGAGTTAAAACATCACCGAGTTATGGCATATAATATTTGGCCATCTACACCACAAAGCTTTGAATATCATGCAAAATATTTCTACAGGACTTCCCAATGGTGCACTTAAGTAGCGTGATACATGCAAAGGGTGTACAATGGGGAAGTACACCAAAGCCGCCTTTCATGAAAAGGACATTCAAGCGCAAGAGATCCTTGAAAGAGTTCACTCAAATGTGTGTGGACTGTTCTCGATAGCCTCCATGACCAAGCACATGTATTATGTGATTTTGTAGATGATTTCTCACACAAGTGTTGGAAATTCTTCATGTAGAAGAAATATCAAACGTTCTCAAAAAATTTTGAGTTCAAAACACTCGTTGAGAAATACATAGGCAGGAAAGTGAAGGCTCTCAAGAGCAACAATTGTGGATAATATGTGTTGAATGAATTCAAGAAATTTTTTGCATCAGAAGGAATTCAATAGGAATTTATATCACCCCATAACCCACAAAAAAATGGGGTTTCATAAAGGAATAACAAAATAATTGTGGGATTTGCACAAGCGATGTTACATGATTAGGGCCTATCGGTGCACTTGTGGGCAGAAGAATGCAACACAATAGTATATGTGCAAAACACAAGTCCTGATCAGATTCTCGGGATGAGTACACCAGAGGAATATTTTTTAGGTAAGAAACCAGATATGGTGCACTTTAGAATATTTGGGTCATCAATTTATTCTCATGTTTCCAAGGATGCATGTAAAAATCTAGAACCAATAGCTGAGTTGGGCATATTTGTGGGGTACAATGATACACCCCACAACTATCAGGTGTACCTACCATCTCACAGGATGATAGTGGTTGGTAGAGATGTGAAATTCAATGAAGAGAAGGCCATGAATTTCCCTTGAGAGGGAACTTTAGTTGCATGTAGATGTGGAGATTTTAGCTGCAAAAGAAGAACCTCAAGATGTTGAGTAGCCACATGTAGAGGAGCAGAGAGTGAAAGCACCCACTCATGTAGAGACATCGAGAGATGGAAGGAAGTGAACCAGAGAGGCTGACTAGTTGATGAATGATGCTAAAGAGAATGTGGGAGCACCCACATCACAACGTAGGCAGTGGAGGTCACTAGATCGGTACACTGGCTACATGGCTCTTATGAGTGAGAGTGTAGAGACTGATCCATCCTCATTCGAGGAAGTAGTGAAACAACCAATATAGGTTGCTACCATGGTAGAGGAGTATGAATCCATTATCAGGAACAATACATGGGAAGTTGTACCAAGACCGAAGGACAAGTCAGTTATAGGATTCAGATGGATCTACAAGGTGAAGCAAGCAGCATATGGGAGTGTTGAGAAACACAAGGCCGTATTTGTGTCCAAGGGGTTTTCTCGGGTGGAGGGAATACATTATGAGGAGAAAGTTTCTCCAGTAGCAAGGTACTCTTCAATCAGATCTATTCTATCACTTTCAGCGTAGGCAAGATGGAAGATACATCATATTGATGTAAATACAACCTTCCTCAATGGAGTGATTGAGGAAGAGGTGTACATAGAGCAAATGGAAGGATTTGAGACATTCGATAGAGATTCTCATGTGTGCAAAATCAAGTGAGCATTGTATATACTGAAACAAGCACCTCGTGCTTGGTACACCAAGATCGACAACTATTTCACCAGGTTGGGCTTCACCAAAAGTGAAGAAAATGCAAACCTTTACCATATTGTGGTTGAAGGTAAATTATTTATTATAGAATTATATGTTGATGATTTAATTCTAAGAGGTGATGAGAAGCTGATAAAATATTTCAAAGAATATTTGGCAAGAGAATTTGAGATGAAATACATGAGGCTATTTCATTATTTACTTGGTTTGGAAATTTGACAAAGAGATGGGGAACTGTTTATCTCTTAGGGCAAGTATGCCAACGAGATAATAAAGAAGTTTCACATGGAGATCAACAAACCCATGGAGGCCCCTATAGTAGGGAATTGGAGGAAGGAATATGTTATTTCAGGCGAAGTTGTTAAGGATACCATTTACAGGAAGCTTGAGAGTTCACTTATGTACTTGGTGAACAGACGAACGGACATGTGTTATGCAGTTAAACAACTTAGTCAAGCAATGGTTAAGCCAATCAATCTCTATTGAAAGGTAGCCAAACATGTGTTGAGATACCTCAAAGGCACCAATCGGTTTGGTATTTGGTATACGAAATAGAGGGAGTGAAGCTTCAAGGCTTCAAAGATGCAGATTAGGTAGGGATTCCATCTGAGAGGAAGAGCACATCAGTCAGAATCTTCAATATGGGGCTAGCAGTAGTTTCCTGGTACAACATGAAGCATAGATAAGTTAAACTCAGTTCAGCAGATGTATAGTACATCGTTTCTATTCAAGAAACTTATGAGGCTATTTGGATGAGGAAGATTCTTGTTGGGTTGTTTGGTCAGTAGATGGATCCTACAGTGATTTACTGTGACAACCAGAGTTTCATCAAACTCTTGGTTAATATATTTTTTCATGATAGGTCCAAGAATATCGACATACTGTACCACCATCTCAGAGATTGTGTGCAAAGGAAGATTATGATGCTATAGTACATTCCTACAGAGGAATAGGATGCAAACATATTGATGAAGGCACTGTCAAGAGGAAAATTCAAGTTCCATAGAGGCAAGATTGGGGTATCATATAATCCCTTTCTTGCTAAGAGGGAGTGTTGAAAATGACACCAAGAAGGATTCTAATTTATTTTCCATTGAATTAAATTAGAATAAAATTGTAATTCCACATCTCATGACAACTTGTACAAGTTAACTAAGTTAATTAGACTTAGTTGCTTTAGTTAATTTGATTTTAGGGTCTAACTTGAGTCATGTAGAGTGTCTCCTGCAAAATAGGAGCTCTGGTTGAGTTGTAATTAATTAACTCAGTTTATTTGAGTTAAATTCAGTTTAACTAGTTCTAACTAATGGAGGAGCTAGTGAGAGGTAAAAGAGTGTAACTTGAACTTGAGCCACATGTAGTGATAAATCAGATAACTGATAAATCAATCATAAATAACTCATGCATGTCAGATCAGAGAAAGGCCCAGTTGAGATTGGAGTTCAAGGGCAGTATACTATCAATTATATAATCATCCAAATTGTACAGGTGGTGCATGAATTCAGAGAAAGGCCCTTGATGGATTGCATAATTTTGGATGGGGATTTACCTAATTAATAGGGGCTAATTACCCAAGGAAACAACGAAAGGAAATAGGGACTTGGGTAAGCATAGAATTGGTTAAGTATTGACCTAGGCTTGTCTAGGAAGCAGTGAGACAAATAAAGATAGTGCAGAGGTTTCTCAGGCTTAAGAAAAGCATTGTAATATTCTCATATTTTATGAATTATGAAATATACATATAACGGGGTTTTTAGCTGTGGATTTTCCCAGGAAATCATTGTGTAATGTGTGATTGAAATTCTTTCTCTTGTATGATTTGTGATTTTGCGATCGTTTATTGGTTTCCACAATTGGTAGAGTAGATTCAAGTCTATTGTTTTAGCATATTACAATTAGAAAATTTAATCTACATGGATTTTATACATTCAATGACACCTATAACCAACAAGAATTTTGAAAGCCAAAACATACCTCCCACGGAGCTTTATAACATAGCTCGATGTAGTACTTACAATGAACATCCTGCTGAAAAGAAAAACCAACATGACAAACATAACAACATGAAATCCATACCACTTATTGGAGATTTATAACACATCTCCATGTGGTATTTACAATGACAACCATACATAAATACGTACATATACCAAAACTCAATTTCCTTCACAGGTAAATAATCAAGGATACATAACTCACATCTGTTAAAACATCTCCCATGTAGCTTCATCGGGCCCAAAGTGCTTCCATTACACTTTAACTTGCTTGATTGCTCGATTATGGAGCATGATCATCTTTCGCTTCAATATGCACTAAGGTTCCAGCTGGAATTCTCCTTATAGATCCACTTGCAATACAGACCAATCAATAACATGATCAACATCCTTTACATATATTTTAAGTAATGAAACATGGAAAACGTCATGGACTTTCACAGTCAGAGGTAGTGCAAGCCGGTAGGCCACTAGTCCAATCCTATCAAGGATCTCAAAATGCCTGCCATTAGGGTATTTTTGAGGTCTAAAATGGGCCTCCTAAGAAAATTATAAAATAATAGTGGAAATAATAAAATAAGATTTGATTACATCATCAAATTTTAGAGGGAAAAAAGAAAAACTATTTTTTCAACTTGTATTTTCAACTTATCTCCCAAATTTTTTACTCACATTTAGAGCGGGAGTACTCATTGAATGTAAAATTTAATTCCTCATCCAAGGAGCACCCATGTTGCATACTTTTGAAGGACTCTGGTACATTAAAATGAGAAATACATGAAAAACGTGATTGCAATCACATTTTTTCATGTATTTCTCATTTTTTGTTTAGCAAGGTCCATCAAAAGTATGAAACATGGGTACTCCTTGCATGAGGAATTAAATTTTGCATCCAATGGGTACTCCCACTCAAAATTTAACTAAAAAATTTGGGAGATAAGTTGAAAATACGAGTTGAAAAAGCAATTTTATTATTTTATTATTTTTTAATCTTTTTACCCTTTTACTTAAAAAATGGTGAATCATCCCCCATGGTTGAAATCATCATCTTGAATCGTATTGGTTCTTATAAATTTTATTTTGGTTGTACATTTTTCTTAGGAGGCCCATTTTAGACCTCAAAATTCCCCTAATGAATACCGAGGTGTTAGGTTTTAATACTGTAAATAAATTGCCTACAAACGAATTCTTAAAAGATAATTAAACAAGGGTGAGAACATAAAACAAATATACACATATATTTTCTCTTGGATCCCAAAACCATGACTACCATATTGATTTTTCATTATATTCCTTTCAATGTGACAATACATACATATACATGTCGAAGCATTCATAAACCCAATCCATTAGACTTGGATTAGAACATAACTGTAGTTCCCTTGACCGGATATACAAAATACCATGGGAAGAAAACCGTCATGGCCAAAACCATGTGAAAAACCCATGCAAAAAACCATAGGTAGGTCCGCCCACCCATTATAGGGTCCAAAAAAAAAATTCTTAGGGCACTACCCGAGACCTTATGTAGGTGACCAACTGCCGCCCTGCAAACCCCTCGACAGATGTGGTTGTACCCCCCTGTGACCCACCCCCCCCCCGAGTGTATGCGACTAGTCGTGGAAAGAATATAATACACACCCAACATTCTCCCACTTGTTGTTTTATTTTCCACATAGGGGGTCACAAGAGATCTTTGTCATTAGTCCAGCCCTGCAACGGCCATTGTTTCTCTACATCAAGAAAACTTCTCAGTGTTCACAGAATTTTTCAATACATCTACAACATTCTTCAAAGTCTCCACCTTTACCAACAACACCTTTTTTTCCTCAACATATCCCTCAGAAAGTAATACTGAACATCAATTAGCTTTGTCTTTGATTGATAACATGTTAGAAAAATTATATATGAGAGAGCAATGGAACACATAAAATATGCGGAAACATGAACACAAGAAACATATAAAACAAGAGAGACACAGATATATGTGGTTCACCCAATTTGGGCTACGCCCACCCTGAATAGCCATTCCTTCCTTTACATTATCCAACAAGATGAAGAGACACAACCTACAACAGATCCGATGTAATATCCTCTACTCTCTCTCACAATCCCCCTTTCTGTTTCTCTCTCATAATACACATACAATACACATTCGCAATACAATACCCTCATACAAAACGAGGGGTTTCCTTCTAGGGCAAAAACCCCTACATTAAACATAATTTCTACCATCAGATCATCTGCCTAATGAATGACCCAGATTGACTATGAAATTAAAATATTTTACAAGGTAAGTCCCCCCTGCACCCCCCCCCCACATGGAGGGGTGTACAATATTCCTCGAGTATACATTTGATTGAAACAAAGACCTATAAATCAGGATAAAAAATAAGCTCCACACCCAACAATTTCCCACTTGGAGACTGATTGTAGAAACTCCACCACTGCTTCATTTGCTGGAAAATGACTCCACATTGGACTTGGATGTTTCTCATCTTCATCATCATACTTGAAGACCAATTGAAACTGAGAAAAATCTTAGTTTCTCCCTTGTTACAACTTTTGTTAACATACATGCAGGATTCTGGCTAGTGTGTATCTTTTCTAGCTTCAACTATCCGTCTTCCAACATTGATCGTATGAAATGGTACTTGAGTTGTATGTGTTTAGTTCTGGAATGAAATGTTGAGTTCTTTGCAAGATGAATGGCACTCTATTTTTCACTGTATAACCTTCCCATCTCCTGCTTCTTACCCAATTCATCCATAAACCTTTGTAACCAAATCATTTCTTTACTAGCCTCTGTAGCAGCAACATACTCTGCTTCTGTTGTTGAAAGTGAACAACACTTTGCATTTTTTAAACCCAACTGACATTTGTTCCACCTACAGTAAATACATACCATGTAGTTCTCCTCCTGTTATCTCTATCACCTGCCATATTTGCATCAACATATCCCTGTAGAGAAATGTTTCAACCACCAAACCATAATGCTTGATTTGTGGTTCCTCTCAAATATCTAAGAATCTATTTCACTGCCATCCAATGTTCTTTTCCTAGATTTTTCATGTACATTCTTACAAATCCCACTGCATGTGCAATATCAGACCTTGTGCAGACCATTACATACATTAAGCTTCCAACTGCTGATGTATAGGGAAATGTAGACATATAATCCATTTCTTCTTGGGTCTTTGGGCACATCTCCTTACTAATTTTGAAATGGCTAGCCAAAGGTGTACTAACTGGTTTTGCGTTCTGCATATTAAATCTTTCCAGCACCTTTTGTATGTACTCATTTCGAGACAATGTTAATTTGCAATTTTTCCTGTCTCTAGTTATTTTCATACAAAGGATTTGTTTTGCACTTCCCATATCCTTCATTGCAAATGAATTTTCCAATTTTCTTTGAGCACATTTATTTCCTGTATGTTAGACCCTACAACAAGCATGTCATCTACATATAATAACAATATAATATATTTGAAATCATCTTGATTTTTCAGATAAACACAATGATCATAGTGACATCTAGTATAACCTTGTTCAGACATAAACTTGTCAAATTTTAGATACCACTGCCATGGAGCCTGTTTTAAGCCATACAAGCTCTTCTTGAACTTGCACACTAATTTTCATTCCCTTTGACCTCATATCCTTGTGGTTGTTGCATATAAATCTCTTCCTCCAAATCTCCATGGAGAAATGTTGTCTTTACATCTAATTATTCAAGATGCAAATCTTCCGCTGCTACAAGACTTAAAATAGTTCTTATTGAATTCATCTTAACAACAGGAGAAAATATTTCATCAAATTCAATACCTTTCTTCTTTGCTAACCCCTTCACCACAAGTCTAGCTTTGTACCTTTGTTTTCCTCCATCTTCTTCCTTTAGCGTGTAAACCCATTTTTATTCTTCAATGTGGTTTAAACTCTAGGCAACCTGACTAAGTCCCAAGTCTGGCTATGTATTAAGGAGTCCATCTCTTCTTTCATGTCTAGCTCCCACTTCTTCCTGGTTTCGACCTGCATTTCTTCTTCATAACATTCGGGTTCTCCATAATCAGTCAACAATAAATAATATAATGAAGGAGAGTATCATTCAGGGGGTCTACTTATCCTGGTAGATCTTCTGAAACCAATTTCAGGTGTTTGAGGTGTCTGTTGTTGTTGTGGTTGTTGATTATTATTATTTTCAGGCACCATTACTTTTTATGTGATCTCATCAAGGACTATGTATTCTTTGTTTTCTTTTTCCTGTTTCTTTTCCTGCAATTGATTCTTATACAAGACCTTTTCATTGAATATTACATCTATGCTCCTAATGATTTTGTGATTTTCATAATCATAGAAGCGATAACCAAAATTATTAACACCATATCCAATAAAGGTACATTTCTTTGATTTTTCCTCAAGCTTTGATATGTTTTCTTTATTAACATGGACAAAGGCCTCACAACCAAAAGGCTTTAAAAAGGATTAGTTTACCTTTTTACTTGTCCATGCCTCCTCTGGAATACCACCATCCAAAGAACCTTAAGGCCCTCTGTTTATTAGATAAACAATAGTATTTACAACATCTACCCAAAATTGTAAAGGAAATCCTGCATGCAATCTCATGCACCTTGCACGCTCCATGATTGTTCTGTTCATCCTTTCTTACACACCATTTTCTTGTGGTGTTCTTGGAACTGTCTTCTCTCTGTGAATTCCATGCTCTGAACAGTACCTATCAAACTATTTGCTACAATATTCACCTCCATTGTTTGATCTCAGACACTTCAACTTCTTTCTTGTCTCAATCTCAACCAAATATTTCCATTTCTTGAAATTATCAAATACATCATATTTATTATGAATACAATAAATCCAAGTTTTTCTAGTTGCATCATCAATAAAAGTAACATAATAACGAGAGCCACCGGGAGATGATACCTGAGCAGATCCCCATACATTTTTATGTGTTAGGACCCTATAATTATAGGGAAATCAGGATTTTTGAATTATATATTGGTTTGGATTGCAGGGCGAAAACCATGTTTTATCCTGCAAAACAGGGTTCACATTCAAAAAAATCCGAGATCAAGTTCGTTGTGGAATGTATTTAAAAGGAGAAAGTGATAAAATTTCCATCCGCACTACTCGAGAATGCCGCAAAATAAGTATTTCTCATATGCAAAGTGTCATGGTTTATGTTTATAAATCCAGATTTTAAAGGCTAAATGTGCAGTGAAATTAAGTGAAATTAATTTGATTTAATGATATAGAATTAATTAATTCTATATTATTAAATAAATTTAATATTCTAATTTAAAAAAATGCATATTAGCCTTGCAAAGGTTGTGATGTTAAATTAAGCTAAACCTCTCAAATTTTCGCTTCGAGATGAGGGTCAAAGGTTGGAACGGACGGTTCAAAACAATTTCGGACCCCCCATGAGCTTTGAAGCCTAAGGGATGGGGGGGGTCCGAAATGGGTGGTTTCTATTGTGCCCCCCCCCCCCCCCCCCTTATGTGTCACTTTCTCATGATTTAGGACCCCCTCTCCCACCCCCCCTTATCACCACTTACCACTTCAGGGGGGTCCGAAATACCACTTTTCTCCTACAAAACCGCCTTCCCCAAATCAAAAAAATGTTTTTTATGCAGTTTGACCAGTCTGTTTGTGGGAGATATTCCGAGCAAATGGGAGCAAATTTTGAAAAAACGAGAGAGGTTTTTGTTTAGCACGGGATGAAGAACAAAAATATCTCCCATATTTTTCACAGGTATCTTTAGTTGGGAGAATAAAAGCCATCTTTCAACCCTTTTTTTTCAGTTTTCCGTTTTTCCTGTTCTAGTCATGATTTTGCAGCGACTGTTCCGGAGAGCGGGAGATGAATTTTGAGAATCCAAGAGACTTTTTTTACCAGCATGGGGAAAAGTACAATAACCTCTCTTAGTGTTTGCATAGGTGTCACCGTTGGGGAGAAACAATTGTCTGAGTGCGCCCCTATTCTCAACAAATTTGGCCCAGTTTTCAGCTTTGCAACACTTTGTTTATTTTTAGAGAGGAGAGATTCGATCAAGTTAAATGTTTCAAGGTATGAAATCATATGATACCCAGATCCATGATTGTAATGCTAAAGGGACTGTCAGATGGCCCAATTTTTAAGGCTTGACGAGATTTATACCGGCCAACACATGACAAACTTGATTTCAGAGGAATCAAAGAAATGCCAGATGTCCAGCAGTCCTTATAACTCCAATAGTTTTATTTACGCATGTCAAATAATACTATGTCCTTATTTCTTAGGGAGTTAGCAAGAATGTAACTGTTATTTACAGTACTAATTGTAATGAGTTAGCAGATTTTGCATATATGTTGGATTGGTTCGAAGCATTTGAGAGGGGGAAAATCTGCAATGAGGGATTGAGTCCCATTCTGTAATGTTGTGACTTCTTGAAAAGTAATAGAAGATAATTTTTCAAGATTCAAGTGGTGCACCAAATGGTGAAGTCTCTCCTGTTTAATGTGTTTTCCATTGTTTTCCTTAGTATTTCTGAATTCTAATTTGTAGAACAGAAAATGATGAATAGGATATGTTTCCAAAGAACCATATTCTAGCCGATTTTACAATAGTCTATGTTTTCCACTGAGGCGAAACTGGGGAATTCTTAATTGATCCTCTATTTCTGCTGAGCATTGCACTCTAGTCTAGTTGAGGAATTCTTAACTACTCCTCAATTTCTATGAAGTCCCATTTTCTTGTATCTTCCCATTCCATTTTATTCTCAGAGATCTATAACAGTACACCTAGCTTGCCCTATTCCACTCATGTTGGATTACTTCTGCAAATTGGTCACTCGAGCCTTTTGAATCCATTGCCCAATGGCCCTTTTTCCCTCGCTTTCCCCACCAAAACAAATTCAAAACCCAACTCTGCTTATAATAACTAGCCTAAAATTCCCAATAAACAAATCTAAATCCTATAGAGAGATCCCTCTCTGGTTCTAGGAGGGCTAGATCCTAGGCCTGAAGCGGTTTTGATGTTGCCTTTGGGATTCTACCTCCAGCCTCAAAATTACGGAGTGATAACATAATGGTGACCATATTGGGGATGATTTTATCTTCCTCAGTAACACTTATCAAGTTCAGTTTTGTCTTTTGATGGTGAACAGAAGTCAAATACCAGAAGGTTGTTCCATTCACCTAGCGACTCCATTGGAAGAAAAATCTAGAAATAGAGATTCATTGGCGACTCCGCAAGCTCAAAATGGGATCAGTTGCAACGAGATATGCTCCCATGAACATAGATTACATTCTAGGCTTCCCCAACAAAATGTCTCGCGTAAATTGGCAAAGAAATCTTCCTATTTTTCAAGATGAGAATGTTGATGATGCTTTGTTGCATCTCATTAAATTTCATATTCATTCATGGAAGTTGAAAGTTGAATGGCATGAGGACTGCGACATGAAGATGTTCATGGCAACATTAGAAGGAAAAGCGAGGAAATGGTATGAAGGTTTAAACCCTGGTAGCTTGTTTTCTTTAGAGGATTTCCATGAAGTGTTTTATGAACATTATAAAGAACATTCCCCATCTTTGTCATTAGGGGAAAACTACTGTGATCAGTTTGAGGTTTTCATACAATACATTGAAAGTATTGATGAAGATCTAGTAGATATGAATGATGAGGATCTCTTAGAAGCACTTTACGGGTTCCATTCTCAAGTCAACTGTCATGACAATCAAGGGGAGATATTTGAAAATGAGATAAATTGAGAAGTGACAGTAGGTTCACATGACCCATCTTTAGAGACAAATGATAACCTATCTGCTCTTTTGTATAAAGCTGAAGAAGACATTCAGTATCGTGAGAAATCTTCACAAGAGAAAGAAAAAAATTGGTGTTCACTCCAAAGAAAACAAAGGTTGCCTCCTTCTTTAACTGAAGAAGAAATCAATCGGATTCTAAGCATGCAGTCAGCCTCCCAATCTTTGTGTAATCGGGAGATTCATTATATTTTTCCTACTGCTAATTTATGTATTGAAGTCTTTCCTCCTGAAGAAACAAATGTAGAACATATTGGAGCTGATGTTGTTGTACATCCTCAAGAAATCTTATTGCTGGAAAGTACTTGTGCTCATCAAAATGATGGCTTTCAAACAGAATTCAGCAATCTCAGTCAAGATATATTAGGTTTTCTTGAGGACAACATGGCGATATACAATGAAGATGCCATATCAGATAATCATGATGAATGTATAGATGTTATCTTTGAGAAGGACCCTGGGCCCGACAATTTGGAACTAAGAGCAGTCATGAATGAAGATGGCCATTTGAATCCTCAGTACCAAGTGTTTGACCAAGATCCCTTTGTTGACCTCCTAGAATCATTATAGAAGGAGTGCATTATGCCATGGATGGTTTTCTGCAGCATTCAAGAAAAATTTGAACACTTATGTTCAACATAAGATAAGATGGGAGTGGTCATTTTTTTTCTCAGCCTGCTCAAAGAAGTGAGCAAGAATCAGTCAAGGACTCATTTACTTGATTGGTTACATTGAAAATATGATTATTATTTGATGGGGACAATTTTTCAGACTAGAGTAGGTAGATGTGCGAATAAGCTCAACATCCCGAGCATATTTCCAGTTTTATTTTCAGACTTCTTTCAGTCATCAGCTTAAGATTTCTTTCAGTTTTCGATTTCGGCATAGTTTAGATTTCAGCATTCAAATTTTTAAGTTGCAGGAGTCTTGTGGCAGAGTAGATTACTGTCACCTTAATCACCAAGGCACTGGTCGCCGGATTTAGAGATCTGCGGCTCTCTGCTGCCTCACAGGGAGGGCAGCATTCCCCAGAGGGAGCCACTGTTAGGACCCTATAATTATAGGGAAATCAGGATTGCTGAATTATATATTGGTTTAGATTGCAGGGCGAAAACCATGTTTTATCCTGCAAAGCAGGGTTCACATTCAAAAGCATCCCGGATCAAGTTCATTGTAGAACATATTTAAAAGTAGAAAGTGATAAAATTTCCATCCGCACTGCTCTAGAATGCTGCAAAATAAGTATTTCTCATGTGCAAAGCATCATGGTTTATGTTTATAAATCCGGATTTTAAAGGCTAAATTCGCAGTGACATTAAGTGAAATTAATTTGATTTAATGATATAGAATTAATTAATTCTATATTATTAAATAAATTTAATTTTCTAATTAAAACAAAGGCAGATTAGCCTTGCAAAGGTTGCGATGTTAAATTAAGCTAAACCTCTCACATTTTTTCTTTGGGATGAGGGTCAAAGGTTTGAACGAACGGTTCAAAACAATTTCGGATCCCCCATGAGCTTCGAAGCCTAAGGGATGAGGGGGGGTCCGAAATGGGTGGTTTTCAAAAGCGGTCCCCCCCTTATGTGTCACTCTCTCATGATTTCGGACACCCCCCCTCCTCCCCCCCCATTACGACTTACCACTTCAGGGGGGGTCCGAAATACCACTTTTCTCCTTCAAAACCGCCTTCCCCAAATCAAAAAACCATTTTTATGCAGTTTGACCAGTCTGTTTGCGGGAGAGATTACGGGCAAATGGGAGCAAATTTTGAAAAACCGAGAGAGATTTTGTTCAGCATTGGCTGAAGAAAAAAAACCTCTACCAGATTTTGCATAAGTGTCTTTATTTGGGAGAATCAAAGCCCATCCTTAAGCCCTATTTTTTAGTTTCTCGTTTTTCCTGTTCTGGTCATAATTTTGGGGTGACTGTTGCAGAGAGTGGGAGATTAATTTTGAGAATCCAAGAGAGGTTTTTAACCATCACGGGGAAAATAATAGTAACATCTCTCATATTTTGCATAGGTGTCACCATTGGGGAGAAACAATTTCTCTAAGTGCACCCCTATTCTCAGCAAATTCGGCCCAGTTTTCAGCTTTGCAGCAGTTTGTCTATTTTTAGAGAGGAGAGATTCGATCAAGTTGAACGTTTCAATGTATGAAATCATATGAATACCCAGCTCCATGATTGTAATGTTAAAGGTACTTTTAGATAGCCCAAGTGTTAAGGCTTGATGAGATTTATACCGGCCAGCACATGACAAACCTGATTTTAGAGGAATAAAAGATCCATAGCAGTACACCTAGCTTGCCCTGTTCCACTCATGCTGGATTACTTGTGAAAATTTGGTCACCCGAGCCCTTTGACTCCATTTCCCAATGGCCCTTTTCCCTCACTTTGACCACCAAACCAAATTCAAAACCCAACTCTGCTTATATTAACTAGCCTAAAATGCCCAATAAAAAAATCTAAATCCTACAGAGAGATCCCTCTCTGGGTCTAGGAGGGCTAGATCCAAGGCCTGAAGCGGTTTTGATGTTGCCTTCGGGATTCTACCTCTAGCCTTAGAATTACGGAGTGATAATAGTATGAAAAAGATCTATTTTTCCTCTCTTCTTTTCTTTCCCAACTCTAAGAAATCTGACTCTCTTATGTTTTCCATAAATATAATTCTCACATAAATCCAAATCATTATTCTTCAAACCTGGCAACAAATTTCTTGAGTGAAGAATCTTCATCCCCTTCTCACTCACGTGTCTGAGCCTATGATGCCATAATGTTGCATCTTCTCCTTTGGAAGTTAAGGCATTAACAAAGTTAGAAATACCATTGCATAAATACAATGTACCAACCTTTTATCATTTTTCTATTACCATGGCTCCTTTAGTGACCTTCCAGGTTTTATCTGTGAAAGTTGTCACACAACCTTCTCCACCTAAATACCATGTTGAAATCATATTTTTCTTCAGATCTAGAACATGTCTCACCTCCTTTAATAACCATTGGTTTCCATTCTGCTATTTTACAAGAACTTTACCCATTCCAAGAATTTTACATGGTTTATCATCACCTAGACGAACCTGTCCAAAATCTCCTTGAACATAGTCATGAAAATATTTCTTATCAGGTCTGGCATGGAATGAGGCCTCTAAATCTACCACCCAGGCATCAATGACATTTTCTAAAGAAAGAATCAAAGAATCTTGTAATACATCACCTGTCACATTTCCTTCATGATTGTTTTCTTATTGTGTGTATCCTTCTTTTCCCTTCTGAGACTTACAATCTTTCTTTAGGTGTCCTTTCTTCTCGCATTTCAAATACACCATCCCTGATTTGGACTTGGATCTGCCTTTCCTTGATTTACTGCGATATCCTAATCTCTTTCCTCTTTCCATTTTTCTTCCCCTAGTCTCTGCACTCAAATCATTTCTCGATGTCTCACCGAAGATTTTCCTCGCTAAGGTTGGCACCGATAACATCATCAAAACTTTAAAGTACTAGATCCAAAGACAGAGTTACTAATGGCCATAACTAAACCATTCCAAATTTCTGGAAATGAGCACAAAAATAACAGAGCCCTAACTTCATCACCAAAGTTACCGCTACATAACTTAACCGACTGATAACCATATTAAATTCATTTAGATGGTCAGCAACAAGTCGACCTTTTGACATATTCATCTTAAATAAACGTTTCATAAGAAATATCTTATTTTAGGCCGAGGTTTTTTCATATAGTTTCGACAATGTCGTCATTAAACCCTTTGTTGTTGTTTCCTTCGAAATATTGAAGGCTACCGACACCGCCAGGCACAACCGTATTGTTCCAATTTCCTTTCTGTCAAGAATATCCCATTCTTCATCTATCATACCCAAAGGCTTCTTTGTTTTTCTGCTCAATGGTAGGTACATAGATTTATTATACAAATAATATTCCATCTGCATCTTCCAAAGCAGGAACTTTTAACCGTTAAATTTATCGACCCTAAACCTGTAATTTTCCACCATTTCTCCCACTCGAACTAGGAACCCTTCTTTCTTGCGAGTTTATCAACCAAATAGACCTTTGGCTCTAATACCAGTTATTAGAAAAATTATATATGACAAAGCAATGGAACACATAAAATATGCGGAAACACAAACACAGAAAACATATAAAACAAGAGAGACACTGATATACGTCGTTCACCCGAATTGGGCTACGTCCACCCTGAACAACCAATCCTTCCTTTATATTATCCAACATGATAAAGAGACACAACCTACAACATATCTGTTGTAATATCCTCTACTCTCTCTCATAGTCCACCTTTCTGTTTCTTGCTCATAATACACATTCAATACACAGTCGCAATACAATACCCTCATACAAAACGTGGGGTTTCCTTCTAGGGAAAAAATCCCTACATTAAACATAACTTCTACCATCAGATCATTCGCCTAATGAATGGCCCAGATTGACTACGAAATTACAATATTTTACAAGGAAATTTTACATCTATTTTTTGGCTTCGGGAGCGCTGCCCCCAAAACCCCCACCAAGGGACCGCTGGCCCCCAGACCCCCATAAGGGGGGACAAGTCCCCCAAGCGTGGAAGGGTGTATAGTCTTCTTGGGGTATACATCCGGTTGAAACAAAGAACTATGAATTAGGATGAAAATCAGGCTCGACACCCAACATAAGTAGGGTTCTTTGCCAGGAAAATTTCAATTTGGCTCTCACGTTCTATACTTATATCTCGTTGTACCAACCCCATACTTGAACACAATCTCTGCAACCAAATTGCTTACTTGCTTGCATGAGTGGCTACCATGTATTCAGCCTCTGCAGTTGAAAGAGCCATTACAAGCTGTATTTTTCTCATCCAACTGACTGCTCCTCCAAATAGGTTAAACACATACCCACTTATAGATCTTCTTTGATCTAGATCTCCAGCCCTGTCTACATCAACAAAGCCACAGTTTTCAAAAACTCTGTCCAATACTGGTCTTCCTTGGTAGCACAAACCATAATCACTAGTGCCACGCATTTACATGAAAACTTACTTCATCATTGTCCAACGCTCCTTCCCTTGTTTTGACATAAACCTATTCAATACTCCCATTGCAAGTGCAATGTCTGGTCTAGTACAGACCATTGAATACATCGAGCTACCGACTACACTTGTATATGGAACATGGGACATGCCCTCATCCTCTTCTTGTGTCTTGGGACACTTTTCAATAGATAAATTTTCACCTACAGGAATAGGAACCTTCACTGGTTTACTATCATGCATATTAAACATCTGCAATATTGTCTCGACATACTTCCTCTGGTTTAACTAGAGCTTCTTCTTTTACCAATCTCATTTAATTCCCATGCCCAAAATATATTTTGCAACACTAAGATTCTTCATGATGAATTTGGAGGACAATTGGGTCTTCAAATTCTGGATAATTTCTTTTTTAGTTCTAATCAGCAACATATCATCTGCATACAAGACCAAATAAATAACACGATCACCAATTAATTTTAAAATACACATAGTGATCCGCTTTGCTTCTAGTGAATCCAAGTCCCCATATATATGTATCAAATTTTGATACCACATCATTGGTGATTGTTTTAACCGAGAGAGAGACTTTTCTAATATACATACCAGTTCTTTCTTACCTTTCACTGCAAAGCCTTTAGGTTGCTTCATGTAGATATCTTCTTCCAGATCCCTGTGAAGAAATGTTGTCTTCACATCCATTTTTTCTACCTCAAAATCAAAAGAAGAAAAAACAAATAAAATTAATCTAATAGAAGCTACCTTGGAAACATGAGAAAAATATCACCAAAATCAATTCCCGACACCTCGGAATAACATTTTGCTATCAATCAAGCTTTTGATGTTTCCACCTTGACTTTTGCGTTGATCTTCTTCTTAAACACCCATTCATTTCCAATGGTTTTCCTTCCAGCCGGAAACTCCACCACATCCCAAGCCCCATTCTTGTCCAAAGATGTCATTTCATCAACCATGGCCTCCTTCTAGAGTTTCCCATCCTATGAATCTATTTATTCCCTGACAGTTTTGGGATCATCATCAATAATAGATAAAGAAAAATGTGAAAAGAAATTAGATGGACTATACATTTATGGCTGCCTTCTTTCTCAAACTGATCTTCTCAAAGCGGGAGTTTGTGGCTCTTCCTCTTATGATACATGTTTTGCTATAGAGTTTGATTCTTCCTCCTTTAGCTAAAACTCTATATTCCTAGGTTCATTTGGTAGGACTTCATGTTTAATAGAATCTTTCACCTCTCTAAACACCACATCTCGGTTTTACACAACCTTCCTTGTTTTTGGGTTCCAAAGCTTATAACCTTTTAAACAATCCTTATACCTAATAAAGATGCACCTTTCATATTTACTATCCAACTTGGTTCTTTTCTCTTTCGGAACATGTACATATCCATCACATTCAAATACCCTCAGATGTGAAAGAGAGGGTTTCTTACCATTCCATACCTCATGTGGAGTCTTATCCTCCAACGTTGATCAAGGTGATCTATTAATCAGGTAACATGCAGTCTCCACAGCCTCTGCCTAGAATTTGTGTCTTAACCTGACACCATTGACCATGCTTCTTTCCTTTTCCATCAATGTCCCATTCATTATTTCTGCAACTCCATTTTGCTGAGGTGTGTATGGAGGTTATTCTTTCATTATATACCACACCTCTTATATAACTATTCAAATTTATTCTTGCAAAACTCTCCACCATTATCTATCCTCAGCACCTTTATCTTTTTCTCTGTCTAGGCTTCCACGATAGCCTTAAATTATTTAAACCTGTCAAAGACTTCAAATTTATTCCTAAGGAAATATATCCATGTATTCCTTGATAAGTCATCTATAAATGATACATATTACACATACTTACTCAGTGATGGAACCTACATAGGTCCAAACACATCATTGTGAACAAGCTCTAATATCCCTTTCGCCCTCTTAGCACCAAAAGGGAAACTCACCCAATTTTGTTTCCCATATACATAGTGTTCACATAGATAGAAATCCATATCGCAATTAGACATACCTTATGCCATACCATTACCATGAAGTATTTTAAGGCTCTTATCTCCAATATGTCCAAGCCTTTAATACAATATCATGGTATTTTCTCTATATACCACAACGTTTTCTGATCCAATATTAGGAACCACATGATTGTTTCACCCATCAATAACAGTGCTTCCGAGAAGCTTGTACAGAGTTCCAATCTGAACTCCTTGCAGCAATACAAGTGCTCCCTGAACCATATTATGGTTATCCTTCTCAAACACTGTTTTTATACGTGCATCATCCATCTTCCTTATATAAATCAAATTTCTAGCCAATGCAGGAATATGGAGTACACCAGGAAGTGTTCTAATCCTTCCACCTTGTAAATTCAACTTGAATTTTCTGTGTTTGATGACTCTGGTCTTCCTATCATCCCCTAAAAAGAAATCACCACCATCATATTTCTCATACTCGCAGAACCATTCCCTATGGGGAGTGAAGTGAAATGATGCACCTGATTCAATCAACCATGCATCATGATCTACATGTGTACTTGAAGAAGAATCCAAGTAAAAATCCCCACCTTAATCTGAGGTGGTTTTCAGCTCCGCAAGAGGAGCATCATCAGATCACTTTCCTTTCTCTGGAGCTTTAGATCTACAATATTTTTTGAAGTGCCCTTCCTTTCCACATTTCCAGCACACCTTTACAAGTTTTCCTGGAGATTTATATCTCCCACTCGAGGACTTAATTGTGTTTCTGTTCTAGGACCGTCCTCATATAGACAAGGCATCTCCATTTTGGCTCTCTATATTTTTCCATCTCATCTCCTTCGACAACAAGGATGAGACTATTTCATCAAACTTCAAGGTAGTTGTATTGCTACATATTGCAAAAACCAAACTATCCCATGAATCTAGTAGAGAACACAAAAAACTGATGCACTTATCTTCATCTAAAATTTTAATATCAACAGATAACCACTGGCTTACCACAATATTAAACAAGTTCATATGCTCTGTCACCAAGTCTCCATCCTTCATCCAAAGTTTATACAACTTTTTTCATACGAACATTTTGTTCACCAGAGACTTTAATCACTCTTGTTATCTTATATGGATGTGAAGTTTGGGGTTGCAACATCTCTAGATAATCCTGGAGAAAGATTGAGCAAATCCAGAAGCGTTTTATAACGTATAACCTTAAACTTAAAAGCAATACACCCTATCCCATTCTCCTTATAGAAGTGGATCTTTCCCCTATCGAGAGCCTAGCTATGACTAGGCTTCTATTGTACAAGCACAAGCTCAATAACATAGGAGACCATAGACTTCCTAAGCTAGCTTTAAATTCCAGCCAAAACCACCTAAGGCTTAAACGAGGTTGGTATAAAGACACCAGGGCCTGGTTAAACCATTGGGAGATCGACAAGAATGTTGCATTGCAAAACATTAATAACATTAAAAAAATTGTCAATTCTAAGTTCAAAGAAAAAATGTGGTGTGAGAAAGATCTAACAACTAAAAGAAAATTAAGATATTATAAGGAGGTCATCAACCCCACCCTAGAAGATCAAAAGTGTCTCTCTGTTTTAACTAGCTCAAAGAAGAAAATTAATAAGCCAAGATTAGAACGAACTCTCATGAGCTCCATAGTGAAACTGGTCATTGGGCAGTTCCTAAAACACCATGGATGGAAAGGATCTGCCATCTATGTGAGAATATGAACATCGAGGATGAAAATCACTTTCTCTTAGAGTTCCTCGCGTACAACCACATTAGAGCTAAATTTCATAATATTTGTTGCAATACTGACCTTCCTAGCCTTTTAAGATGTCAAAATTATAGAGAGCTCGGGAGGCTTCTCTCCACGCTTTTTGAGCATAGGAATAAAATCTTAAATCCAACTAAATAACTCTTTTCTTTAAGTCCGATAGACCAAATATTGGTTTCAGTGGACGTTAACCACCACCACCACCACCATCATCATCATCATCATATATATATATATACAATTTTTTTAATCTTTTTAATTTTTTTTTTAAATTATGCATGTTTTTTTTTTAATCTCTTAACTTAAAAAAAAATTGTTTTTGATGTTTTTTTCTTAAATTATGTGTTTTTTTTATATTTTCCCATTTATTTATTGGTATGTTTTATTTTTTATTTTTAGTTTTTATTTTTTAATTTTTCTTTAAATTTTTTATTTTTACATGTTAATTTTGTTTTTATTTTTTATTTTCAGGGTTTTTTTTTTTGTCGACCCTACTGATGGGCTCATTTAAAAAAAAAACTTTGATTTTTTATATATTTTTATTTTTAGTTATATATATATATACCTTTTTATCTGAGTCATGATGATAAACATAACAAGTTGTATCGAGAAGATATTTTGTATATATGTTTTTATATTTGATATATTTTTTTCATTATTATTATTATTATTATTATTATTATTTGCTTTTCATTTTTTTTCAATATTTCAATTTTTGTTTTGTGTTTTTAATTTTTATTTATTTATCTATTTATTTATTATTATTATTTTTTCAGGGTCTATGTTGATCCTCGACTAGTAACCCAATCCCTTTATGTGTTAATTTGATAATTGATTTTAAATTTTTCGTTATAATGGATCAAGTCTTTCCCCATAGTGTCTCAATTTCATAGTTGATTTTTAAGATTTCATTATAATAGGTCGAGATCGCCTACACTACATGTCAATTTGATGGCTGATTTTTAAATTTCCGTTGCAATGTGTCAAGTTGTCTTAGGTTAAGATTTTAAAATAGCTATACTTATAACATTTAAAAAAAATTACTCTTGGTATAATGACTCTTTTATTCAGGTGTTCACTTTAAAAAAAAAAAATTAGTCATAATTTTTCCATGATATCATAGTTGAAATATATTGAAAATTTAAGGTTTTCTCTAGTCATGATATTTGGTTTTAATTCCATGGTTGAAAAATTATCAAAATTTTAAGGTTTTTCTAAGTCACGATATTTTATCTTTAATGCTATGGTTGAAAACTATTATAAGTATTTTATCATTAACATCATGGCTGGAAATTTTTCGAATTTCAAGGCTTTTCAGAAACATTATATTTTATCTTTAATGCCATGCATGAAAATTGTTGGAATTTTAAGGTTTGTCGGTGTCTTGATATTTTAACTTTAACGTCATTGTAAAAAAATGTTTGAAAAACCACCTCAAGAAAAAATATGTTATTCCAGCATCAACACTTTTCGTTTTTAAAGTGGGTTTTGCACCAAAATTGGTTTTTACTGTCATTTTAAAAAAATATTGAAAATTTACCCAAAAAAAAAGTGGTGATGCAGAATCAACACTTTTCATTTTCAACTTGTTTTTTCATGCTTTTTTGCTAGAGTTCTCATTCTGAGGTAATAGTTCTCATTTGATTGGTAACTTTGTTTAACCTCTGGGTTCTATGGAAGCCTCCTCAAAAATTTAAATGTTTAAAGTTTATTTTGATTTACTTAAAAGTTGGTTATGGCCAGCCAAGGAATTTACAGGGAAAAGACACTAAATAAAGAGTCTTCACTTACGAGACAGTTATTTCCTTTCCCTAGAGATAAAATCACCTTAGTTGGGAAAAGAAGCCAAGAGGGTATGAGAAGAACTTGAAACAATTTAAAAGGGAGGAAAAAGAAGATTAATCCCTTAAATAAGACGTTGTCAAGGGAAGGCAAGACACTACTACTTAAGATATTCTTGTGCTGGTGGGTCACCAATGGATATCCCTAAGACAACCATGTGGGCTTGTGAGTCTTGGGCTAGATTGCTAAAATATGGATGCCCTTGGACAAACCTTACTAGGTTATTTTCAAACAATGATTCTTAAAAATAAGAAAACTGGCTTGAGGAAGAACTGGTAGTTGTTGTTCTCAATGGTTGGGAGGAAAGGTCTCCTCCTCTATTAATTTTCATGGTTTCCTGACCTACGAAATATTATTATTTTAGTTTGTGGTTTCAGGATTATAAAATTTATTTCTGTAATTCCTATAATATGAAAAATTTCTACAAGTTTTTGGAAGATATGCCTTTCCTGTAGAAGAAATCTGTAACTATGACAGAAAGACGGTCTAAAGTAATTTTGTGTTGGGTTGAAAGCCTATGTAAAGGAGCTTGTAAAATTCTAGAATGTGTGAATAGATGATATGTGTGATATAAAAAAATATTGTGCTAAGTAATACTAAAATAAATTACCATGAGATACGTTAGTTTTCGATTTGATAGACTGAATTCAATATTATGAAATAGTTTATGTGCCCGCAAGTAAGGATATAATTGTGTATTTCAAATGAGTAAATAACAAGACCGTATGGTAGAACATTTCCCGCTTACCCTTGAAACTACTTGTGATAATGATAATAGTTGAAATTGGTAAATGAGCCGAAATTAAAAAAAGAAAAATTGCACCATATTCGAATTCTAGATAGGAAAACTTGAACTGACAAAACTCTATTAAAATGTATATATATATATATATATAGAAAAGAGGTGAATATGTGTTGAAATGAATAATTCTCATAACTCAAAGTTCCTAAGCCCAGCTGGTTGGAACCAACAACTAGGAATAGTTCTGGAACCACTAACCTTAAGAACTGAATTAGACTCGTGTAGGCCATTTTAAGCCTTTAAAGTAACAAGCAACGATAAAATAATTATCAATCATACTTGCCATGAGTTTTGTAACCATTAATGAATACCTGAATGCATATACTAAAGTTATTAAAAGAAGTTAATAAAAGAACCAAAATATTGTATGATCTAAAGAAACTTACAATTGTGTACTTGCTAAGTTATCAGCATATGTGCTTTATTTGTTGAGATGTACAATTCTAGACATAAGAAACCTAGCATAGTTTATTCAATATATTTAGCATAAATAATTCAAGAAAATGCCATGGAGAATGTGATAGTTTCTAGGAAGGAATCTTTGTCAAGAAATGGATAGCTAAATAACCACGGTTAAGTGCATAGAGTAATAACGAATATTTTCAAAAAACCAAAAACTTTGGAATAAGTCTTGTAATTATGAATCCCATACAGTGGATGAGAGTGGGAACCCAAAATTGGGTTTTAGGCCATTAGGTAATAAAAAAATAGTAGTGGTAAAAGTCTGGTAATCACTTTGTGTAGAAAATACATGACTATACCAGTAACATAACAAGTGTAACTTGTAACCATGGTAAAAGTGGGTGTCTTGTTAAAATACCGACAACCATGACTAGACTATCGTTACACAAGATTAAATCGAACTATCAAGAAATAATTGATGGTTGGAACTTTTAGGGTTGACCCAAAAATTATATAAATGATATTTAAGTTGTAAACACAAAAGACGAGAACATTTTAAAATAAATATATCAGGAGCTCAATAATATTTGAAACTGTAGTTTAGCACAAGACTGTTACGTGGGACCAGTTCGGCCTCGACAAGAACCCTCATAATAAATGACAGATCTTTATAGTTTAACAACAATTATAAAACTCAGACCCTTATTATGGTTATCAAACATAATTATAGTTAGTTACCAATGTACTTCCATGGAGTTTGACAGGCCATCACTAACTGTATGAATATGTTAAATAACTAAACAACACCATACAAAATGATATCTCAGGGTAGGTCGGTGGCCGAGAGTTTCTTTCTGTTGAGAAATTAATCGATATTCCAGTTCATGGGCGTACTACAAATGTGACTTGGAAGTGGAACAATGAACCACAGTGACATTATCTAGTACTTGGAAAGAAGCCCCAATGTGGAGAATTAGTTAGAACCCTGGAACCATTGCTCAAGTTGAAGAGCAGAAAAGTAATCTAGCCAAGGTCGATAGGGTGCAAACCTGTCATGGCCAAATCAAACAAGTGTATATTGAATTTTCATTCCCATATTACTAATAAATGGGAGATTCGAACGCTTAGGGTTCCGAAAGAAAATACCCTCATGAAGATACTGCAAAGATTTTGCAAGTCTTCTAGCTGCATTAGGGTTCCCAGAATTAGTCAAGCAACCTTTAGTTAGTTATCCAACCAAAAGGGAGATCGAAGAGAATGAATTCATGAGCGTACCTACAACCATAGTTCGATGGGTGAGGAAAAAACACTTGCCACTGGTCAGGAGGGTTCCCATGTGCATTAGAAATGAGCCATGGCTTTGGCAAAACTTGTAATCATAACCTTGGTCTAGGGAATTAATCGGCCAGAAAGATGAGAAAATTATATGTACTAAAAGAATCAAACAATGGAAAATGTGTAATTCATGGATACCTAGTAAGAATGTTTATCTGTAGGACAAGAAAACAAAACATGAAAACTTTCCCCAGACCTCGAGGAGCAAGGAGGCGACTAAGCCAGGGTCACGAGAGAGAAGAGAGTTGGTTACACCCATAGCCACCTATCTTCCATAACAATCGTTGGATTAACCCTAGCAATCTTGGACCGTAGTCCTCGCCACACATCTTCCTATGTTGTCAGGTCACTAGGTGGCAGGCATCCAAACTCCACCTCGAGGGTTTTGTAGTCCCAGGACATCAGGGTTACAAATTATGTTATATAGGAAAAATATGTGGTTATTTTCAATTAGCGACATCAGCCTAAGTTGTATACTAATAATAATAAGGTGAAAAATATATTTTGGACCTTAGAGTGTGCAATTATAAATCAGTGATTCAATTTGTATATATACATAATTAATAATAATAATAATAATAATGAGATTTAATGTAAATCAATGGTAAGTGAAATAATAATGAGTAAAAAATTTTGGGGCATGTTACAATTATGGTCTAATAACATGGTTTATCAATATTACATGCCCAAAAAACCAACTCATTTCATATGACACATATTCATATATTTTACTTTTAAATTAATCAATTTAATTAAAATGAAAAAGAAGAAGTCACAACTACTTTCAAAATAATTCTTACTCAATCCATCACAAGTATCAAAACACTTACTTCATTATACATCTCATATTATTAAAATAAAAAAATTCATAAAACTATTTCAATTATAACTTTATTATTTTTAGAATCTATGTTTCTGTGATCCATCATATAAAATTGTAAAATCACTTTGTGTAAAGGTCATTGCTAGGATCGATCATTTCCATCATTGGAAGTTAAGAGAGGCCTTAGAAATCGGAAAAAACCCTATTAATCTCAATATAGATGATGGCTTATTGTTCCTTTATTTATTTATTTACTTTTATTTATTTATTTTATTTTTATTTTTATTTTTATTATTATATTTTTTATTTTTATACTTTTGTATTTTTATTTTTATTTATTTTTTATATAATTTTTATTTATATTTTATTTATTATTACTATTATTTTTATTTTTATTTTTATTTGTTGATTTATTTATATATATATATATATATATATATATATATATATATATATATATATATATATTTAATTTATTTATTTTAATTTTTATTTATTTATTTATTTTGGCCATTGGTTTTTTTTTAGTTGGACCGTGTATTGATAAATAAATAAAATTAATAATTAAATAATTAACTAATAAGTTAATTAATCTATTAATGAATTGAATAAATAAATCAAATATTTTAATAATAAAATGGAACTAGTCGTTATTAATTAATTAAAATATAATATATATTTAAAAACAGATAAATAAATTTTAAAAGTCAAACTAGCCGTTTTTCTAACGACTAGTTTAGCCATCTCTACATCAATTTAAACTTAATGTCCTGATCTGATCTCTCGCCTAGTCCTGATGATGAACCACACTGGTTGGTTCAAAACGCGTCAACAATGTTCCATTGAATGTGATTATTACCTAAAGAGATTTTACAAATTTATTATTATTAATAAAAAATATACCATATAAGTTAAACATATATACAAATTTTTAAAAAATTGAACAAATTGTTAATGGTGGAGATTTACCCTTCTAATTCTGTAAATATATTTTGCTAGAAAATTTAATGATTTTTTCAATTTCAATAACTATTAATATGTTTTTTTCCTTCCATCAAATTCAATCTCAGTGATTTATTCAAATGGATGCAAAAGACTATGCATCATCAGGTTTTGTCCTGATGATGAGTCTTGTTTTAGGCTCGAAACCTAGACGTAAAAATGGATACTGTGGAGATTCCAAATTCCCTATCTCAAAACTCACACCACATAAACTTTCAAACTATCATTATGCATCATATTCAACCAATCTGGCAGTATATTAGGGTATCCATAGATGATTGGGAAACTTCACTTGCCCAATATAGCACCCTCGAAGATAAGCCTTACCTCATTTCATTGGACATAATGTTTTCCACAAGTAATGAGATGATTCATTGCTGGAAAGTGCATTCAATCCATCCTCGATTTAAACTTAATGTTAAAGCAACAAATACCTAAAACTGATATTTTTCTAAGTTTAAAACGATTGAAGAAATTCTGGTTATATAAATTCTGAGATAAAACCTTAGACCAAGTTAAAATTTTCACAACCTAAATTTTTAGTTGATAGTGAATTAAACAAAGTTTACAAAAATATTTAGCGATCAAACCATAATCATACTTTTGCATCAGTTATGAGAATGGACTTGGAAAAGAGGACATCAAATGTTTTCCCTATTTTTTCCAAAAAAGAAAGACACTTTCAGATTAATAAGTAATAAGAAAGTACAATAACAACAGGAGATTGGGATCTCATTGTTTCGACTTCTAAGTTGAATCGAAACTGTTCCTATATTGAAATAAGCATTTCTTTAAAAATCAATAAACTTAATCTTGATTGTCACTACTCTAACTTGTAGAGATGGATCATTCCTATTACATATTCCAATGGAAGTTTGTGAATTCATTAACAAGTTCCTCCAGTTAAATCAGAATGAGACCCGATCGTTGAATAAAACCTGAGATAAAAAATTTGTAGAAGATCCTTTCAGGATCTAAGCTACAACCGTCCCTTAATAGTCTATCTGCTTCATCATTCTGTTTTCGGTAGATATGGGTGATGGTCACATAGTTGAAAGCCTAAATCAGAACTTTGATACGACATTTAGATGTATCTAGGTTTGTTGAGTTCAAGGAGCCTCTATTGTTTTCCCAATCTATGATGGATTTGTAGTCCCCGAAGACACTGAGAGATGAGATTCCAAGCCAAGATGCACAATATAGGACCCCCCATAGAGCAAGTATTTTTTCTCGTGAATTAGTTCCAGAACCACAGTGCTAATGGAACATGTATTTTCTCTCAGTAATTAGATAGACAACCATTCTGCATCCACAAGAGTCAAATGAAGAGGCCCCATAAAAAAACCCAATGGGAAGGAAGACCAGATGTTGGAAGGAGGTGAAGGGATTTTAGGAGTTGAATGTTTAACATAAGAGAATTCTAGATAGGATGAAAAAATATTGCAGCTGATTTTCCACATGCTGGGATGGATATTCTCAAAAGTGAGGGAATTTCTAGTTTGCCATATTCCCTGTATGATGAAGAATGTTATCGTTCGGTGTTGAGGGTGGTCCTCAGGCCAACAACCAAGGCATTGTGGTCTTAGGTTGCAAAGGGGTTAGTCAATCAACTCACATTTTTCCAGATAGAGGAGGCGAAAGGGCATAGGATGAGGAGATGATTAATGTCCTCTCCTACAGATTTACATAGGCAACATCTTCCTGGCCCTTGGAAACCTCTCTTTCTGAGTATGTTCCAATTGAATGCCAATTATTTTTCCACAAGCCAAGAGAAACAATTTATTTTGAGTGGGAAATTCCATTTCCAACTTCCGATCAACCAAGGAAGGATTAGATTGTTTCGGCGAAGCTGGTGGATTATCTCATATGCCTCATATGCTGTGACCTAAACTTGTTGTGATATGCCACACCAAGTAAATCTGTCTTACTTAATAGAGATCACAATCCCTGAAAGTATTAGATACGTGATGTATGAATTCCATTCCTCGATTATATGAGCAGGGATTTCCAGCTCTTCCTCGGATTTCCAATGTGTATAAGTTGAGGATGAGATGTTTTTGTTTGTAATGTCATGTATCACAAATAAACCATTGTTATGAAAAAAGTTAATAAGTTGAAAGGATAATAAATGAGGAATTGTTATTCCGGATAAGGGATCCAGGCCAATTTTAGCAATGGAACCTCTTCCATCATCCCATTTTAGATTGTTGAATAGCTAGTGCTTGTTGTACGAGCAATGTTGAGGATCTTGTGCACCTTCTCAAATCTAGTCAATGAAGCTTTTATTCTGAAGATATTTGATATGTATAGTTTGGTTCCAAAGTCCCTTGTTTGTGACCGCTCTCCAAAAATGTTTGAGTAATAGTGCCAATTTGAAGGAATGAGTCTTCAATAGCCCCCATCCACCTTTTTTTATCAGACAATTTATGATGTCCAAGCTTACCAGATGGAATTTTCGAGTTTGTTGAGTGCCAACCCATATGAAACCTGTGATAATTTCATTAAGCTTGTGAAAAAAATCCTTGAGGTAGCTTGAATATGTGCATTCAGTATATAGGGATGTTATGCAGAACAATTTTTACCAGAATAGTACACCCCCCTAGGGATATCCACCGATGAGACCACATATATAGTCTCTTTCTAATTTTTTCCAATAGTCAGTCTCAATCTTTGATTTTGTATCCATTAGGATTTAGAAACGAGCCCAAGTAGGTTTAGCCATCTTCTATTTGTGAGGATTTAACCCCAAAGGTGTTTGAAATTTCCATTATCTCAGTTTCTTCTACGTAACTTGAGATTAATAAGGATTTTACCAGTTCACAAATAGGCCTCATGCAGATCCAAAATCTGTAATTATATTGAATATCACCTATCATTCAAAAGGATCATTTTTGCCTATTGTGAGGAGGTGGTCTAAAAACATTAAATGTGAAAGGGATACCCCATTTCCAATTCTGCAGCCAGTAATTTCTCCATGTTCACGAGAATTTGTAAGTTTTATGTACAGTCCATTAATTATGATGAGAAATATAAGAGTTGACAAATATCAACCTTATCTAAGTCCTCTAGAAATTTGGAAGAATTTCGAAGGTGATTTGTTTATCAGAATAGCTAGGGAGGTTGTCTTAATGCAAGCTTTAATCCAATTTATAAATAAGGACCTCGTGCCAATTTCGTGTAGAATCATCCACAATAGTTCCTAGTCAACGCAATCAAATGCCCTAGAGAGGTCAATTTTCATGAGGCAAGCATCAAGGTTGCAGGTTTTGATAGAGTCTATACTTTCTTGAGCGAATCCAACAATGTCATGGATTTGTGAGATCTCTAGGAAGCTAAATTGTTTAGCTAAAATGTGTTTGGATAAAAAAGATTTGATCTTGTTTGCAATTATTTTAGAGATAAGTTTGTATATGGTGTTACATAAATAAATAGGGTGATAATTGGAGAATGAGACTAGATGAGGGACCCTTGGAATAAAGGTTATGAAAGTTACGTTTGTGGCGCCAGAGACCCAATCAAGACAACGTGATTCCTTCACCATCTCAATGAGATCAGAAATGATAATATCATGGAAGTGGATGAAAAGTTCCATTGCCAATCGTCTGGTCCAAGAATTTTTCCATGTGCCATTTACTTTGATACCTTCAGGACTTCTTCTTGTGTGATTTGGCATTCCATATACTTATTCTTCCATGTTGCATGTAAAAGTGAAGAGGTCACATATTTCCATTTATTTGATGAAAGAGGCATCTTATGTGTTAGCCAGCTATAAAATTTGTTATATCAAATGTTGGCTAAAACATTTTTGGAGTCTTCAAGGAACTTTATTGCTAAAAAGTGTTATCTCTTGAAGACTCTTGAAGGCCTCATGCCTCTGTCCAAATCTTCACTGTTGTTCCCATTTCACACTCTGAAATTCTGTTGATTTCATGAGAAAGGACTGCCACAAAATCATCATTTTTTCCCTTCCTCCACTCAAAACTAACCTTCATTTTTAATCTCCTTTTCCCCATCATTTTCCTATATTTATCCATTTTTCTTCGTCTTCCCTTCATAAAATCCACCTTGCAGAGTTTAAAAATCTTCTTTTAACTCTGCCGAAAACTGCAAAATCCATTGAAAACTTGAAAAATTCATAAAAAATACATATTTTTGTATAAAGGTTTAAGCCCCTTGGGCTAAGCCTAAACCACTTCCCCTCCATGTGCCTGCACCCTAGAACCAGGCACTAAGCCCATCGGGTGCTTATCGCATCGGAAGTAATCAGTGAGCACAAGTCTTTGGCCTTCATAAAAATCTCCGATGCGATTAGCTCTGTTATATATGAGCCCGGGTCCTTTTTCCGCTTCACAAGACCAAGGGCCCACAATCGGGCGTTTTAACCTTGGAATAAACCCTTCCAATTGATATTTTTTATTTTTATATTCCAAAAACCCCCTTATCCAAAGTTTGATTTAAACGCGCCAGAGTTATGCTTTTTAATGAAAAACGGGTTGATTGAAAGACCCGCATCATTTCTCTGATGCGATTGAACCCCTTTTACATAAACTCCGCCCTCCGCTTTATTCATATAACTCAGACCCGAGACCAAGAGTCAAAGGTCTTGAAGTGCTAATCGCATCGCAAAGTTTGAATGATTAGATTTAAAGACCAAGACCAAAATCTCCAAAGCCGATTAGCCCCGCACGTTATAACTCCCAGTCATATTACTTTCTATATAGCCCACGGCCCCGCAGACGGGCGCCGAGCCGTATTGCAAATAATTTTTCTTCCCCCACAGCTTAAACCTTTGTTATATTAAAATTTTGGGTTTTAAATATTTTTCGGTCATTAACTATTCAAAACCAGGTGGGTTGATTGCACCGCTTTTGAGAGGAAAGTGGTTTTTCCCCAATCGGCCGCGATCAACGTTGCCGGCCGACACGTGGCCTTGGGCGGTATGGCGATACCATTTTCCCCAGACGCTAAAGGTCGGATATGGGCCCGACGTGATATTGGCGTGCGCCGTCCGATCTGAGGCCACTCATCGGACGGTAATTGCACTCTGAAGAAGCCCATGCGATAAGCGGTGGTACGACACAGTTATTTAAAACATCTCCGTCGTCGATCCAGTCTGCAGATTGACGGCCCACATTCCATCACCCTAGTCCCCTGCACCACATCAGCATCCACGCGGCAGATTTTAATTGCGACGAATCTTTATTGTTTCCCCGCACAGTCAGCAAATCCGGATCCGGGGGACTTTATACAGCATGATTTTATTAACCACTTTTTAGATCCGGGCTCATTTTATAAGGTTTGTGGTACCTGATTTCCACCGTTGATCGCATGGGCCGATCTCATCTGACGGCCCACGTTTGCCCCGAGCTCCCCGCGCATTTTTCAATATTTTTTCTCCAAAACAAAGGTTTTAAACCTTTGTCTCCACTTTTTATTTTATTTTTCCAAATAATGTGACCCCTTCACGTTATTTATTCACCTCCGCTCCTGACCGTCGATCTCTGCGCGATCGACGGTTCTGATTTAGTTTCCTCTTCCATTCTCCTCTGACCTCCTCTAATCAATCTCAACCATTGGATGATGTCATCCGATGGCCCTGCTCTCTCCACATGCCTTCTGAAGCATCAAACCTATATACGCAGGATTTCATAAATGTTTTTTTATTTTGCAGGGTCTAAATGGTTTTTCCGCCATGCTGGAGAAAATTCAAAGGCTGAGGGTGACGATTCTCCTGCCTTTGATTCATCAAAGAGAATCATTTTCAGGGTTTAAATCCACGTTTCATCAATGATTCATGAAGCATTGATGCCACTCGACCCCTGCACAGCCCTGTACACCAACAAACACGGTGAATTGAGCACAAGTCAAAGAGTATCAGTGTCGAAGACAGGAACACACCAGAACAGAAGATTGAAGACAAGTCTGTGGGGATTACGGCTAAGATGGATTATCAAAAGCCTAATCCCCCTATCAAAACATAGTTTAAAGGTAAATCATAAAGGTTCATCAGACAGAAAGCCTCCACCGCCACATCTGAGGAAAATTGATTCTTCCCAGCTACCACAGTGCCACCTGTGCCTCAAAGCTCTCAAACAGAGGCCAAAGTTATTGATCAAGATCAGGTACTTGCCTCAGTGCAGCCAGAGAATTTAATTTTGCAAGTAAACTTAATGACAAAATATTAGCAGAGTTACTTTGACATCACACAGAGCATCAAAGGTCAAAAAGAGCTCCCACCGAGCTTAAATCTTTATGTAAATCATTTAATACAGAGGACACCTATGTAAGATTCTTCGTCGAGCCCCCCAAAGGCCGAGAAGCCATTAAGACTGTATTAAATATCTTTAGATATCTTTTATCAGATCTCACCTCCTCATTCTTCTATAAATACTACTGCAGAAGATGACAAAGAGGTTGTTTGATTAGGTTGCTGAACTTTGAAATGTAATTGAGCTGGAAACTTCTGATTGTACATAGTGTTCCCTGGCTCTTGGAGCTCTGCTTGTGATAGATAAGTTATTCTGGGAAGTGTATATGATTGCTAAACTAAAGCATTGGACTTAAATTTGTAATTGGTTTGGAGCATCAATACAAGCTGATTTATGGGATCCTGGTCTATGTTGACGGTGATGTTTTTCTCATTGTGACTCGTTATTTTGTTTCTGTTTTCACTGTGTTCATCTTATCTTATAAATAATATCATGCATAGAGTTAGGACCTACTGTATATCAGTACCCTTCTCTAACTGAAAATATTTATCTGAATGTTTTCCTCCAATCTGTGTTATTTAGGAATGATTTAATTCAGTTTAAGCATAGGAATGTTGACGTTCCCTCATCTTATTGTTTTAGTTGAATATTGTTCTTGGATGTTATTTTCATTTCATGTTAAGTAAAGATGAACTAAGGAAGATATGGTGAGCCCTGGTCCTATTTTTATCCCAAAGAATGTCTGAAAGTTTCCCTTGGAATGTGTTAAAAGTTGGCTAGTTTAAAAGTAATTACTAGATCTTAGGCCATTCTGTGTCATATTTGTGTGTGTCTTGAAAGTAACCTAGTAGATCAGAGCTAGGAGAGGATTTGTGGTGAGCCCAGCCCACTAGTTCCTACTCCAACAGTTGCCTTCAAGTTTCCCTTTGTTTTTAAAATGTTTTCTATTAAAAGTGTATCAAAGGCTGGCTAGTTTAGAAGTACTTACTAGATCTTGGATTTCTTTTATGTCTTTCTTAAATGTTTTTCAAAGGCTGGCTAGTTTCAAAGTACTTACCAGATCCTAGGCTACTCTTTTTTCTTCATCTGTTTAATTTCCCTTCTTTTTGTCTCATTCCATTCCATAAATCAAACTTCAAAGAGATCCTTAGACATAGATGACTTGCCCCATGGACCACTCTTGAACCTGTTGTTTCAATTAAACCCCATTACAACTCCATAGCCCAATGGACTAAAACCTACAATTATATATTTTCCTGGCCAAATCTTGATCTATTTGCTTGCAACTTCACACCTTTGAAACTCTTTGCACTTAGAACTTTCCACCTCAAACAGTAATCAAGCTCAACCATCCAAAAACAAAACAAACCCTCGGCCTTCATAGCTAGCCTAATATCATTACCCCAAACTTCAAATACAAATCCATATTTGTACTTATTGGAGAGATCCCTCTCCGGATTCAGGAGGGCTAGATCCTAGAATCCCAAAGTGGTTGAAACAATGTTTCTCCCTGCGGTCGGACTTGGCCAATCTTGCTGATTACAGGGAGCTAACATTTCTGACGACTCCACTGGAGAATCGAACTCAGAACCTCTGTTTGGGTTCCCTTAAACACTTCATAAAACCTTGTGAGTAAAAAGCAGCCTTTTCAAGCACTACCAAGAAATGGTAATCATGATAAAACTTGTTTGAATCAGTGACAAACTAGGAAAAACCTAGGATTCTCATAAGAGTTTGTCTAACCTTGAAAGACTAGATGGCTTAGCCATAAGAGTAGACTGTCTTTGTCTCATAGCTATAGCTAAGTTGTGAAACAGAGTTAGGATATTCTTAGAAACCACACAACTGAAAAATAACTCAGAAAAAACCCAAAATTATTTCAGATTGGTATCTAATAAACATGGTGGTGGACCATAAGACCTTTTACCTCCTTACGAGCTAAAAACTTCCACTTGGCAACTCCACAATCCTGAACAGACCTTAAGACTCCACTGGGAAGAACCCTAATCATTCTAATATCATTCAAACTCAGTTAGAGGACTGTAGGATTAAAATTTGTATAAACAGATTATTTGACCTTTTAAAGATTGTCATACTTGGTTGAAATTTTCTCGTTTATTTGGGTCTGAAAAACACAACATAGTTTCTCCTGGAAAGATTCATACTAGAGCCTATCCTAACCCTGATCCACCTGAGATAGTTGATAACCCAGAAAGTATCCTTAGGAGGTCTCCTAGGATTAAATTATCAATTGTTCTCAGATCACCCTTGAGAGCTAATTCAGTTCCTGAAAATCTTTCAGCTCTACAACAATCACAAGTTGACTTAGTAAATCCCTTTAGAACTAGGTCTCTTGATGATTTAGATCAGTTAGATTCCGAGTCTTCACTTTCCTCTCCTAAAACGAGTGAATATCCTAGTAGTAGAGAAACAACACCTCCTGATTTGTATTTCCTTCATAACTTAGGTGTCTCTCATCCAAGATCAACTCAGCAATATACTCCTGGTCCATCCACTTCTGCTCACCCTACATCCACTGTTCAAACCACTCCATTCCAACCCACTTTTCCTCTTGTTAATCCACCTCTTGCCATGGCTACATGGTATGCTCCCTTAGTCCTTCTTGTACCATTAGTCAATCTTCCACATGACTATCAGTCCAAAATTCTATTATATGATGCTAGCAATGCTACAACTGCATCACAACACGTGGATAAGATGAATGACTACTTTGACAGAAATGAAATTGATGATGATTCAGTCAAGCTCAGATTATTTGCTCAGAGCTTAGGGGGACAAGTAAGAAAATGGTTTAAAGGCTTAACCCCCCATAGTATCAATGATCTCCAAGCTTTCCATCAAATATTCTTAAACAAATGGGAAGTAAATAAGAATCCTCTCCAAGTCCTTTCTGATTACAAGAACCTTCATAGAAACACCCGGGAAAGTGTATAAGCTTATTGTACCAGATTTAATAGTGTATATAAAGCACTTTCCCCAGATCTAAAACCTTCACAAGGCTCAGCTTTAAACAAGTTTCCTGAAGGGTTTGACCCTAAGATGGCCTATCAGTTGAGAGAGAGAGATCCTGCAACTCTTGAAGAGATGCAAAAAGGTGCTCTCTCTGTGGAAGTCAACTTGATGGAGAAGAGAGCAAGAATGAAAAATGAAAAGAGAGTGTCCTTTAGAGAGGAGTCTACACCCTCTACTTCCAACTCGAAAATGGAGAGAATGATGGAAGAGATGATGAAAGTGACGAGCATAATTAAGAGAGCACAAGCAAGTCAAAACCAAAATGCTCCTCAAAACAGAAACCAGAACCAGAATTAGAATTTTAGAAGGAACCAACCTCCAAACAGACCTAGGGAAGATGATCAACAGATCACTCCTCCATTTCATCAAAACTATGTAAGTGAGGTTGAGGAAACAGATGAGATAACAGAGGAAGATGATATCAACATGTTGGGGGTAGATGATGATGACTTTGAAGTCCATTATGATAGAAAACAAGGTCTTTATACACCTTATGATGACAAAATATATGATGATGAAAGTTATTATCAAGACATGGAAAATGTCATCATAGAGTCTCAAAAAGAATATGACCTTAGAAGAAAAACCAGTCAACAAAATCCCAACACCAAAACCTCTGACAAATCCTCACAAAACAACAATGCAACCAAGCCTAAAGTTGTCAAACAAAAGGACAAAACAATGATTGTAAATTCTGACAAAGATAGAGAGGAAGGCACTCAAAATAATGAAAAACAGAGTGCAGACATTAGTAGTACTAACACTTCAGCTAGTACTCCTGTGAAAACAATTTTGTCAAATGTAAATAGGACAAATCAACAAGCTTATGTTGCTGACAGAGTGGCAGCTAATAAGGCTGAGACAAGTTCTTCAAAGAACTAAATCCATTTTAGCCTAGAGCAGGAAATTTCAAAGATTAAAATCTCTATTCCCCTCACTGAGTTAGCTACCCAGCATGTATATAGGACCCAAATTTTGAAGGCTTTAAATATAGAAGAAAATGAGGATACAGTCAATCTTAAAAATGACCAGCCAGAGCTTATTTTTGGTCCTAAGATTGAAGGTAGATATCAAGAGGGACCTGTTCCTCCCTTCTATGTAAGTTTAAACGTTCATGACAAGATCTTGCACAACGCTATGCATGACTCAGGAGATTCTCACAATTTAATGCCAAAAGCTGTAATGGAGAGCCTGGGTCTAGAAATCACTAGACCTTTGTAAAGACCTTTACTCCTTTGACTCCAGCAGGGTGAAATGTTTAGGATTAATCAAAGACCTCTGTGTTAACTTAGCCCAAATTCCAGCCAAATGTTTAGTCATGGATATTGTTGTGGCTGATGTGCCCCCAAAGTATGGAATGCTATTATCAAGATCTTGGGGGGCCAAGTTACAAGGGACTATGCAAATGGACATGACCTATGCGACTATCCCTATTTTCAATCAGAATAGAAGACTTTACAAGGAGTCCCATATGAAATACACAGTTACAAGTCAAGACCGACCAAAAAACTCTCCTCTGTATTCTATAAATACAGGCCTTGATTCTTTTATCATGTTTAATGATGAAACACTTAGTGAAAAAGTCACTTTAACAGGATTAATGGCCGATAGGGAGGAAGAGGAACACAACACGGGAGTGTCAAAACAGTTTGTTGAACCTGTAAACTCTAGCAAACAAAACATAGGTCTTGAGCTACAACTCATTCGTCCTTTGATTTTAAACATTGAGAGTCAAGAAAGCAGTCCTCAAACCAATAATAAATCTGAGGATTTGAAACAGTTGCAACTAAGTGCTGAGATTCCACAACAACCCGTAAGCACTTTAGTTGAAGAGGACACTAACCCAAATGATAAAATCGAGATTAGTCCTTTATGGAGTATGCACTTCGACGGGTCATGCACTAGAACTAACGCTGGTACAGGTGTCTAGATCTGCAACACTGAAAGCAACCACATAGAAAGCATTTCCTGCAAATTAAATTTTCAGTGTTCTAACAACATAGCGGAATATGAATCCCTTCTTTTAGGCTTACGTTTGTTGAAGAAGTTAGGAGCCAAAAGAATCAATGTGTATGGGGATTCAGAATTAGTGATTAGGCAAGTCAATGGAGAGTATAACGCAAATCATCCCAGACTTAGGGCCTACCGAAACGATGTCATGGACCTTTTAAAAAATTTCGAGGAGTCCAAACTGATTTTTGTCCCAAGAAAAAGAAATATTTCTTCCCACAATTTAGCCTTTGCAGCTAGAACATGCTTAATGCCATATGAAACCAAAGACTGCACAACTCAAATAAAATTTAGACTAGCCGCACCTGATAATGAAAAATATTGGTAGGTGTTCGATGGGGACAAACAAATAGAAGACTTCATGCAATTCAGAAATGAATTCGAACTACATAGTTCGGACTCAGATTATGAGACAGACTGCAATGAAGAAAATTTTCTTGGTGAGGAAGAACCGTCCCCTGAACTTGTCAACATTAATATTTTGACTGGAAAAAATAAAAACAAAACAAAATTGAATGCAGAGTTAGAAACAGAGGAGTTAGAAACTTTGCACTATAAAGATGAAAGTTTGCCAAGCGGTTTGGCACCTTTAGAAGAGTTGTTTGATTTTAACGATGTGGCCAGGAAGCCAAAACTGGAACCTGTAGAGACTAAAGTAGAGGAGTGCAATATAGGTAGTGAACTTAAACTGAAAATGATTAAACTGTCTAAAACTTTACCAGCTCACATTAAACTCAAATACATAGAGCTGTTTAAAGAATTTTCTGATGTCTTTGTTGTGGATTTACGAAGATCTTAAATCCTATGAAACTGAAATAATACAGCAGAAAATTCCCCTCAAAGAAAACCAAAAACCATTCAAACAGAAACTGCACAGAATAAACCCTGTTCAGTTGCCTTTGGTTCAGAAGGAGATCATGAAAATGTATGAAGCTGGTATTATTGTCCCTATTAGATATTTTGAGTGGGTGTCTAATCAGGTGTCGCTTAGGAAGAAACTAGAGAGATCTGCTTTGTATAGACTTTAGAGACTTAAACAAAGCTTCATTTAAAGACAACTACCCTTTACCTAAGATGGATCATATTTTACAAAGGGTGGTAGGGTCTAGAAGAATTTCTTTGCTGGATGGCTACTCAGGGTACAATCAGATCTTAGTTCACCTTGCTGATCAATTAAAGACAACCTTTACTACACCATGGGGCACTTTCATGTATGTGAAAATGCCTTTTGGTCTAATGAATGTTGGAGCAACTTTTCAAAGAGCCATGGACATAGCATTCTCGGAAGAACTGGGCTACTTCATCATTATATACCTTGATGATGTCACTGTGTTTTCAAAAACAGATGAAGAGCACTTAGAACATTTAAGAAAGGTTTTTGAGAAATGCAGAAAGTTTGGAATATCTTTAAACCCTAAGAAGACACTATTTGGGCTCCAAGAAGGTAAACTTCTTGGGCACATTATTTCAGAAGAGGGTATTAAGATAGATCCAAAGAGGATTGAGGCCATATTGCAAATCTCTCATCCTCAAAACATCAAAGAGTTGCAATCTTTCATTGGAAAGATTAACTTTTTGAGAAGGTTCATCCCCAACTTGGTTGAGCTCCTTAGGAATATCACAAACATGTTAAAGAAGGAGCAAGGGGTAAAATGGACCTTGGAAGCAAAGAAGTCCTTTGAGCTAGTGAAACAAGCGTTAACCAAAACACTGGTTCTTATAAGTCCTGATTTTTCAAAGGATTTTTATATTTTTTCATTTTCATCAGAACATACCACAGCTGTTGTCCTTCTACAGAAAAATCCACAAGGACAAGAGCAGCCTATTGCATTCTATAGTAAGGCATTGAGGGATGCCCCTTTGAAGTATAACATTATGGAGAAGCAAGCTTTTGCTTTGGTTAAAGCTTTGAAAGACTTCAGAGTGTACATCCTTCACTCACACATCATTTCCTTTGTCCCAAACTTAGTTGTTAAAGACATTCTAACACAGGACCCAGATGGTAAGAGAGGTAAGTGGATTGTTGTTATCCTTGAATATGATTTAGAGATAAAACCCACTAAACTCATCAAAGGCCAAGGTCTAGCTAGATTAATGGCTGAATCCAATTTTGAAGTTCTTGATATTAATATGATTGATGCTTTGGATGACCAAGAAGGATTCTCAACTCCTATTGTTGAAGACCATTTTATGAATTCTCCTTGGTATGCTGATATTATTTATGTTTTTCTTAATTTAAATACACCTCCTGGTTTGACAAAGACAAAGGCAAGATTCCTAAAGTTAAAAGTTGTAAACTATTGCATTATAGATAGATGTCTTTATTGGAAAAATGCAAGTGGTGTATTGCTTAAATGTTTGCCTGAGTTTGATGCAGAGAAGGTTAAATACCAGTTCCATGAAGGAGAGTGTGGAGGTCATTTGTACTGGAAGACAACAGGCAACAAAATTTTGAGGGCTGGTTTCTATTGGCCTACTCTTTTTCATGATGTGCACAAGATGATCATAGCCTGTCATAAATGTCAAATTTTTGAAGGAAAAAGAAAAATTCTACCCCTACCTCTGCATCCAATCACTGTTGAAGCCCCTTTTCAACAGTGGAGACTTGATTTCATAGGAGAAATCCATCCACCATATTCTGCCCAGCATAAGTGGATTCTCACTTCCACAGACCCATTCACTAAGTGGATAGAAGCCATTCCTTGTAGGCAAGCCAATGATTCTGTTATCATAAAATTCATAGAGAATAATATCCTCTCTAGATTTGGCTGTCCTACCAAGATCATCACTGACAATGCAACAACATTTAGATCAAAGAATATGGTTGAATTCTGTCATAGATATCAGATAACATTGGAGAATTGTACGGCCTATTACCCTCAAGGTAATGGACTTGCGGAATCCTCAAACAAGAGTTTAGTGAACATAATCAAGAAACTGTTGGAGAACAATAAAAAGTCTTGGCACACAAAGCTAGTTCATGCACTTTGGGCTGACAGATTGACTTTGAAGAAATCTATTGGCATGTCACCTTTCCAGCTCGTGTATGGTATTGATGTAATTTTTCCAACCAGCCTTGGTGTACCAATGACGAAGTTGATTCAAGAGTTGCAGACTGAAGATAATGACATGATCAGAAGAATAAATTAGACCATTCATCTTCAGCAAACCAGAGAGGAGGTTTATAAAAAAGCATTGTAGAAGCAGGACAACATTAAAAATCTTTTTGACAGAAGAACAAAGGCTAGCAATTTCAATATTGGGGACAAAGTTTTGAAGTGGGACTCAAGGAGGGAAGAGAAGGGCAAGCATGGAAAATTTGACAACTTATGGCTTGGCCCTTACTCTATCCATTCAGCTGTTGGTAACAATGCATTCTTCTTATAGGAGTTGAGTGGAGCAGAATTGTTTGGGGGTCTTTTCAATGGCAGGATGCTCAAGCATTACTTCTCTTGATACATTGTTATGTTTGAAAGCCTTTTTATCTTTTTTTTTTCATTATAAATACTCCACCCATCATTGCATTCAAAGTTATAAAAAATCAAAAATACAAAAACAAAGAAAGAAAGAAAAGAGGGCAGATTGTAAAAACAAAAGGTATAGCCCCATACCAAAAAGAGAAACAAATCTGAAAGTGTGAAAGCTTAAATGCCACTCCTGAAAAACACACTTCTAGTTAGTCAAACAACCTAATCTTGACTAATTAGTTTTAAATTTTTTGCTGATAGGATAGTGAATTCGATTTGCCAAACCATTTAATCTTGGCTTATCAGTAGATAGATTAGGATTGAAATTATAGGTTCAAACATGCTCAAAATCTGAACCTAAGTTTCCAAAGAGAATGACTCAAATCTGTTCCAAATTCCGAGTCAAAAGGATGAAAATCTGGTTCCAGTTAGTTCAAAATCCGAACCAGTTGACAAAGGAAAGGCAACTCAAACAAGGTTAAAACAGAGCTGTAAAAAGAGGAAGGGAATGCTTTGAAATTCAGATCTCAAGCCTTCCATTTTGTTTTAAATTTTGTGCAAAATAATGTCTATGTGTAGCTTGTTTTTATGCCATAGATCACAACAAGTCAAACAACTTAATCTTGACTTGGATGTTTTTAAATTTTTGTTGTAGAATTTAGAGAATAAAAATCTGTTAGACTGTTTAATCCTAACAGATTGATAGAATAGGTAGAGAAGCATCTGAACTCAACTGTTTAATCTGAGTTCAGGGAGAAATAAAGAGTAGAATTAGATTAGTTTTATGCTTTTAAAAGAATAAAATTTTGTGAAAAGAGTTTGCCAATCCAAGTGCACTCTAATGGAGAAAAAAATGTTAGATCAGTGGGATTGGGTAGGTAGAAAGCTTGTTGATGAAATATCCATTGTTTTTATGGCCGCTAATATGTTTTTAGAGCAAGATCATCCCAGCAAAGGAAGGGCAGCCCAATGGATGAGGCATAGGTCAGCCCCTAGAGAATCCAATGGATGAGGCACAGGTTAGCCTCCCAGAGAATGCAAGTCTGAAGTTCTTGATGCCTTCAAGAAGGCACCATCCCAAAGTGGAGCCACTATTAGCTAGCTATAAAATTTGTTATATCAAATGCTAGCTAAAACATTTTTGGAGTCTTCAAGGAACAAATTTTATTGCTAAAAAGTGTTATCTCTTGAAGACTTTTGAAGGCCTCATGCCTCTGTCCAAATCTTGACTGTTGTTCCCATTTCACACTCTGAAATTCTGCTAATTTCATGAGAAAGGACTGCTGCAAAATCATCATTTTTTCCCTTCCTCCACTCAAAAATAACCTTCATTTTTACTCTCCTTTTCCCCATCATTTTCCTCTATTTATCCATTTTTCTTCATCTTCCCTTCATAAGATCCACCTTGCAGAGTTTAAAAATCCTCTTTTAACTTTGCCGAAAACCCCAAAATCCATTGAAAACTTGAAAAATTCATAAAAAATACATATTTTTGTATAAAGGTTTAAGCCCCTTGGGCTGAGCCTAAACCACTTCCCCTCCATGTTCCCGCGCCCTAGAACCAGGCACTAAGCCCATCGGGCGCTTATCGCATCGGAAGTAATCAGTGAGCGCAAGTCTTTGGCCTTCATAAAAACCTCCGATGCGATTAGCTCTGTTATATATGAGCCCCGGTTCTTTTTTCGCTTCACAAGACCAAGGGCCCGCAATCGGGTGTTTTAACCTTGGAATAAACCCTTCAGATTGATATTTTTTCTTTGTATATTCCAAAAACCCCCTTATCCAAAGTTTGATTTAAATGCGCCGGAGTTATGCTTTTTAATGAAAAATGGGTTGATTGAAAGACCCGCATCGTTTCTCCGATGCGATTGAACCCCTTTTACATAAACTCTGCCCTCCGCTTTATTCATATAACTCATACCCGGGACCAAGAGTCAAAGTTCCTGAAGCGCTAATCGCATCGCAAAGTTTGAATGATTAGATTGAAAGACCAAGACCGAAATCTCCGAAGTCGATTAGCCCCGCGCGTTATAACTCACGGTCATATTACTTTCTATATAACCCATGGCCCCACAGACGGGCGCCGAGCCGTATTGCAAATACATTTTCTACCCCCACAGCTTAAACCTTTTTTATATTAAAATTTTGGGTTTTAAATATTTTTCGGTCATTAAATATTCAAAACTGAGTGGGTTGATCGCACCGCTTTTGAGAGGAAAGCGGTTTTTCCCTGATTGGTCGCGATCAATGCTACCGGTCGACACATGGCCTTGGGCGGTATGGCGATACCATTTTCCCTGGATGCTAAAGGTCGGATATGGGCCCGACGCGATATTGGTGTGCACCGTCCGATCTGAGGCCACTCATTGGACGGTGATCGCACTTTGAAGAAGCCCATGCGATAAGCGGTGGTACAGTGCGGTTATTTAAAACATCTCCGCCGTCGATCTGATCTGCAGATCGATGACCCACATTCCATCACCCTGGTCCCTGGCACCACATCAGCATCCATGCGGCAGGTTTTAATTGGGACATATCTTTATTGTTTCCCCTCACAGTCAGCAAATCCGGATCCGAGGGACTTTATACAACATGATTTTATTAACCATTTTTGAGATCCGAGCTCGTTTTATAAGGTTTATGGTACCCGATTTCCACCTTTGATCGCATGGGCCGATCTCATTCGACGGCCCATGTTCACCCCGAGCTCCCCATGCATTTTTCAATCATTTTTCTCCAAAACAAAGGTTTCAAACCTTTGTCTCCACTTTTTATTTTATTTTTCCAAATAATGTGACCCCTTCACGTTATTTATTCACCTCCGCTCCCGACCGTCGATCTCTGCGCGATCGATGGTTTCGATTTAGTTTCCTCTTCCATTCTCCTCTGACCTCCTCTAATCAATCTCGACCGTTGGATGATGCCATCCAATGGCCCTGCTCTCTCCACATTTCTTTTGAAGCAACAAACCTATATACGCAAGATTTCATAAATGTTTTTGTATTTTGCAGGGTTTAAATGGTTTTTCCGCCATGCTGGAGAAAATTCAAAGGCTGAGGGTGATGATCCTCCTGCCTTCGATTCATCAAAGAGAATCATTCACAGGCTTTAACTCCACGTTTCATCAATGATTCATGAAGCATTGATGCCACTCGACCCCTGCACAGCCCTATACACCAACAAACACGGTGAATCGAGACACGTCAAAGAGTATTAGTGTCAAAGACAGGAACACACCAGAACAGAAGATTGAAGACCTGTCTATGGGGATTACGGCTAAGATGGATTATCAAAAGACTAATCCCCCTATAAAAACATAGTTTAAAGGTAAATCATAAAGGTTCATCAGACATAAAGCCTCCACTGCCACATCTGAGGCAAATTGATTCCTCCTAGCTACCACAGTGCCATCTGTGCCTCAAAGCTCTCAAACAGAGGCTGAAGTTATTGATCAAGATTAGGTACTTGCCTCAACATAGCTAGAGAATTTAATTCTGCAAGTAAACTTAATGAAAAAATATCAACAGAGTTACTTTGACATCACACAGAGCATCAAACGTCAAAAAGAGCTCCCACCAAGCTTAAATATTTATGTAAATCATTTAATACAGATGACAAATATGTAAGCTTCTTCATCGAGCCCCCTAAAGGCCGAGAAGCCATTAAGACTGTATTAAATATCTTTAGAGATCTTTTATTAGATCTCACCTCCTCATTCTTCTATAAATACTATTGCAGAAGATGAGAGAGGGGTTGGTTGATTAGGTTACTGAAATTTGAAATGTAATTGAGCTGAAAACTTCTGATTGTATATAGTGTTCAATGGCTCTTGGAGCTCTGCTTGTGATAGATAAGTTAGTCTGGGAAGTGTAGATGATTGCTAAACTAAAGCATTGGACTTAAAGTTGTAACTGGTTTGGAGCATCAATACAAGCTAATTTATGGGATCTTGGTCTATGTTGACGGTGATGTTTTTCTCATTGTAACTTGTTATTTTGTTTCTGTTTTTACTGTGTTTCATCTTCTCTAATAAAGAACAACATGCATAGAGTTAGGACGTACTGTATATCAGTACTCTTCTTTGACTGAAAATCTTTATCTGAATGTTTTCCTCCAATTTGTGTTATTTAGGAATGATTTAATTCAGTTTAAGCATAGGAATGCTGGCATTCCCTCGTCTTATTGTCTTAGCTGAATATTGTTCTTGGATGTTATTTTCATTTCATGTTAAGTAAAGATGAACTAAGGAAGATATGGTGAGCCCTGGTCCTAGTTTTATCCCAAAGACTGTTTGAAAGTTTCCCTTGGAATGTGTTAAAAGTTGGCTAGTTTAAAAGTACTTACCAGATCTTAGGCCATTCTGTGTCATCTTTGTGTGTGTCTTGAAAGTAACCTATTAGAGCAGAGCTAGGAGAGGATTTGTGGTGAGCCCAACCCGCTAGTTCCTACTCGAACAGTTGCCTTCAGGTTTCCCTTTGTTTTTAAATTTTTTCCTATTAAAAGTGTATCAAAGGCTGGCTAGTTTAGAATTACTTACCAAATCCTAGATTTCTTTTATGTCTTTCTTAAGTGTTTTTCAAAGGCTGGCTAGTTTCAAAGTACTTACCAGATCCTAGGCTACTCTTTGTTCTTCATCTGTTTAATTTCCCTTCTTTTTGTCTCATTCCATTCCATAAATCAAACTTCAAAGAGATCCTTAGACATAGATGACTTGCCCCATGGACCACTCTTGAACCTGCTGTTTCAATTAAACCCTATCACAACTCCATATCCTAATGGACTAAAACCTGCAATTATCTATCTTCCTGGCCAAAGCTTGATCTATTTTCTTGCAACTTCACACCTTTGAAACTCTTTGCACTTAGAAATTTCCACCTCAAACAGTAATCAAGCTCAACCATCCAAAAACAAAACAAACTCTTGGCCTTCATAGCTAGCCTAATATCATTACCCCAAACTTCAAAGACAAATCCATCTTTGTAATTATTGGATAGATCCCTCTCCGGATTCAGGAGGGCTAGATCCTATAATCCCAAAGTGATTGAAATGATGTTTCTCCCTGCGGTCGAACTTTGCCAATCTTGCTGATTACAGGGAGCTAACATTATGTAGAGCAGAATATTTTGTTGAAATGTCTCATTTCTTCCATTTCGATTTCCTATTAAGTGATGATATTTTCCCATGTTTCTTAAATGATGTTGCATATAAAAAAAAAATTTGTCTCATCTTGACTTGATGGTGAAAAATTTTATTGTTCTTGTCACCTTCCACAACCCACATTTGTCTGTTTTTTTGTTGTAGTTATTCTAGTTGTCTTTCCAAGATTTGTGATCTTCGGATTTCCAATTGATGGATCTCTTGATTTCTGTGTTCAGTGAAAAAAGTATGGTCATATGGGTCTTCTAGGTTCTTGATGAGGGAAAATTTTAAGGATGGAAAATTATTTTGAAGTTTAAAAAATTGGTGAATCTCATTAGTCCCTAATATGCAAACTATAAAATGTTTATTGATGTATTTGTAAAATTATTCAAATTTATAATGATATTATATATATTGTCTATATAATGTTGGAAATTTTTTAAGGTAAAATAATTTTATATTGTAAAATTTTGGCTAATCATTTTTATAAAAAATGGAAATTGGCAAATATTTTTTTTGGAAAAACCATGGAAACTTAGCCCACCTGGGAATATTAGCCCCTAAAATTTTTCATGTTCTTGAATTTTTTGTCAATCCCCAGTAATTCCCTGTTCAGGTCCCTTTTTTTCCTTATTTCCCATTCTCGGACCCTTACTTTGAGGGCTCTCAATTTTCTATTTAGCATGTCCATTTTTCAAGAACACCTATCCCCTAATGGCATCTTCTAGAAAGTCTGAAACAAATCTATGAAATCTAGCTATTATAACAGAAGTGGTTAAATTTGAAAGGAAAATCTTTTGGATGCAATACCCCATTCCATTCTAACATTATTGGGAAATGATCAGATATTTTGATAGGAAGAATCTTTGAGTTGAGTCCCTTAAGGCAATTGGCTGTAGGTTTGTTTACATAGAATTTATCCATGTGTTTAGCGATACCATGCAAGCCCCAACACCCATCTTTCCATGTGCGTCCAATTGGAATTGATTTGATGTCTCAAAGATTTTACCTTATTAAGATACAACTATTCTAAAATTAAGAAATGGCGAATCATTCTTATTTATATCCACAATGGCTCCCATAACTATAGAGGATCCACATTGTCTACAACACGCACGTCCATATTGGTGTTTTCATGCTCTTGAAGTGACGAGATGTAGAATTTGGGTTCTGATACCGCATAGAAAATATTTTGTGGGATGGCACAACTTCAGCCATAAAAATACATCTCATTCATCTAGAAGTTCTATCAAGAAAAGTGGATAAAAGAACTTGCGGTTTATAAGATCTAGAAATATTTAATTTGGCATTGTTGTTGAATAATTTATGGAGATTTGTTATAGGAGAAGACATTTGGTAGTGTATCATTAAAGGAAAGTATCTCAAAAAGAAATATATCATAAGTTGTATAAGAAAACATATGTAATTGGAGCTCCGGATAAAAAGTAGGCTTCATTGTCTTGGACAAGCATGATGAAAAATAAATTATGTCTCTTTGAAAACATGAGCTGGCAGGTTGGTTCTAGATCGACAACAGAAATCGAACTAGACACAATTAAAGGTATGACATGTATTTAGCTATTGTCATAACATAAAAAAGATATCTTGTTTTAAATGACATCTTCATAGATCGAGGGGCAGTCCTCTCTTCAAATTTTTTCAAAGAGGAAAGGGGTCTAGGACTAATGGGTTATTTTTTTATGAATGGGAAGAATATATTTTATACTTGAAAGTGGTAGGTGTTATTTTATTGGTGAAGGAGGATAAGATTACGTGCAATTTTATATTGAACAAAGGACAAGTTTTGGTCAAGGAAGCATACTCTATTATCACACGGGATCTATTGGTGGATCATAGGTTTAGATGGCCTCAAAATTCATGGAAATGGAACATCCCCAAAATCAAAAGTGTTTATGTTTCTTGTGATTCACAATAGGATCCTAACATGGGAGAGTTTCAATAGAAGAGGAATCCACGGTCCGGGAAGGTGCATATTTTGCCTCGTAAGTTTTGAAGATGTGAATCACCTATTCATGGGGTGTACCTTTGTTATTTAGTTTTAGGTAGGGATATGTATTATTCTTAATCAAAGAGCGTCCTCAGATAGAACCTCTATTGGGGATTGCACTTTACAATGGTTCACATATTATAAGGTATATCGGGGACTACCTTTCGACATCATTTGGGGAATATAGAGAGTGAGGAACACACAATTTTTGGAAAATGAGACACGATATGTGAGAGGTGTCTATGTTAAAGTCTCAACATACTTCCTAGAACTATTCCCATCAAATGGAAGAGGCTTCAAAAAGGAGTTGTTGTTATAAGGATTTCAGGACAAATTTCCTTATAGGTTTTTTTTATGGGGCATAATATTTTGGTCAATGCAGAAGTGGGATATGGATTTTATTAAGGCCCAGAGATTTTTGTTGTTTCAAATGGTGGTGTAATGGCAAAGGCACAAATACCAGATTGGAACTTATTGATATGGAAATAACACTTTCTTGCAATAGTAGATATGAAAATTTGGTTTGTTGGTTGCTGGATTCTATTGAGAAATTTTCTCAATAGTATTCTCCTATCTTAGAATCCGTTGAATCTAATATCCACTATAAATCCATGATGTATTTTGGTTTAGGTGTGGAATACAAAACTGATTTGTGTGTGAGATAAAACTTTGATTTATTTCTTGGTATCAGAGTAATTTCAACCCCTCTCTCATGAAAGGGGCTGGAATATGAGCTCATAATTACTGTGTTTATTTTAGTCATTGTTTGAGAGAGAATCACAACTGGAGGTGTTGAGTTGAGTGATAGCACCACTTTCAGAATCCATTTCTCCATTTTGTCATTTGATGGCGACTACAGGGATGTAGTATGAAGCCAACAAGTATAAAAGGAGCAAGGACTTAGAGGATGTTGACAATGATTAATGTGTAAATTGAATGTCATATTTGATGACATCACCTCGTCTATATTGTATGGACATTTTTGCATTTATTTTCAACCTTTCATGGATACAGAGTGAGGACTTAGCATAAAAAACATTGTTCCTTATTGGTTTAAGCTTGTACATTGCACCATAGAATACTAGGGAGTTACTTGCTTGGACTCAGGGTTTTCATGCTTCTCATTTGCCATACTTCAATATAGAGAATAAAATTTCGTGTGCGTATCATGTTTGTGATCTGAATTTGAATGTTAGTTTTGTTGTGCTAATTTCATCTTCATAATTATAAACAATTTGTTGATCTTTTGCTTCATGTGCATAGGTCTCTTGAGGTGTTTGTGAGTGTTAAACAGGTAAATGTATCAAGTTTTATGTTAAATTCATGAGCATAAAAACATTAAAAACATAATGCTGAACATCAGCAATAAAGTATATAGCAAACCATCAAAACGATCCATTAATACAATATTTTGATGAAGGATTTAACCCCTCCTAGGCTACATCTCCTTGGTCCAGCTTCCATGGCTTGGGCCTCTGTATTAGCTCAAAATGGAAAAAAGTGATGTTTAAAATCTTCTACTGCTCCTGAAACCTGCTTCAATGTGTTAAAAATGTCCAAATAATCTAGGATAGACTCTTCCTGAGCCCAATTTAGTCGATTTTTTCAAAAGTTATGGCCTCCCCAATTCTAGCCTAGGAAACCCCACCAAATCTAGAGAAAATTCCAGTTAGGGTCGTTAATTTTGGAGACTCGCCAAAATTGGTGGACCCCGCCAAACTGGCCACCGAATTAGCTTGGATTAATTAGGTGATAAACATGGTTTAATTAACAGAAAACATGGTCTTAGTGCTAAACATGCGTTTTAACAAATCCCAAATTTAAAATGCAATTAGCACAATAAACATGGGTTATGGTAATTAAACCGAATTAAACTTTTAAACCCGCTATTGCAATAAGTGCTCCGCTCCTGGTCACGCATAAGGTTATATGGTGAGGGGGCTGGCCCCCTCCTTACTCCCACCGATCAAACCATGTAAATTCAAATATATACAAAAGTTGTAATATGTTAAGATCTGATGTTGTGGTATAGTCGTAACGTGGATGCATTGTGTGGGGGATGTCGCGGGGTAGAGATCCGACCTCCGCCCTTCTGCCAATATAAATTTTTCTCCACAATTAATATGTATTTCGATATTTGAACTATGAAATTCGGACTTGAACATAGTTAAAATTTGGACCTTAGAAAGGGGCATGTGGTGGCCTCCAGGCTAGCCACATGTCCTCATGCCATTGGTTCCTCCCACATCCAATGAAAATGAAACAAATCACCCACACATCATGCAACCACAGATTGACACTTGACATAGTGTCATTGGGAAAAAATGAAGGAATATTCCCAGAATATCCTTTTTTTCTAACTAGGCTGCCATGTCACCATTCTGTCATTTTTTGCAAATTTTTTAGTTGTTTATGAAAATGAACAGCAGACCTTATCTTCCTCATCCAGAATCAGTTTTCGATGAAACGAATTGCACTGAATTCCTGGTGACGAGCTCTTCACTGTCATTTGGTTTCCAATCGATTCTGAGAACTTTCGTTTTTGAGCTTAGCACTAAGCTCCTGGTCATTCCTCCCCACTAGAAGACTTTTGGACCCCAAAATTTCTTTTATTACTGAACATGTGGATGAGGTTATAGTTCCCTCACTCTTCTAGTCTCAATCCACTAAAATTTTCCCATTTTCGTTAACTTGAGATTTTCACAAAAACTTATCTTTTTCATTGACTCTTGAGACCCTATCTTGCTGTTGTAGACACCGTCATGCTGCAATTTACCTGAATTTGCAGAGCAGCAAGATGTTCTTGCAGAAACAAAATGGTTCCCACCTCAGTCATCAATCAAAGGAAACTTGAAAATTGTCTCACCTCAAACACTGTCATCATGGCAATTCTTAGTTGATCTTGCTTTGTACTTGCGTCAAATTTTGACCAAGTATTTTCGACATTGCCATGTACCCTTTGGAAACAAAATACAATAACTTGTGGAACCCATGCCTTCTGTGTCAAATTGCTTTGGCACTTTCTCTTTGACTTTTTCTCTCTCTTGCAACAACATCTGGTAGCCAACACTGTTCAACACTAATGTTGACTACTGCAAATATTTCACATCTTGTTTAGCTCCTTTCAAAGGCAACCTGTTAGAGTCCTGAAACATCTCATTACAAGCAAAAGAAACTTCAATGAAATCAAATTGTTCATTCGATGCATATTTTTGAAAGGTCTCATTCAAAACATCTCTATGGTTGATCATTAACAAAGTCAAATTTTGACTTGCATTCACTATTATCTTCATTTCTCCTACATGTATAAGAGACAAAATTCTCTTTTTCTTACACACTTTAGCTATACTCAATTCCATTTTTAAACAAGTGATAATTATTCTCATGGCAATGAAATACTGCTTTCCTATCATAAAGATAAGGACTTCCTAAAACAATACCTGAAATATCAAGTGGTACTACATCAAGTTCAACTTCATCAAGAAAGTTTGAATTGATGGTAAACCTTAGTATGCACTTCCTTGTTACCTGCAAGTTTGTATTCTTTCATATCCACCCTAAAGGATAAGGTCTTGGATGTATAACAGTTTCAAGTTTTAGCTTCTTAACTAAGTTTTCGGAAATCAAATTAGCTTGAGAACCACTATCAAATAGTGTGTCTATATTTGTATGTTTAGAAACGACTCTAATGTGAAAGAGTTCAATTTTTGTATCTTCATCTTGAGTTACATTGAAACAAATTGAAGAACTAGTGCTTGTTATGTTCTTAACTTTCAGACCCATTGCTTTAATCTTGGTTTCCTCTCTTGAATATGAACCTAAGTCATGTTCAATGATTGCAACAAATTTCCCCTTTTCTTTGTCTTTCAATTTGTTTGGCTTCAACTCTGGATGAAGTTGCCAACAATGGTCTTCATCATGGCCATTCTTCGAACAATGTTTACATGTGAGTTTATCTTTCCCTTTTTTTGATAGAGCTATTTCTCTTTCCTCTTCCATTAAATTTTCCCTCTAATTTACCCTCATACTCAAGGAAACTATCACTTTTATCATCTATACTCTGTTTCCCTCTTGCTTCTAAATGTGTGGCTTGAACTCAAACCTCATCTAAGTTTGTGGGTTCTGAACCTGAGAATAGTGTGCCTAAGGTAATTGTGCAAACCCCCAATATAATTTAACAAAGTTTCTTGAGAATACAAATTAATACCCAAAATAAGAGCTCTTCTCCTAAATTCATGAGTATAATCTTGCACACTTTTCCCTTTCAATTGTCTAAAATTTTTCTAGTCCATAATGGCCTTTTTCATGTAAGCTAGAGGATAGAATTTCCTTTTAATGGAAGCAATAAAATTTGACCAAGAAATTGAGATATTACGGTGGCTTTCAATCTCTTGTTGAGTCCTTTCTTCCCACCATACAAGTGTTGATCCCTCCATCCTCAAGGAAGCCAATTGAGTCTTTATGTCATCTTCTTGAAGGTTCAGAATTCTGCAATAAACCTCCAATTGAAGAATCCAATTATCCAACTTCTCTGCATTTACCTTTCCATTATACATTGGAAGCTCAAATTTGAAATCAATTTTGGTTAAGGGAGTTTTTCCTTTTGATTTTTTTGAATGAGTATGGGTGGTTTTGGCCATGGAAGTGGAAGATGATGTTGATGGTGGTGATCAGGATGATGATGAAGATGGTGGAGATGGAGGAGGATTTCCTCCACTGCCCTTTAAATCCCTCTCTTCATCCTTTTTGTCTCTTTCTTCAAAGAGGATCCTAACCTTTTCAGTTAGTTCATAGAAAGCCTTCTTGTATGCTTCCTCTTCTGAAAGACCTTCAGTCTCTCCCATACCTACATGATGGCTATGGATTCAATCTCAGTTTCTGGTGCAACTTGTACCTCCTCAATCTCAGCTGGAGATATAACTTAAGGTGCTTCAAGTGCAGCTGGGAGTGAAAATTTGGGTGGAGATGGTGGCCTTGTGGCTCTCCCTCTTCTGGTCCTAACCTCAGGACTAGCAACCAATAGTTTCCCTTCTCCTCTCTACAAATTTAACCTTGTAAGCATCACAAATTTTCAACCATTAAAACCCTACTCGCACAAAACTCAAGAAAATCAAGAAAATAACCTTTGAACCTTGGGCTCTGATACCACCTTGATTTGAATTTTAATGTTAGTTTTTCTATGCTAATTTCATCTTCATAATTATAAATAATTTGCTGATCTTTTGCTTCATATACATAGGTTTCTTGAGGTGTTTAGGTATATGTATCAAGTTTTATGTTAAATTCATGAGAATAAACACATCAAAGACATAATGTTGAATGAAAACAATAAAATGTACATGGAACCATAAACATTATCCATTAACACAATATTTTGATGAAGGATTTAACCCCTCTTGGGATACACCTCCTTGATCCATCTTCCATAGCTTATGCCTCTATATTAGCACAAAATGGAAAAAAATTGTTGTTTACAATCTTCTAATGCTCCTGAAACCTGGTTCAATGTGTTCAGAATGTCCAAATAATCCAGGATAGACTCTTCTTGAGCCCAATTTTGTTGATTTTTGCAAAAGTTATGGCCTCCTCAATTCTGGCCTAGGAAACCCCACCAAATCTGGAGAAAACTCCAGTTAGGGCCACTAATTTTGGAGACCCATTGAAATTGGCTGCCTCCACAAAATCGACCACTGAATTAACTGGGAAGGTGATAAACATGGTTTAATTAACATAAAACATGGTCTTAGCGCTAAATGTGCGTTTCAACAAATCCCAAATTTAAAATTCAATTAACGCAATAAACATGGGTTATGGTAATTAATAAACATGGGTTATGGTAATTAAACCGGATTAAATTTTAAAACCCACCATTGCAATAAACGGTCCACTTGTTGGGTATGTGTTATCTTATTTCCACAATTAGTCCCACGCGTAGGGGAGCAGAAGGCTACCTTGTACGTTGTGCCGGGTGCAGCAGCCCCCTTATTTGGGGTCCGAGGCAACGCCCTTGGAATAATTTTTTTTGGACCTTATTTTTCGATGGGCGGACCTACCCATGGTTTTTTGCATGGGTTTGCACATGGTTTTGGGGCATGATAGTTTTCTTCCCCTTGTATTTTGCATATCTAGTCAAGGGAACTACGGTTATGTTCTAATCCAGGGTTAATGGATTGGGATTTATGAATTCTTCGGCATGTGTATATATATGTGTGTGTGTGTGTGTGTGTGTGTGTGTGTGTGTGTGTGTGTGTGTGTGTGTGTGTGTGTCTTGTAACACTAAAATAAATATAATGAAAATCAAGCTAGTATTACAGATTTGGGATCCAAGGGAAAATCTATGTGTGTATTTGTTTTATGTTTTATTCTGTCGCTATTGTTTATTTTCTATTTTTAAGATTTGTTTGCACATAATTTCTATACAGGGTTAAAACCTACACCACTCTAGGTCACACATAAGGTTATATGGCGAGGGGGTTGGCCCCCTCCTTACCCTCGTCGGTCAAACCATGTAAATTAAAATATATATAAAAGTTGTAATATGTTAAGATTTGATTTTGTGGTTTAATAGTAATGTGGGTGTGTTGTGTGGGGAATGTCGCGGGGTTAAGCCTCGACCTCCACCCTTCCACTAATATAAATTTTATTCCACAATTCATATGTATTTCGACCTTTGAATTATGAAATTAGGAAATTTAGACTTGACCATAGTTAAAATTTGGACCTTGGAAGGGGGCACGTGGCGGCCTCCGAGCTAGCCACGTGTCCTCATGCCATTGGTTCCTCCCACATCCAATGAAATTGAAACAAATCACAGACACAACATCCAACCACATATGGACACTTGGCATAGTGTCATTGGGCGAAAATGAAGGAATATTCCCAGAATATCCTTTTTTGTTGACCAGGCTACCATGTCACCATTATTTCCTTTTCTGCAAATGTTTTAGCTATTTAGGAAAACGAACATTAGGCCCTATCTTCCTCATCCGAAGTAAGTTTTTGATGTAAAAAATTTCACCGCATTTTTGGCAATGAGCTCTTCGCTTTCGTTGTGTTTCCAATCGATTATGAGCACTTCCATTTTTGAGCTTAACGTTGAGCACCTGATTAGTTTGTCACGGAACAACACATATTGGGAATTGTACAGTCTTTTCAATGTTTGTTGCGATAGCATATTAGTGTCAACAATCAAACAATCCATCATAATTGGAGAATTTTGTAGTCAATTGAATGAAATAAGTCAACTCTCTCTTCTTCGACGAATTGTATTGCAGACCAGAGCAAATGGAATTGTTTCCTGGATTAGTCAAATGCCATTTTCTAATGGAATATTGAGGAAAAATTAGAACCTGATGATTAAGAAGAGGGCCACTTGAGCACGATAGCTCCCATTTCCATTAATTTCATCATAGGTGTTGATATTTTTGCAGAGTTTCCTTGTAGAATTGTTACTACTGCTATTGAAATAACTTCTATTGATCCCACTCAATTAAGTGTTTGGGAGAAAAGAGGGGAGAGAACTAAGTCTATAACTGGATTATCTCTCTCTAATTCCAAACTTCATATGATTAATTTGAAGAAATATTCTACAGAAATATGGGAACATTTGAGAAAAACATTTTGGGAAAAGGTGATAAATGCAAAGTTATCATTAAAATTACAAATTTTAAACTTAAAATGCAGGAAAAAACATCATTTTATACTCAAATTAATGAACTCAAGTCTATTATGAATCAGTTGGTAGAAATTGGTACCAAAATAGATGAAGAATATGCAAAAGCTACATTTTTAAATAGATTGTCATCAAATTATGATAATACTATTTTTACATTAAGTCGATTATCTACAAGAAACTTGAATGAAATGATTGCAACACTCCTAAAAGAAGAGAAGAGGATGAAATTAGGTAATTATGTAATGCAAAGGACAATTCACATGTTGAGATAGCACTGTTCTCCAAGGGCAGAGTTAATAAAAATATGAACTCAGTGGAATGCTTTTACTGTCAAATATATGGACATACAACATTCAATTGCAAAATTCGTGCTAGAGATACTTTGAATGGAAAACTCAAAGAGTCAACTAACATAGCCATTTCTGAAGATACATTAGATGGTGCCTCTAAAGAGTTAATAGATTATGAAATTGATTATGAATTTACTCCTGAACCTCTCAAACTTTTCTAAAGAATAATTATTTAATAGTGTCATATTTTGTATATGTTGATTGTAAGTTTGTATATGTATGACTCAGAGATCAAGTTGTATGATTAAATTCTAAACAAATTCAGTACCTAGACAACTATCCTAGATAAATATTAAATACAACGAGCTATGTCATCGAACAAATGGGAGTTTGTCCATAAGATGGCAAGGTTAATTGGGTATTTTTTCTGACAACTACAGTGAGCTATGCAAGTTGTAAAAATAAAGTATGTCAATATTGCTGATCATTCAAGTTGATCATCGATGGTTGGACACAATTATACCTTAAATGAGTCAAGTGGGAAGCTCAAAATTTGTGGTGAAAAAAACAAGAACATTGTCCATGAGACTTCAAAGTGGGTAGAAATGTCAATGAAGACCATATAAAACAAATTTCATTTATATGTGGAATTTAATTAATGCAAGCATTAAGTAAGGGACTTAGAAATAACACTTGCTTGCAATAGTAAATAGGTAGATTTGTTTTGTTAGTTGTTGGAGTTTGTTGAGAAATTTTATCAAAATTTGTAATGTTCCAAAATTTTCCGACAATAATTTGGAATATTAATTTTTGTTGATTTCACCTAGGAGGAGAATAAAAGGGTAAGGAGGCCCATGCATAGTGATAATCACAATAAAATCCCTCATAGTATGAATGGGGATCATCATTGGAGCTGGTTTTCACACCCTCATGTGTGAACAGGGTTATTTGCAAGTGGACAAGGTCAAGTTTGACCAAGTCAACAACGTTGGGCCAAGAGATGGAGCACACATAGAGAAACAGTGCAGTATGAATGAGAAGAGGGTTATTTGGTGGAGGAAACCCTAAAAGGAGTGGGACCCATGGAGAAGGGATTTCACTTGTTTAAAAGGAGGACAAGGCAACCATTGTTTCTCATGCTTGTGTTATTCATCTCATTGTCTATTCAGACAATTGTGCATACCTGGTTGTTTAGCAAGAGTTGCGAGGAGGAATTCCTGTTTAGGATTCCTTCTCCTTCTTGAGAGGACTCTTGAGGGATTATTCTTCATTCTCCACATTTCTCGGCTCAAGGCCAAAGCTTCCTCCTCCAAGACAGTGTTATTGTTGCAGCATCATAATCCTGTATTGTAGGGTGTTGCAGTGGAGGAGCTCAACACCATTTCTGGAGCTGATTTCAGAGGAGGGAGTCTCCATTCCTTTGGGAAGCTAGTGAGGAAGGTTTCAACACATATTGCAGACTTTTGCATCAAGGCCAACCCATTCCCTAGCCCTACAGTGTAGTTCCATCCAGTGACTGCGTTATTTTAGAGGAGCATTTGCAATGGGGCTCTTGCAGATTGTTGGAGGGTGAGATCTTTGGTGAAGGGATCAGCCTTTCACTTGAAAGATCCATTGGAGGAGGCATATTCATTTTGGGCATCATCTACAACCAACTCCATCCAGTTCTATTTCTGAGTTGCTGCTGCTACCTAGCAACTCCGGCATTTTGCAGTTTTTGTATTTTATTGCTAATCATTCCAGGATTGACATGAGGCAGTCTTTGGGAGCTGATATCTTCACTCCCAATGTTGTATTGGGCCATGTACTGATATATATATATGTATTTGAAATTTGTTAGCATGCATTTTCTCTATAAAACTGCATTTTCATAGCTTGAGCTTACATGTGTAGTAGTGGTTTGATCATGCTTTATGTACTTGTCTCTTGAGGCTGAGTATTGCTTATCTTGAGTAGCATTTCCCTCAAGATCTTGTATTCCTTTGTTGCTGCTATTTATTAATAATATGGCTATGGATTTCTCTCATGTTTCTATGAGTTGAGTGTTGCTGCTGCACCATTATTGTGTTTACTTATTTCTGGAGCTCCAACATTAGAATATCTTGAGATATTCTCATTGTTGTAGCATTTTCCTAATTTGGAACATTACAGTGGTTTCAAAGCATGATCTCTGGCTCAGTCGGTGGATCTCAGCTATCATGCTATCAAGGAGAGAGAAGATGAAGACTCCATTTTGTGGAGAGAAAATGGAAGATAAGCTTACAAAGCTTCTTCCAAGATCTGTACAGAGCATTCATGAAAAATTTGAGAAGATAAACAGGACCTCCAAGAGGGTTTGAAACTGAGTCAAACTCTAGATTTTCCTATAGGGAGTGTGAGCATGCAGCTACCCCCTATGATGTACAGCGCAGTCACATGACCAGTTTTTCCATGAGAGAAGAAGAAGGGGGAATGCCGAAGAGAGTAACTCTTAGAGGTTTCTTGCATGAGTATGAATCTCAAACTCAGAATTTTAGAGATCATATTACTTTTCCAGAGTTTTGCAAGATCATGGTGAGGAGGAGCAAGTAGCATAATGAGGATAGATTTCTTCTATCTATCTTTGATGGTTCCCCTACTTGTTCATCCAAGGCTTGGGTAGAAGAGCTAGATACCTTTCTTCAGCTGCATCAGATTTTCGAAGATGAAGCCATCAGAATAGCAACGCTACACTTTGGAGGTAAGGTCTATGCATGGCGGTTATTTGAGTCATTTACTTTGAAAAATGTAAATACCTCTTCCTATGAAATGTTCATTAGAAATTTTATGAAGAGATTTGGTAGGTGGAATTCTGAAATACATGTGGAGGAAACAAACACATTCAAACAAACAAAACCCTTGCATGTGATGTAGAAAACCAAAGACTCAAAAATACTTTAGAGGACCATAAAGGAGGCTGATATCTTGCATGATACTTTATTAGAGGCAAGACCTTCATCTTGTATTTTGGCACAAGAAGGCAAAGAGATCCTTTTTCCAAAAGAGGATTCAATCATTGGAGGGTTTCCCACTTATGTTGAGGAGGCTAAGGGAAACAACACTATCATTTCTAGAGTTGATCTAGCACCTCATGAAGAGGGAGGAGGAGCTCTTGCTCCAACTAGAGGGATTCTTGCATCTTTGCAAAGAAGTCCCCAGGATCTCATACATGGAGGTCCAAGCACAATCAGTGAGCAGCATGATTATGCAGCATTGCAGCTGGAAGGAGAAGGAAGGGAGGAAGAGCAACATCAGGTGATGAGAGGCACACACACTTCTCTATTTCCGAGAGCTAGTGCAAAGAGGAGGAAAACTGTATTTTGATGTGAGAGCAAGGGCAAGGTTGCCCAACCATATATACAATCCACTCTTGACATTGTTGTCTCACTTCATAGAGGCATTCCACCAGGGAGGCCACCAGATCTATCATTGATGAGAGATATTTTGTCTTTGGATTCACCACTCTGGGATTTTGGAGAGGTGAAGAGTTTAGAGGAGAAATTTGGCATGAGGGATGTCAAAGTAGCAGACAACAGCAGGAGGAGAGCTTCACATGCCAGATCACCAGCGCTGTCCCTTGGGAGGATTGATCCTTATTGGAGATCTCAGCTCTTGGTAGAGTACTCCAAGGATCTTGGTGCATGCATGACTCTTGATGACCTGGAGAGAGATGACAGATACATTTTGGATGATATGGTCATCTATTCACATGACAGAGTCTTCTTGACTAGAGATTCTAGCCTCAAGGAGAAGCTGTTGCATGCAGCACATGAGGACTTCTTTTCCATGCATTTTGATGCATATCTTGCCTTGGCAGAGGAGTTCATTTGGGAGGGTATCCATTAGGACATACATCAACATATGGAGAGAAGCAAAGCCCAGATGATGATGGAGAGGATGTCACAGCCACCTTCCTACTTATTGGGAGTAAGGGAGCAATTTCATTTGAGCCATTTCAGCTCAAGTCTTCGAGTACATAATGGAGGATGTACAAATTTACTTTATGTTTTGTACTTCTTATCTTTTTATGAGCAACATATTGCACCGAGGAGGATTATTCCTTCTTGCATATTGTATAATGATGTACTTGAAGCCATTTGTAGCATTGAGATTGGCTATCTCATTTGTGGGTTGTGGGGAAAGCCACATGATTTTTGGTGTGCGCCATTGGCACCCTTTTGTACTTTCATGTTTACTTATTGTAAAAATATTGTGGCAGCAAGAAAGTGGCTGGAAAAGTACTTGTTTTTGTTTGATTTGATGTAGGCAAGGAATGCACTGCGCTGGTTCCTTGTATGGGACCTTGATCCACTTTCTGGTTGTCATATGACAACTTGTTCCTATTGGTTTTTGCTTCCACATATTGCTAGTATCTCTATGTTCATGGGAAGCTTTGATTGGATAGTGGGCTTGAGACTGAGGATGCCCATTGGGAGCATGATTCTCCCTACTATACATGTTGTACATTTCAGGAGGAATGATGGGCTGACCATGAATCACACACTACATTTCTTTACTTCTTGTGGGAGGGACCACTTGAAGAACTTGAGGAGGCACTCCATGGATCATGAGGAGATGGAGGAGTTAGCACAGTCAACTCTTTTCCCTTGGAGGATGAGGGAAGACTCATTTATGAGCCACTCCATTTATATGAGCAAAACATATGGTAAGAGTATTGTTGGATTGCATAATGATTTTTCTATATATATGCATATCTTAACCATATATGTGCAGGGATTTGCTCAAAGGGAGGATATTATTCCTTCTAGATTTGGTGGTCTACATAAGGCCATTATGGGTGATCACTGCCTAAGTGGATATGGGGAGGATATTTCTCATGGATAATGTACTCACATTGCAAATTACATTATTCACCTTCTCCAGATTTGTGGAGAGACTGGGGCAACAAGCAAATAGTGGGGAGGCCACCCATCATTTTATTTTCTATGGCAGTGGAGAGTCAAACTGAGTTGGCTACATTTGAGGGACCATTGTCCTTCTCCTTTACTTCACATGGCAGCCAACATGATTCTCCTTATGGTTCCCTTGGTTGATATTGCTAGAGCTTCTCTTGGGAGCATGATTGGTAGAGAGACACATTGGGTGAATGTGTCATTTGAGGGAGAAATTCCTCACACTTTTTGCACTACATGTTCTAAGGGGAACATGGGACATGATATGGTTACCTTAAAAAAAAAATTGTCACTTTATGAGGTGAGACATATGAGGGAGGAGATGCCATATGATGATGACTTCCAACTCATCATATATGGAGATACTAAATAAATAAGGATTTTCAACATGGATAGACTGATCCTGAGATTTAATCTTCAACACTGCCAGCTTGAGGGCACAGCTCGCATCAACACTTCTACACTTATCATGAGTGGAGAGATGGACAACGTGGGGGTGAACAGTGTATTGTCTACCATGAGCAGATTTTCGATCCCACCATTTTGCCAAGTCAAAGGTGGAGACAGCTTGTGAGTTACCAGGGTTGGCGGCACTGCTTTGCAGTGGTCATAGTTTTGAGATGGAGGATCCACATGGAGAAGATTTTCTCGAATACACACATGGACTCCATGTTCAGAGAGGAGGCTTTCAGCTACACTAGACTAGATTGGAGTAGCAACATTTGGGAGGGGAGGATCCAGTATGTTCCAAAATTTTCCACAATATTTTTAAATATTAATTTTTAATGGACTTCATCAGAGGAATCTGCATGCAAAGAGTGCCTGTGCTGTATAGTGATAATCTTTATGAATAAAATCCCTCATAGTATGAATGGGGATCATCATTGGAGCTGTTTTTCACACCCTCATGTGTGAACAGAGTTATTTGCAAGTGGACAAAGTCAAGTTTGACCAAGTCAACAACGCTGGGCCAAGAGGTGGAGCACACTTAGAGAAACAATGCAATATGAATGGGAAGAGGGTTATTTGGTGTAGGAAACCCTAAAAGGAGTGGGACCCATGGAGAAGGGCTTTCACTTGTTTAAAAGGAGGACAAGGCAACCATTGTTTCTCATGCTTGTATTATTCATCTCATTGTCTATTCAGACAATTGTGCATACCTTGCTGTTTAGCAAGAGTTGCCGGGAGGAATTCCTATTTAGGATTCCTTCTCCTTCTTGAGAGGACTCTTGAGGGATTGTTCTTCATTCTCCGCATTTCTTGGCTCAAGGCCAAAGCTTCCTCCTCCAAGACAGTGTTATTGCTGCACCAACATAATCCTGTATTGTAGGGTGTTGCAGTGGAGGACCTCAACACCATTTCTGGAGCTGATTTCAGAGGAGGGAGTCTCCATTCCTTTGGGAAGCTAGTGAGGAAGGTTTCAGCACATATTGCAGACTTTGGCATCAAGGCCAACCCATTCCCTAGCCCTACAACGTAGTTCCATCCAGTGACTGCGTTATTTTAGAGGAGCGTTTGCAGTGGGGCTCTTGCAGATTGTTGGAGGGTGAGATCTTTGGTGAAGGGATCAGCCTTTCACTTGAAAGATCCATTGGAGGAGGCATATTTAGTTTGGACATCATCTACAACCATCTCCATCCAGTTCTATTTCTGAGTTGCTGCTGCTAACCAGAAACTCCGGAATTTTGCAGTTTTTGTATTTTATTGCCAATCCTTCCAGGATTGACATGAGGTAGTCTTTGGGAGCTGATATCTTCACTCCCAATGTTGTATTGGGCCATGTACTGATATATCTATGTATTTGACATTTGTTAGCATGCAGTTGCTCTATAAAACTGCGTTGTCATAGCTTGAGCTTACATGTGTAGCAGTGATTTGATCATGCTTTATGTACTTGTCTCTTGAGGCTGAGTATTGCTTATCTTGAGTAGCATTTCCCTCAAGATCTTGTATTCCTTTGTTGTTGCTATTTCTTAATAATATGGCTATGTATTTCTCTCATGTTTCTATGAGTTGAGTGTTGCTGCTGCACCATTATTGTGTTTACTTATTGCTGGAGCTCCAACATTAGAATATCTTGAGATATTCTCATTGTTGTAGCATTTTCCTAATTTGGAACATTACAAAATTATTCTCCTACCTTAGAATATGTTGAATCTAATATCCACTATATATTTGTGATGTATTTTTATTTCAGGTGGAATAAAAGAAAAATTTGTGTGTGAGAAAAATGTGATTTGTTTCTATTATTATACATGATCTATTGGTGGATCATAGGTTCAAATGGCTTCAAAATTCATGGAAATGGAACATCCCCAAAAACTAAAGTGTTTTATGTGGCTTGTGATTCATAATAAGATATTAACATGGGTGAATTTAAATTCAAGAGGCATCTAGGGTCCACGAAGGTGCAAATTTTTCCTCGTAAGTTCTGAAGATGTCAATCACTTGTTCCTAGGGTGTCCCTTTGTTTCTTATGTTTAGGTAGGGGTGTGTAATATTCTTAATCTAAGAGTGTCCTAGGATTTAACCTCTGTTGGGGATTGCATTTCAAAATGGTTCACAAATTATAAGGTATACAGGGAACTACCTTTCTACATCATTTGGGAAATCGGGAGAGCGAGTAACGCACATATTTTTGAAGATGAGACGTTAGATGTGAGAGGTATCTACGTTAAAGTCTTGATATACTTCCTGGAAATAGGCCCATCAAATGGAAAAGACTTCAAAAAGGAGTTGTAGTCGTAAGGATTTCTGGACAAATTTCCCTATAGGTTTTTTTGACAGGGCGTCATCTAGTGGGCAATGCAGAAGTGGGATGTGCATTTTCTGATGGCTTGGAGATTTATTTTGTTTCAAATGGTGTAGTGGCAAAGGAAGAAACACTAGAGTGTAACTTCTTGCTCTACGGGGTGTCCTTTGTTGCACGAAGTGGTTAGCCATTGAGGACATCGAAGTCTTTGGAGACTCCAAAGTGATTGTGGAGTGGGCTAATTTGAGGAATTTTATAGATACCCCTGCACTCATGAATTGGATGTCCAGGATTAGATGGTTGATAAGAGAATTTAAAATGATCTTATTCACCCATATTTATAGAGAAAAAAATCATGTTGCAGATACTTTGTCCAAATAAGGACGTTGATAAGAGAATTTAAAATGATCTCATTCACCCATATTTGTAGAGAACAAAACCATGTTGTAGACATTTTGTCCAAACAACATCTAGTCTTTCAAAATGACAATTTCCTACCGACAGGTTTCTTCAAGATTTGATGGGTTGTTTTTCCACAAGTGGCTATCATGTCTTTTAGATGCTCATTCAATTTTGCTTTTTGTGTTTTCTGGCCTTATTTGAGACATGTAACTGAACAAAACCTTTTTTGTATGCTTGAAGGAAAAGAATGATTTTTAGATATAGGTAGAAGATAGTATGCGTAGTTTGTGGATGTGGTCCAACGATTAAGTGTGGAGGTTTTGTATTCACAAGTCTTGATGTCCAATCTTCAGCAAGATTATGTATGCTCAAAAAAATCTATATAAATGTAGCTTACTTTTATTTTAGTGAAAGCAAAAGAGATGATGGTTAAGAAATTTACATTTTTGTGAATAATGTTGACTACCTAAAATTCCCTGCTATAGCTAATAAACAACTCGTGAATGTATTCACAATTTTTTAAACAAATTTTTTTAAATGTAACTTATTTTTATTTTAAAAGTAGAATACAGTATGCAGAGATAAAAAAGAGTAGTCAACGAGATAGCAACATTTTGAAAGTGAATAGGAGCCCATAGCAAAAAGATATATATAAATGTAACTTACTTTTATTTTAATGAAAGCGAAAGAGATGATGGTTAATAGATTTACATTTTTCTGAATAATGTTGTCCACTTATAATTCCCTGCTATAGCTAATAAACAACTTATGAACGCATTCATAGTTTTTTAAACAACTTTTTTTCCCTAAAGGTAGAAGGAAGTATGCACAGATAGAAGAGAGTAGTCAACCAGAAATAGTAATAGTAACATTTTGAAAGTGAACAGGGACCAATAGAAAAAAGATCTATATAAATGTAATTTCCTTTTATTGTAATGAAAGCAAAAGAGATGATGGTTAAGAGATTTACATTTTGTTGAATACTGTTGCGATTGATTGAAAACCAATCATCGAGTGCTCAACACCTGGATCTCATCTTGGGATCAAGTACCAGCATCAACCAGGCAAGTACCACTGGCTACCTGCTGCTAAAGGTGGTTGTCAATGAGGCGTATACTCCTCACAGGTGCATCGTAAGTAAAACATATCTGCTATTACTACTTCATGGAGTTTATGCTTTTGGGCAGCCACTGTCCTGTACAGCCATCCATCCATTTTCGAGTTCTCCAGCCCACACCCCCTGGTTACTTTCATCTACTGTTACCATTTTCACCATCTGGTAGATTGATTTGGCGGTTGGGTGGGATGGATGGCTGGAATAGACCACCTTTCAGTATTTCAAATCCCACAATTACTGAGATCTTCCTCGCCCCTCGATTGATCTCTCGATCCGATATCCTCAACCTCCCTTAACCTCAGTAGTAGCTCTGTTAGTCACTTACAACCTTCTGCGCACTTACAACAAGATCAAATCTACTTTTCGTGCCCCAATGGACTTCCTCCGACCCGATCAAACCTATAAACAACTTATGAATGTATTCACAATTTTTTAAACAACTCATGAATTTATTCACATTTGTCTTATTAACAACTCATGAATTTATTCACATTTATCTTATTTGTAATGGCAGTGTTTCTTAAAATAAAAATAAAATATTTTCTAAATAAAAAAGAAATATTGAGTATAATAAAAAGAAAAAAGAAAAAATGTTATTCCTATTTAATTAATTATCTATATAATCTAACATAATTTCAGTTAAAGTAATTAGAAATAAAATAAAATATGTAGATAAAAATTTTAAACCTTATACTTTTCAAAAATATTTTGAGATGATATCAATTTTATGTAGAAGAAAAATGTTAAAAAAATATATTTTAATGTTATATAGAATACAATATCCATTGTAAATTATGAGTAAATTTTTTTAATATGAATTAATATTGACATATATTTAAAAAATCAATTTAATGTGTGCTGATAAGACAGTGCACATGTTATGCTCTATAACATTCAAAAATACAATTTAACAATAAAAACTTATAGATTATTTGCACCTAAAAAAATAAGTCTGCATCTAAAGAAATTTGATCCCTCTTGGTTCATCGTAGATGTGTACTTGGATCTCAACTAACAGGAATAAATAATACCAACCATTTTATTTTAATTAAATTTTCCAAATCAATTTTTTTATTTTATCCAACTATTTTATTTTAATTAAAATTTTCAAATCAAATTCTTTAAAAATTGATATATGTGAGACTTTTGCGAGAAAATATCTCGTTGGAATCTGGTAAAAAAAAGTGTGGTGAATTCTTGATTTGTGTTGTTAAAGTTTAAAGTTTAAACTGAATTTTTCTTATTGCATATATAGATTCAACACTATCAAAAGCCTTTAAAATGCTACACTTCTATTGTAAAAGGTTCACTTCTCAAACTTTGATTTCAATAAATCACCTTTTATCTCTAAACAAACTAGATAAAAAAAAAACAAGAACTTTTCAGAAAATTCTTAATATGGTGTCTATCTTTTTAAAAAGTAAGTTCCAACCAGCGTAAATGCAACGCCTAGTGAAGGATTAAGCATATCTGGATTGTCATAGGCGAGACGAGAAGCAGAACGAACGCAATCCATAGCTGCTACTTGCTCACTTTCTTTTTTCTTTTCTTTTTTTCTTTTTTTCTTTTCTTCTTCTTCTTTATTTTTCAGAAAGGAAAAAAAAGTTGTTTTTATATTGAACATATACAAATGGTACAATACCAAACATCATAGAGATTGGCTGTGAAAAAGAACATCCCCAAATATAGAACATCATTGGACAATATGAGGAAAAATGTATTACATAATCCCATCAAAATTAGACAAAAAAAAGTCCCGTCATGTAAATCTATAATAAGAAAAACGAAAATAAAAATCGAGCAGATATATATGGCTATACATTCACTTTATAGCTGAAAGTGATGTTCATTAGAAAACAAGGGACCATGTAATTAAGAAGCAGCAGACATGAAGCAGTCAGAGACCCCCACCGAATAGTTGATATAGTAAACTGGCTGGCTTGTTGTGGCCCATTTGCCTCATCCGCCAGCGTGTAGTACAGGCTCACTTGTTGCAAGGATAAAAAACAAAAACACAGACTCGCTTGTTGCTTGGTTCAGTAGGCTGAAACAGATGTATAATTCATGGGATGGAAATGTTACTGGTCCATATGAGTTTGCTGTCTCTATAGTGTCTTACTTGTATAAAACCAAAATCTAAACCGATATTTTTTTTGGATATTCCATCAGCTTTAGTATTGTTTTCCCTGTAAATATGTTGCAGAGGAGGGAAATTCATCTTAGCCCAAAAATATTTTGTTCTCATGAACCACCCCTGAAATCTATGAGAAGATAAGGATGAAGATCCCAAAATAGCATCAATAATAATTTTGAAATCTCCATAGATATTGACCCCATTCAATCCCAAATTTTGAAAAGCCAATAATCCGCACCACAGAGCCATCAACTCCACCAAGTTGTTTGAGCCCATACCCCCATTTCAGCAGATATGAATTCTTTCCAATTGAAATAACTTGATCCATGTGCCACACCCCATCATCTCATTCAGACATGCTCCATCAAAAAATATCGCCGAAAAAGAGATGGGGTGGGGCCTAATCCTTTTAGACCCATCACCCACTTCTTCCACAGGCCTTTCTTTTAACAATGTATCCTGTCCTGTAGTATATTTCAAAGTCTTCAGTACAGTTGTTACAAAATAGATCGTAGTTTCCAAAACCATGTTTATGCAGATACATTGCACGGTGAATGACTTCGTCTGCGGGATCGGATTGTGCAACTGTGCATGTTCCAGAACGAAAAAATACAGCTTTACTAATACCATACTCAAATCGATGCACAACTCCTCCATCGAGACGACAATTTAAAAAAAAACCGGATCACTCCACTATTTCACTACTGGCCGCAGCGGTCAGGTGATCTCGGGCAACTTACACGTCGTTTTGGTACAGAACTAGAAGCAAATGAATTAATTAAACTTACCCTGCTCCAAGTTCTTGACTCGACCCTCTTGTAAAATGGACAACATCATCATCCCCAACAAAAAATCCCAGAACGCATCTGATGTGAGATGAACTTAAATAGGAAAGCATACAAAATCCAATTACATTTTATTGCAGAACAACTGAACAAAGTCATTACGCTAGACGAGAACAATAAACTACACGGAATCAAACTCTGGATCCAGGTCAATTAGATGCCAAAACAGAAATGGCATACAAATTTCAACTAAAAGTAAAATGTTGCAGAGAACAAGCATAATGATAATTGGCCGCAAACCATAACTCAAAACATTTGAGGAAAACAGCTCGCAGTGTATCCAGATTCCAAACTAATATTATAGAAATAGAGAGATGCCATTGAAACTAGCATAATGTTGAAGTGAGAACTAAAACCAGCAAACCGAATGGGATATCACACTATCCATATCCATACAAATGTCACGGAACCAATTCAAAACAAATGCATTAAAACCCAGAAGAATCTAATGAATTCTGAGTAACTATATTGAATATAAAGGTCATATCAATACGAGGAAATGTACCATGGTGAGCATATGTCTAACCTGTCTTCCATGAGTAAATATGGTTGCCAACTCTAAGATTCTTCCTTTCTACCTCGTTGAAGAGAATGTTGGAAATAATTACCAACTTCCCACAAAAGGCAGCGGACAGCGCAGGCAAAGGTAATTCCGATGGGGTCCGGCAAGTCTGGCCAGGGGAGCAACATACCCCATCGGACTGGCCCCACATCATACAGCTGCAATGGAAGTCCGAGGGGGTCAGGCAAAGCAGCAGGCTGGAGCAGCATACCCTGTCGGAATTGATGACGTATGCTGGGGGCCCACATATGTTATACGGCCATATGACATACGTTATATGATATATATTGATTGCCGGTTAATGTGTTAATACGGCATTTGTTTTATGTCATTTGTTTTTAAATTTGGGTTTATTTTTAATTGCCCAGCACATTGTAAAAAGCCGTAAGGTGAATATTTTTTTTACACAGCACAGTAAACTTTTAATTGCAATGCACAACAGTGCGGAAGAAAGCAAAGGGTTGCTGTATTATTTTTTAATACACAGAACAGAGTTTGTGAAGCACAGCAGTGCTGGGATAAATATCACAGTGCCGGAAAGTCAAGCTGTGATCAATGCGTTCTAAGCGGTGCTGACAGAGTTAATGCAGCCATTAAGATTTCTGAAGCGGTGAAATTTAGTGGTTGGGTCATATTAATGACACTGAGATATTTTGTGTGTATGTAATATGTAAAAAACAGAGCCATAATTTTATTATGAGAAATATGCACAGCAGTGCGTTGATTTACATAGAGCAGAGTTTTTTTTTTTTTCTTAATACACAGCAGAGTGTATTGTTTGTAAAAAGACAGAGAGTGTTTCCAGAAAACAGAGTATTCCAGCAGTGAATGTTTTAGTGAGACAGAGTGTCATTTGTGAATGACAGAGTGATATTTCTGAACTGTGTTTGCAGCAGTCAGATTTTTGTTTGTAAATCCCTCTTTTGAGGAAGTCTGTAACAGCAGTTTTTTTTTTATATATTGAAATATAAATTTTTTTGAATTGAACTCTGTCTGTCAGTGAATTTTTTTTGAATTATTCTCTGTGTTGAAGAGGGCAGTCTTATTGTTTTGGAATTCAGCAAAATTCCAACATGGTATCAGAGCCAATCCAGGCTATTTGAAGGTCAAATAAGTTGAAGGAAAGGGGTTCTTAGTTGCAGCAGCTTCTCCAGCAGTGTGAAGACTCAGCCAAAGGAATCCAAAGGTATTTCTCTATAAAATTTGTTGTGTTACTGTTGCAAAACAGTAAGCTATTTTAATACACAGTCAAGTTTTTTATCATAGTTAGAAGTGCAGAATGGCAGGCTCTAGCACAGGTATGAGTTTGGGAAATGTCCATCTCCCACAATTCAATGGAAAGAATTATGACTATTGGTCAATAACTATGAAAGCTTTATTTACCTCACAAGAGTTATGGGAATTAGTTGATGATGGCTTTGAAGAGCCAAAAGATGAAGCAGAGTTTTTTATGTTAAATCAAGCAGGAAGAGAACAGTTGAAGAACAATAGGAAGAAAGATGCCAAGGCTCTTTTCTTCTTGTATCAAGCAGTGCATGAGAGTGTGTTTCCAAGGATAGCAACAGCTAAGAAATCCAGTGAAGCATGGGAAACTTTATAAATGGTATCGTGGTGTTTGGAGTGAAGACAAAGAAAACTTCAAACCACTGAATAGATTTTATATTCTCTCACCATTGCTGAATTTTATTTACTGAGATCAAAGTCCTCCACTGAATGGTCACACAACCTGATTCCATGAGAAATCTTCAGATAAAAAGATATCAGTGAAAGTTCCTGAGTTTTCACCCCAGGATCCAGGTCATGACTGTCCACAGAGTATATAGACTATATACCTTGAAGTTCTGCTGATAATTTGTTAATTCATCACTGATTACCCATGAACAGAGATTGGGTAGGAGTGAGAACTCATCTCTTGAACATGCTTTTAAGTCCCAGATGTCTTTCGGAAGAGGAAGAGGGCAAGGCAAAGGAAGAGGAAGAGGCAGAAGCCAAAACAGAGGTGGAAGGAACAGTCCAGCAAATGCTCAAGCAAGGGGCAGCAATCCAAATCAGCATCAAGGCCAAGGCAGCAGCCAGCAGAATGGTCAGCAGAATGCACAAGGACAAAGGTATGACAAATCCAATGTCCAATGTTATAATTGTAAGAAATATGGTCATTATGCTAATGAATGTAGAAAGAAGAAGCAGAATGATATGAGAAGTGAAACTAGTGCAAATTTCACAAAAGAAAATATCAGTCAAAGCAATTTGTTTTTAGCTTGTAATATGGCTGAAGAAAAATCTGAAGATTTATGGTTTCTAGACTCCGGTTGTAGTAACCATATGACAGGAAACTTAGCAATGTTTTCTATGTTAGATGAGAGTGTGCAGTCACAAGTCACACTAGGAACTGATAGAAAAGTTTCTGTTATGGGAAAAGGAGATGTAAATGTTTTAACAAGATTAGGTGCAAGAAAAACCATAGCAGATGTTTATTATGTTCCAGGAATGAAGTGTAACCTCTTAAGTGTTGGACAGCTTGTCCATAAGGGGTATAATGTTTTCTTTGATAATGATGTTTGTACCATCATGGATAAACCACCCAGCAAACAGTGTATTGCTGAAGTGAAGATGACAAGGAACAGGATGTTCCTTCTCAGAATGAGAGCAGACTTGAAGAATGGCGAAGAGAAAGCAACAGTTGCACAGGAGACTTACCAAAGCGAACCAAAGGATGATAATTGGTTATGGCACTTGAGATTTGGTCATCTCAACTTTGGAGGTCTTAATCTGTTGAACAGAAAAGGGATGGTAAGTGGTTTACCATTGATAGAGAAACCGGACAGCCTTTGTGAAGGTTGTATTCTTGGGAAACAACACAGAGAAAGTTTTCCTTCCGGGAAAAGCATAAGGGCAAAAGCACCCTTAGAGATTGTCCACTCAGACGTGTGTGGACCGATGCAAACTCCATCGCTTGCAAGCAGCCACTATGTGTTAACATTCATAGATGATTTTACAAGAAAAACTTGGGTTTACTTTTTGAAAAAGAAAAGTGAAGTGTTTGAAAAATTCCGAAATTTCAAAGCACTTGTTGAGAATCAGAGTGGGCTGCATATCAAGGTCTTAAGGACTGATAGAGGAGGTGACTATATATCTAAATATTTTCTACGGTTTTGTAGAGAAAATGGTATTCATAAACAGTTTACAACTAGATATACACCGCAGCAAAATGGAGTGGCCGAAAGGAAGAACCGAACCATAATGGACATGGCAAGGAGTATGTTAAAGGCAAAGAATTTGCCGAATGATTATTGGGCTGAAGCTGTACATTGTGCAGCGTATATTTTGAACAGGTGCCCTACAAAGGCAGTTATGAACAAAGTGCCGGAAGAGGCATGGAGTGGCGCAAAGCAAAGTGTCACACACATGAAGGTTTTCGGATGTGTGGCTTATGCACACATTCCGGATCAGCTAAGGAAGAAGTTGGACAGCAAGGGGGAGAAGTGTATTTTCATTGGATACAGTGAGGAATCCAAGGCTTACAGGTTATATAACCCATCCACCAAGAAGTTTCTTGTGAGCAGAGATGTTTAGTTCATTGAAGAGGAAGCTTGGGATGGAAGCATAGAGAAAACAGTGAATGTTAAACACTGTTTATCTCATGATGACAATGATGATGAGGTGGCTGAAATACATCCCCAAACAGCAGCATCAACACCGCAAAGTACACCCTTGAGGAGAAATGAAAGTGCTTCTCCAAGCACACCACAAGGAGGAAATTCAAGTGCTTCTTCAAGCACTTGTACACCTACAGAAAGAGGTAAGAAATTCAGAAGTTTGAAAGAAATTTATGAACAAGATATAGCTAATGAAGGTATCAATTCTTTGTTTGCTTTATATTGTCATGTTGATGATCCTGTTCATTTCGAAGAAGCTATCAAGGATAGGAAATGGATAGAAGCTATGGATGAGGAAATTAATGCCATAGAGAGGAATAAAACTTGGGATTTGGTTGAACTCCCAAAAGGTAAAGATGTCATTGGTGTTAAATGGGTCTACAAGACCAAGAGTAATGCTGAAGGAAAAATAGAGAGACACAAGGCAAGGCTTGTTGTCAAAGGCTATAAGCAAAAGCATGGCATAGATTATGAGGAAACTTTCGCACCGGTTGCCAGAATGGAAACCGTGAGAGCAGTGTTGTCCATAGCAGCACAAAACAAGTGGAAAGTTTACCAAATGGACGTAAAGTCAGCATTCCTGAATGGAGTGTTAATGGAAGAGGTTTACATTGAACAACCTCTCGGTTATGAAAAGAAAGGCCAAGAGCACAAAGTATGCAAATTGAAGAAAGCTCTTTATGGGCTGAAGCAAGCGCCAAGAGCGTGGTACGGTAGGATAGATTCATATCTACTAGAAAATGGTTTTGAAAAGTGTGAGGGAGAACCCACCCTCTACATCAAAGAACAAGATGGTAAAATTTTGATTGTAGTCTTGTATGTTGATGATGTTATTTTTACAGGTAATGATGATTGCCTTATTGAACATTTCAAAACAGTCATGAAGGAAGAATTTGAAATGACTGACATGGGTTTGTTGAGATACTTCTTGGGAATAGAAGTAGAACAAGATGAAAGTGGGATTTTCATCTCACAGGCAAAGTATGTTAATGAAGTGCTTGAAAGATTTAACATGCAGGAAAGCAAAGCAGCTATCACTCCCACGGTGATGGGATTAAAACTCAGCAGAGAGGACAACAGCAAGGATTTTGATCCTAGTTTGTACAAGAGCATAGTTGGCAGCCTCATGTATTTGACTGCAACTAGGCCGGACATAATGCATGCTGTTAGTTTGATTTCCAGGTTCATGGAAAAGCCAAAGGATTCACATTGGCAAGCAGCAAAAAGGATTTTGAGGTATGTTAAAGGTACAAAGAAATTTGGTATTTTTTATACTACTTCAGAAAATTCAGATTTAGTTGGATACACAGACAGTGATTGGGCTGGAAGTGTTGATGATCGGAAGAGCACTTCCGGTTATGTTTTTCACATGGGTTCAGGAGCCATTTCATGGGCTTCTAAGAAACAACCCGTTGTAGCATTATCTACAGCTGAAGCGGAATATGTGGCAGCTACAGCAGCAGCGTGTCAAGCAGTTTGGATGAGAAAAATGTTGAGAAGCTTATGTCAAGAACAGGTAAAAGGGACAGTGATCTTTTGTGACAATAGCTCAGCTATTGCATTGTCTAAAAATTCTGTTTTTCATAAAAGAACAAAACACATTGACACCAAGTTTCATTTCATACGGGAATTGGTTGGCAATGGCGAGATTGTTTTGCAGCATTGCAGAACGGAGGATCAATTTGCAGATATCCTCACAAAGCCACTACAGCAGAAAAGCTTTGAATATTTCAGGAAATGCTTGGGTATGCAAGAAAACCCAGCAGTTGAAATTAAGGGGGAGTGTTGAAATATAATTTCAACGGCATGTCCGCGGGGGTCTGACAAGTCTGGCTAGGGGAGCAACATACCCCATCGGACTGGCCCCACATCATACAGCTGCAATGGAAGTCCGAGGGGGTCAGGCAAAGCAGCAGGCTGGAGCAGCATACCCTGTCGGAATTGATGACGTATGCTGGGGGCCCACATATGTTATACGGCCATATGACATACGTTATATGATATATATTGATTGCCGGTTAATGTGTTAATACGGCATTTTTTTTATGTCATTTGTTTTTAAATTTGGGTTTATTTTTAATTGCCCAGCACATTGTAAAAAGCCGTAAGGTGAATATTTTTTTTACACAGCACAGTAAACTTTTAATTGCAATGCACAGCAGTGCGGAAGAAAGCAAAGGGTTGCTGTATTATTTTTTAATACACAGAACAGAGTTTGTGAAGCACAGCAGTGCTGGGATAAATATCACAGTGCCGGAAAGTCAAGCTGTGATCAATGCGTTCTAAGCGGTGCTGACAGAGTTAATGCAGCCATTAAGATTTCTGAAGCGGTGAAATTTAGTGGTTGGGTCATCTTAATGACACTGAGATATTTTGTGTGTATGTAATATGTAAAAAACAGAGCCATAATTTTATTATGAGAAATATGCACAGCAGTGCGTTGATTTACATAGAGCAGAGTTTTTTTTTTTTTTCTTAATACACAGCAGAGTGTATTGTTTGTAAAAAGACAGAGAGTGTTTCCAGAAAACAGAGTATTCCAGCAGTGAATGTTTTAGTGAGACAGAGTGTCATTTGTGAATGACAGAGTGATATTTCTGAACTGTGTTTGCAGCAGTCAGATTTTTGTTTGTAAATCCCTCTTTTGAGGAAGTCTGTAACAACAGTTTTTTTTTATATATTGAAATATAAATTTTTCTGAGTTGAACTCTGTCTGTCAGTGAATTTTTTTTGAATTATTCTCTGTGTTGAAGAGGGCAGTCTTATTGTTTTGGAATTCAGCAAAATTCCAACAGAGAATGCCCATTGAAGTGATAGGAAGTGAAGTGTATCCGCAGAGTCGGTTGATGGTGCAGTGCAGAGGGCTCTCCTGTTGTCGAAAGGAGTAGTCTAATTGGGCGGAGGAATTGCTTGATTTCCGTAACTGGTCGGAAAAACTTTTGGTTCCTTCCGGCTCCAGCTTGCAATTCCTCCAACCTCTTACACACATCCTCTACTGTCAGAAACCCAATCAGACAGAATTAGAAAACTTCTATCAACCCCGGATCTCTATCAGAGAAACTTAATGATGCGGGTATGCTAGAAATGTTTCCAATTCATCGCGCCCTCCCGCTCCCCTTCCGCTCATCGCTCATTGCTCCCCTCGCTCATTGCACGCCTGTTCTTGTTCGAAACAAAACAAAACATCGCAAAAATGTTCACCTGGTAAGTACGTGAATCACCTTGCTACACAATTCCGAATCAGTTAGTAAGTTTTGTTTCGATTCTTTATCTAAATCAATAAAAATCAGTTTGACACACCAAAAATTTGAAATTGACCATGCAGCTTTAAAAAACCTGAAACAAATTTGACACACCAATGCAGCTTTAAAAAACCTAAAACAAATTTAACGAAGATGCTTTCATGGGGCTTTTTTTTCCCTGGTTCTTTGTTTCTTGAGATCACAAAATATGACTTGTTTTTGTGACAGCGCTTTGAAGTTTACAAATGTTCTACACAACCTATCACCCGCTGGTTAGCTTTTATTTTTGGGGTTTAGACATTTGTTAATTCTTGCTATTTCACCATCAAAAAATTTAAACACTCCCACGGCTAGATTTTAAAAAAAATTTTGTTTTCTGGGCAAAATTGTGTCTGGGGTAAAATTGTGCCCTAGTTAAACAACACTGTTTTAATGTCTTCATACCCACAAACACTAGACAATTCAGTGGATAGAGATGCACGACAATTACCGAGAAGTCATTTTTTTGCATTACTCCACAGTGAGTTTTTAGGAAAATTCTTTGAATGTCTCAAACTTATAGTTTCCAGCTTTTGAAGATGATTATGCATGTAGGAAGTTATGGAGCACACAATGTCAAGGTTGAAACAATACGATTCTCTGTAGCTATAAAACCTTAGTATCAGAGAGAGTGCAAGTGAAAAATATGTTAGAATTCAAATACCTTAACTTGATTATAAATCTCTCTCTTGCATTTGTTCTGTCTAAAGTTGAAGAACTTGAAGAAGGGGAATTTGTCCTAAATCATGAAGGCTTTGATTGCGAAGAACAAAACAGAGTGACCTTATCTTCTTCCACTAATTGTTGTCAACAAAATTGTATCTTTCTGTTTGGAAAACCATTACTTATTTTTACAAGTTTAATTATTTCACAAACATGTTATAGGCAGGTTTATTTCTAATTGGCATCACCGATAACATCATTTCATAGTTGTTGTGACAATCTCACACTGTCCATACTGTGTTTTTAGACATCTCGTAATAAGACTTTTCAATCACAATTTTTAACAAAAATAAGAAACAGTTGATATCGCTTATATATTGTCTAACATCTAAAAAATAACAATAGCTGGAGGAATGCAACCTTGCGTATTGGAAATGAACACTGAATATTCACAATTTACAAAACAAATATCATACTCATGCCAAAGTAGTAAAGTACATTAAGTATGCTTTCATATCTTTCTCATTGGTTTCAAACCCCAATGAATCATCTGCACAAAACAATGGTGATAGAGACCCATTATACCCTGTTATGCTTTGGGCAATGTCTACTGTTATAAACTCAATCCACTTTCTCACCATTAAGATATAACCAATTTTAGGAAATTTCAAATCTTTGATTTGGAGGTCTGAAGAAAATATTATGATTCAAATAAGATTATGGTATTAGGAGTCATTTCGAAACACTGTAGTCTTTGCCAAAGGTCTCGTGAGCTCCCTCATTCTCCAAATTCATAAGCTTGACAACAACAATTGATTGTGCTATTGTTCCTAACCTCTTTGTACATTTTACTAAAAACTACCAACTCTTAACAAGTTGGCCTCACTCAGTGCATGTCATAGAGTGATCAACTCTTCATATGAAATATACCCACTTTCTTGCAGTTTCTTGATCTCCATAGGATACCCAAAAAAACACAAGAAGTTGGCCTCAATCAATGCATGTCATAGAGTAATGAGATCTCCATATGAAATACTTCAGTACCCACGTTATTGCTCTTTCTTGATCTCCATAGGATACCCACAAACAAACACCACACAACAATTATTTGAGTAAAACGGTAGATATGATAACTCCTTTCAGTTGTGAATGAATTTTATGTTTGGTAGTAGAGCATGGTGGAAAACTTACCCAACTGCCACACAGACCAAGATTTCCTATAAAAGCAGTGGCCCCGAGATTTTTGAAAATACCACCTTTAGGAACTTCTCCTGAAAACTTGTTGAAAGAGAAATTCAAGTGTTGGAGCATTTTGAGATTTTCCAATGGCATGGGTATTCCACTTGACAAATGGTTGGAGGAGAAATCCATGTCCTGGAGATTTTGAAGTTCACACAGTGGTTCTGGAATTGTACCTTCAAATGCATTGCATGAAATATTAATGTAATTCAATTCTTTGCAGCATCTAAGTGAGCTTGGAATCTCACCAGTTAACTGATTTGCAGAAATATCTATAGCATCGACCATAGTCATCTTGCTTAGTTCTTAAGGCAGAGGACCCTTGCTTAGTATCTTGCTTAGTTGGTAAGTACGTGAATCACCTTCTTGCACAGTTCCGAATCAGTTAGTAAGTTTTGTTTCGATTCTTTATCTAAATCAATAAAAATCAGTTTGACACGCCAAAAATTTGAAATTGACCATGCAGCTAAAAAACCTAAAAAAAAATTGACACACCAATGCAGCTTTAAAAAACCACGTAGCTTTAAAAACCCTGAAACAAATTCAACGAAGATGCTTTCATGGGGCTTTTTTTCCCTCGTTCTTTGTTTCTTGAGATCACAAAATATGACTTGTTTTCGTGACAACGCTTTGAAGTTTACACATATTCTCCACAACCTGTCACCTATTGGTTAGCTTTTATTTCTGGGGTTTCGACATTTTTTTACACTTCATGTGTTTTTTAGAGTGTCATTTTATGCCAGTAACTAAGAGGTCATGATATTTGATCTTGTGCTTAAATATTGTAGAAGTGGAACTCTATGTGACTAGATGCATGCTATGGGATTTGATCCTGTGTTCACAAGTTCTAAATTTGGGTTTTAAGTATCTTTTGTGTTTATGCTTTTCCCTTTTCCTCTGTTTTGGGTGGGGTTTTCCTGCATTTTGTGTTGTATTTAAAGGATTGAATTTTGATGTTATTTGGAACTTTTCTTATCAGATTCCAGTGTGTAGATCGAATTTTCTTTTTTCCCTGTGCAATTAGCCTGGTTGATATGATTCTATCCTTCACATCTCATGTGGTTTTGGCATGTCGATATGTCCTTACCTTGTGGGTGGTTTTGGCATGTTAGTATGCCCTACCTCGTGGGCCATTTTTGGGTTTTGATTATGATGTATATGATGGCACTGTTTCTGTTTTAGGCAATGGTATATCCCTATTTGCTATTTTGTTTCACATTAATGCTTCTATTTTAAATTTTTTCACTGTTAGCATGGAGGTTAGGTGGGGTTTTCCTGATGAGATGATAATCTAAATCATAATTTTCTTCAATGTTCGTGGAAGATAATATATAATGGGTGTAGTCAGCCTCAGACAACTTGTTGATTTGTTCTACCATTTGAAAATGAGATTCCATGATGCGATGCACTGTGAAAATAATGTTAAAACCAATGTTTTCCTCTGAGACTACTATGTTGGCAATTAGTGTTTCAGTGGACTGCGAAAATAATGTTAAAACCGATTTTTTCCTCTGAGAATACTGTGTTGGCAATTAGTGTTTCAGACCCCACTCATCCAACAACTAAAACAACCAAAGGTAAGACTTTACTTGTTTTTCCAAAAGTAAAGCCAGTGACCTCCAAAAGTAAAGGTAGTGACCTCCTCCTCCTCTCCTGTTCTCCACACCCTTCTCTAGTTTTCTTGATTTGGGACAGCTCCAATTCCTATCCAAAAACTTAAGCCTAGGCCTTCCACCCATTGTTACCATAGTGTTTCATTTTAACCATCGCACTATATTTTTAGCTGAGCTTGCCCATACTTTGGCTTACACTAGGTTTTGATTTTGGATTTTTATGTACTTTGAATATTGTTTATCACTTCTCCCAATTTTTCAATTCATGTTGCAAATAAAATCATCCATGTTAATGAAATTTTGCATTTGCATAGCATAATACTTGCAAAGCCACCTGTTCTGAAATCCTGACTGATCCATGTCCCAAAAACATGAAATGCCTACTAAATTCGAAAATTCAAAGTTTAAGTTCAAGTTCATAGTCATGATATAGTGTTTTCATCAAATAGGATGTAAATATTTGGCTTAAGCAGATGCTGTTTAATTTTTATATTATGTTTTGTTTGAAAAATGTGTTAATCATAAATTTGAATTGATCTGCAAGTTTGTGTATTGAATAATATATTTGAGAGGAAAAAACACTTCCTTCTGTAGGCAAAACAAGGAAACTTCATGGACATATCAAATATTCAAAATGATTTGGTCTTTTGCAACAATGAACTCACCAACAAAACAATATCAACCAACTTGATTTTGGTTTTCAATATCTTTACCATTTTTTGTTATATGAATAATAGGATCTCAAATTTGAACAATTGAAATGGATGGAGACCTCACTCTGAGTCTCTTAGAATTGAATTAAAGAATGCAATAAATTTTATACGAGACATATTCCCATACTAACTAGACCACATTTTCTTCTTGCTATCAAATGCATCCAAGGTGTATACAAATCCACTGCCAATTCCTGATGCCTTAGCAGTGCACCATGCTAAATGTGAAAAACGATTTTTGTGAATCTTCCAACAATTCATTCAGTCGAGGGCCTATATCCCTGAGACCTGTTAATGATTTGTATGACTTCTGTGACGGTCTTGTATTACGCATTTATCTTTTGTTCTTCATAACAAGGCAAGCATGATTCCAAAAAATTGCCTAGCTGAGCACTATAAAGATCTGGGAATTTATGAAAATGGTCCACATGGGATGACAATACAAAATTACAAGCCCTAACTTTGTATCCTTCTTGCTTTTGCTTTTTAATGAATGCCTTTACAAATTCAACAGGGATAAGCCTATCAGCAGAACTATAAATGTATAGTTGAGGGTAAAGTGGTTGTTGATGTGATAAAATTCTAAACACATCAGAAAGCCTCCTATTATGGACAAGAAGCAGAAAGAGTTAAATATAACATACCTGAGAAAAGCACACGTTATTTAGACTATTGTCATCACACAATAGACTCTAACCTAGAAAAGGATGTTAGAAAGGAAATTCATTGATCAAAATATTTAAAACCTTGCTGAAAGACATATATGCGAATCACTAGCTAAAAATGTATAAATACCTGTCAACATAGGGTAGCTTGAAAAATAGTCTGAAAAAGTTCTCTAACATTACAAGTAAAGTTTTCTCTATAACATAAGGCTTTAGCTCACTTGAATGAGCTTCATCAAACCCCAACATTTATGCACTTCCTTCTCTTCCCTTTGTCGCAACACTCTGCTTCTTTAACAATGCAATAGAAAAACCTACAGCCCGAACCTGAAACAAGAGACAGAACATAGCGAGACTTTAATCTAACTAATAGCCAAACAAAACCCCTATAACCATAGGTCGAATTTGACATTCAAAAATAAAGTGCAAGATTTGGAGGATCCAGTAACATTTGGGAAACCATAAGACAAATTTGATAATAAAGTTTAGGATTTGAATATGACTAAGGCCATTTCCCATTTAGTTGTATGCATATAAGAAACTTAAATGGCAGTACCCAATGATTAAAAGTGAAAAGGGAGGGACTGTTAAGATCAATAGTTAATATTCTTGTGTGGCCAATGTTAAATGTTGGTACTAAATCTAGCTTCTTTCAGGACGTGATTAGAATACTAAAATTCACTTCTATCTACTAGTTGATGAGTGTGTCATGACTCAGACTGTGTTAATAACAGTATCTAATCAAAGTTAGAATTGTGGGGTTTGTTTCTCTATATGAAATAGAGTTATGTTTTACAATCACATGATTTTTTATTTCCACAACCCTAAATGGTGACAGTAGGGGAACTTTGACTCTAATGGTGTATAAATCTCAAAATTGGTGTAGCTCATTAGTTATTTATAATATTATTTGGGATCAGCCCCATGTGATAGGTTGGTGGTAAGGCATAAAGCTCAAAGAGGTTGCAAATACCCACTGATTCGTATGAGCTTACCATATGCAATTAGTGGATGGCAGTTAATACCATCCTCCATCAGGGAAACCATGGAATAAGGGGGGAATCTGCAGGTTGTTGGCAAGGTAACAATTCCCTCACTTTGAATGCGTAGGTGGGGGAGGGTGAGGGGAATTATTTATCAAAATTTGTTTGTAGGGGATAAGAATATGAAAATTCTTGTTTGCTCAATGTGAATGTCAGTCTGCAGCAGCTGTAAGAAATAAAAGAAAATATACTAAGAGATTAAGTCAACTTGAATTCCAGGTGTAGTGATCTGTTGCCTTAATATAAAGTGAGAACCAATGTTGTTTTTGTAACAAATGTACCCTTTTTCTGGAGACTCACAGTTAAATAACAAGTAGCCTTCATCAACATTTTCGCTTTTTTATGTTTCACAAATTGTAGGGCTAAACTCAAATTGTCTATAACAGTGTTTGTGGAATAAATTTAGCAGAGACAATCCCTCTTCCTTAATAAACTGCAACCAACACAATTATTTCAGCGTTTTAAGGTTTCTGCTAGTTCTAATTTGAGGTTTACAATTAGGTAGGTATATATATATTTTTCTGTTAAAGATTCAATAAATAAATACATCCAGGATATTTGCAAGTATTTCTTCGTAGACCAGGCCACATTTTTGTATCTGCATTTCAGATTTCCCTACCATATTCTCTCTCTCATCTTTTGTTCTGCTCTAGTTATGTTGTGTCTGAGACATTATACGGGTTGGTACAAACATGAATTTTATTCTCTAGTATGGGTTTTAAAAAAGCAACAATTTGTAGACTAACATATTTCTGGATACACATTTTTTCCAGAGGACTGAGGGTGCCATGTCTCAGATGCACAACCCTAGAAACTTTGAAAACATCTAGAGTGACCATTCCATGCCAATTAAAGAGGTCCAACCTGCCTATTGTTTAAATGTCATCCCTACAATCTACACCAAGCATGAAATTCCCATTATTGGATTAAACATATTAACTTTAAAACCATCAGGGTATTGGACCAAAGGTTTTGAACTATATTGTGCCCTATCTTCTTAGTTCTACCGTGCACTTCCCAGCTTGATATATGTTTCTTGCTTGGAGATGCTGGTTGTTTCATTTTTATGTATCGACAACAATTGTTCCCAAATGCTACGAGGATTTTGGTTGGAAATGCTAGTTGTTTCATTCTGATTTATCTTCCAAAAATGTTCCCAAATGGTTAATGGTTCTTGCTTGGAGAGGCTAGTTGTTTCATTTTCACATGTCCACTAGAAATGTTCCCAAATGTTGATTGTTTCTTGCTTGGAGATGCTAGCTATGTCGTTGTGATGTTAGTTGTGCGTTATGATATTTTTAAGTTGTTTTCCCTTATCTTGATATTTGAAAGGCATAAAATAAAAGAAGAATGAAATGGTTTATGGATGTTCAATTAATTAGTAGTTAGTGGAATATATTAGGAATAGATAACTGATTTTTTCAGTTATATATCACTGAATAACATGTTGAGTATTAAGAAAAAGATAACTGCCTACTTGTCTAATATGAATTTATTGTTATCTTTTTTCTTTCTTTCTTTCTTCTTCTTCTTCTTCTTCTTCTTCTTCTTTTTTATTATTATTATTATTTCAGATCTTGTAAGTGTAAACAATGGTGCAAAAGTGGCGTTTATGCATTGAAGTTTCATGCTTTCCAAATCTAGGTCGAGGAGTTGTGAAATTTTCCCTTCACAACATGGCAACAAATCATGTGGTCCATGGAAAGAAAGAAGTGCATGGGAGAACAACAAACAATGAAGCATACTACATTGCCATTGTTGAAGGGCTAAAAGTGCCAAAAAAACATGATGTCAATGATATTCAATTCTTCACCAACTCGGAGTTGATATGTAATCAGATGAAAGGAATCCATCGGGTTCGAGCGGACAATTTAAAACCCCTTTATAGGGAAGCAATAAATTGGAGTTGTCAATTTCAAACTTTTACCATCGATTACTCTGCAGTGATTCAAAGGATGTTTAGTGATATAATGCCCAAGGCATTGTTAAGTGCAGATGTAGATGTCAAATATGACATAGGATCACCATCCACTGCAACAGACATCATTGATCAACATCCAGATAGGTCCCCAGAATGCGAATGGGTTGTTGTTATCATTTTTCTTGGCTTTATCATGGCATGGTTCTTTCACTAAAGAACCTGCTAATGTATTATTTTTCCCAAACTTATAACTAGTACGGTTCTTTATAAGGGTGACAGATATATGGACAAATATAGCATATTTGGTGTATATGGACAAATGTATTTGGAGAAAAGTAGTTGGTTCATGGTCTTGTGTTTTCTATTAAAACATTATGGTGTTGTCTAATTGAGTTTTATGTTTTAAAATTTTGGCTGAAATCTCGCGAAATATTTTTTTTAATGGAAAACATTATTTAATTTGTATCATTATTTTCAACTACTTATGTTTTTGTTGGAAACAAATGTTGTAAATGTATAATTGTGTAACCACAAGAGTTAAAGAATATACACGTGATCATGACAGACATGTACACTTGTTTCTCTAGGAGTTACATGGCATCTATCAGTTTGGGCTAAGCTTGTTGGTTTTTATTATTTATTAGAATAAAAGTGGAGTAGCATAATCTAAGCTTGCTGGTTTTTTATATTTACAGCAAAAATATACACCCTACTCAATTTATGTGCATAGAACATTAATAACACCCACATTAATTGCTAATGGATCGTGATTTGCGTTTCGGACAAACATGAACATGCATAGTTAAAAGATGCAGAAGCAAATCACAAATCGATGAGTGATAATGTTAAGATTCGAATTTTTTTTCATATATTTTACTAGTTTTAAAAAAAAATGAAAAAAATTGCTTTCATATCCATCCGAATCATATAACGTGAAATATTTCATAAATAGATAGTAGAGATCAAATAGAGCTCACATGCCAGTATCCTTCATGTCAATCTCCCACTCTTCTTGAAGTGATATTTATATAAACATTTCTTTGGCAAGATTTCTAGTAGAGTTTTCAGCTAGCTGTTGATTGGCACAATAGGCTATCTAACAACAGCTAACTCATCCTTGATAACCCACTTAGATGTTGAGTTGGAGCCTGAAATGGTTGTCACAGTTAAACCCATTAAGGAATTCTCTTTCTTTCTATGAAATATTGATCAAGCATATGCTTATGTTGTGGACACTGAATACTATTTATTTTTACATAGCCAATGGATAGGAAAAGAATGTTGCTGCTGCTGGTGTAGTAGGAGGGTTGAAGGAAGCCCTTGGGAAGGTGTTGATGCCCTACCATTTCATGGCAGGTATGATAATTGAATCTGGAGAAGGAAATGTTGGAAATTGAGTGTAACAAAGCCCCAGCTCTGTTTGTAGCACCTAATTGTGATCTAACTTTATCTGGGTGATGCCACTTTCTGAAATCCTGTTTTCAAAAGTCTGGTGCTCCAAGGAGTTCATGCTAGGAAGTTTGGGGCTAATCCTTCTCCCGTGATGGTACATGTAATTATGCTTATTTGCAGTCTGGATAAGAGAAAACACTCAATTGAGTATGGCTTTTTTCATGCCTTTGTCTGTTCAGACTTTTTTTTGAATCTTTTAAGAAACATGCTTCCAAGTTGTTGCAGTTCTCGGGGTTAACTATTATTTCCTTGAAACTCACAAGAAGCAAATTTGGAATGGTTGGATCAGATTTCTAAAGATGCAAAGTTGTTGCAGATACAAATGCTCAGAGCATTGAGGCTATTTTTAGCAAGGAGATGTTGTAAGGAGGATCTACTTTTGAGAAGGAAATACTTACCAAGAAGTATCTTTCATGGAGTAGTAGCCAACCAAAGATTGCAGCAAACTTATGGATCAACGATTCCAGTTCCAAGTGGTCTACATCCAAGCACATTTCAGTTATTGGATAAGTTCATGAAGCAATATGTGTGATACATTTTCTAATGTGTAGTAGTTCATGAAGTTCACCCTGTTTTTTGAAAGCCATTCTGCTGTAAATGAAGAGTAAGGTTGCATGAAAGTTGAATGATATTTGCAAGAGCTACGCTGGGTAGTAAAAAAATGAATGAAGAACATTGGAGCATGGAGTATTTAGATCCAGTCCAATTCGTTTTAAGAAGCAGTACTACCTCTGCCAACTCTAGTTCATTGAAAATCTCCAGAAGTTCACCTAGTTGTCTACCAATGGCATTCCTCACCCTTCCTCATAGAAACTAACATGTCCCTGTTCCGGTCCCATGTTGTTGTACACTATTTCTATTTCTCACAAATGCCTTCCAACTGATATTTAGTTGCATCCAACACTGTATGTTATCTTTTAGGTGAAAACGCCATTATCTTATTGAAATTTATAGTTTGTGCCTTTTGTAAAGTGTGCTAGCATTTTTTCAGAACATGTTCAAGCCCCTATATTTTGTTGTCTACATCAATTTTAATGGCAATTATACTTAATGGATTAACTGTCCAACAGGAACACCATTGAAAATTACAACTACATCTTTACAAAGAATCGTAGTGATGGGCCTTATATTTTTTTTGTTGGTAAGATGTTTTTATTACTGATCACTTGTTTTTTATGTTACAATCCAGCGTAGATTTTTCTTTAATGACAAAATCTCCCAAAATTAAGGAAAAAAATAGGAAACTTTTAACGACAATAGAGGGCTATTTCCAACTCTATACATATTCTTTTCCATGACCTTTTCTTATTGTTTCTATAAAGTACAGAATCATCAACTTACCAATTCCTAGTCTGCTGCCATAAATACATGAAACATGTGCAAATATTTAAAAAAATGCCTTTATTTTTCTGTTGATCCACAAAAATATCATTTTGCATTAAAATATGTTCGAGACAGATCTCAAAATATATTGAACAATGGTGTCCTTGACTTCTGTTTTAGAGGTGAGAATAGGCTGAACATGTTAGAGATGATGGCACATTCCTTACTGGTTATATTCCTGTAGATCGTTGCCAAGTCAACTGTTTAGGTTTTGATATTAACGTTCAACATTATTTAATGTTTTTGTTTCCAAAAGGTATTTCAAACTTGACAATCCACTTTGTTTACAATGTGTTTCCAAGCCTATTTGCACAAACATGACCTCACCATTTAATTAAGCTTTGTACAATACAATTGTTCTGATATCTTCCTGATTCATGCAAACTTGGAGAAAATAGCAAGTGGGTTATTTAATGGTTGAAAAATGACTGTATTAATGACAAAAATAATTAAAGTAACTGATTATGCCCTATTCTCTTCAACATCAAAGTTATTGTTAGCAATTCCAGCCTGAACTTATCTCAAATGAACAATACAAACAATTGTTGTAAATTAACAAACCATGAAGACAACAATAGATGAAAACAAAATCTACTAGAAGACCATTTTGGACAACTAAACTTTAACTATATAGATAAAATATGAAGTTGAAATATATATTCCCAGCTTCAGATAAGTTGGTACAACTTTCCAATCTCTCCACATTTTTTATGACAATATTGGTTGTGTAATAAAGTCCCTGAACATGTGCACAATTGTTTTGAGCTTGCTTTTGAGTCCTTGGTTTTGAGTTGCTTTCGTCATGAGTGCCCATAATACTACTTTTGAGGACTACAGGAACCAGCTGGTTCTCCATCACATAAGAGGATGCTGCAAACAGTAACAAAACTACAAGAAGTCTGCACTCAACAAATGAGCACAAGAAAAATACCAAGATTCACATTATATAAATCACATATCTGTATATTGTATTTATTTTTTATTTCTAAAATCAGAATTGGGTCTAGTGCATATGTAATAATAAGGAATATTAAGAATATTTTTATGCTCAAACCAAATAAATGAAAGAATCATATCCAAGTTACTATGCAATTAATTGACCCATCACTTCAGAAAGTACATGCATACACTTTCTGGAAAGTACTTACCTATTGTTTTTGCATACTTCATTGATTCCCACTAGATTTGAAGCACTTCAATGGATTATCAGTCATGGTAGAAGAGGATGCTTCTCCACTTGTTCTATAGTTACCTAGCAATGTGTCATATGTTAGTGCGATGAAATTTCTAGAGAAGAAAAGGTATATGTGCACACACAATGAAATAGAGTGTCAAATGTACCTGGCATGGCAGGTAAGGTTGAATGGTCTTGCATCTCCCTTTAGTCTTGGGTTATCACCATGGTTGTGGATTGTTGCATTTCTATAAAAATAAACATACCACATGTTAAAGAATGATGATGACTAAATACTTAAATCTAAAACCATGACTCTATTCAACACATGAAACTAACCTAGAACCATAGACATGTCATTATTTGATCGAGGACGTCCTCACTTATTGAGGTATCAAAACTCAAATGGTTCATATTCTGATGGATCAACATTTAAATCAATTTCCAAACCATTTTTCTTTCTCCTACTTTTTCTTTTATTTGTAAGGCTAAGAAAACTCTTCTTCCTCTTCAAAGATGAATCAAGAGAACCCAACCCAGGTGTGAATTCAAAATCCATAATATGCAAATTATTGGCTTCATCCAACAATTTTTTAAGCATACCAGTCAACTGGTTTGTCTTCGCCAAAGTAGTAGGAGGGTTATCTAAAATGAGATGTAAAATGCTAAACATATCCTCCCTTGCCAAATGAAGTGTCTCGACATCTACATCAACAATATTTGTGGCCATAAGAGTAGCATCGACATCTAAGTCATCGTTTTGGGGCTCTATATTGATCTCAGGTGGGTCACTGAATATGTTATCCTTTGCATGCTCATGAAGCAATCGATTTGAATTATCCAAGTGGAAATACATGCAATTAACCTTTATGGCATGCTTGCAAGGTTTCCGTGAATTGACCATGGACATTCACACGTTATAAAATCCATGTGATACCAGGTGACAAGGTATTTTTTACCTCGATCTGTCTGGTTTCTGACCTAGTAAGCATGGGTTATGCTCTCATGAGGACAACAATCAGTATCTGGAATTTTTCTTGCTCATTCCACTAATGATTCCAGATGTTTTTCTCTCTTGTAGTTTTTTATAAATCCTTATTCTTTTAAGATTTTCTTGAATCGATAACAAGGCTAAACGGTTGTTAGTAGCATATGCAACAACCAATCCATCCTCCAGACACATTTTTTCCTTCTATCAGACATAAATTTTGTTCTTAAGTAACAATGGTATGACTCATCAACATTATTGGTCTCTTGATTTGCATGAGGAAACTCCCAAAAACCTTTCACTCACATCCCTAATTGCAAATAGAACCATGTTAGTCTCAATATATCACCTTTATAGAAAACAAAAATGAATATGATACAAAAATTTTGTTTACTTATGAATCTTATCTCCAGCAACCCAATTCTTGTGGAAATAGTCTAAGAACTTCTCTTCATCTCCAAATTTGATAAAAATTTGACTTATTGCATCTTCCACTTCATTGCTAAGAGTGTGTTTCATGATGTAACCTAACTCACTGAACATATCATTGGCTTTTATGGAACTAGTGGCCAACTGATTACCATTTTTTAACCAAGCACTCCATACATGCCAAACACATTAGATCACATCACACCCTATGATCCTCCTGCAATATTAAATGCATTTTAGTGTGTTATTTTTAGAAAAAAATCAAGTTTAGTTATATCATGACAATGTTAAAGTTACCTCAAGGCAATTATTTCAGCCAAAGCATCATCAACCATGAAAGAATTGACTTCCCAATAAGGACGGGTTTCAAAACACTTGTGCATGAGCTGCTCCAACCATAGTGCAATATCATCTGATGTGTTTCGTGATGCCACGACCCATGCAACTAGCACCCCACTTTTTTGTTCATCAAATTCCACAAGTGTATACAACTGATACTATCATATTGAACATTACATAAATTCAAATACAAGTTTTTTATCATATTGAATGTCTACAACTTAAATAAGTATATTCAATCAATCATTGGCATCTCACTTACCCCATATTTATTTGTATTAAATGTTGAATCCATGGCTAGTAAGCTATTATGCAATAACTTGACCATTTTCTCCAACATCCACTTTGTTTGAATCCCTATTATAAAAGGGACCTCCACACCATTAGGCTTTTGGTAAAACAAAAAATCTTCCCGATGCTTTTGATACCAAAGGTTTACACTCATTTCATCTTTTTGGTGAAGTTGATAATTTCTCTTTGCCAACCTATTATATATATTTACAATATCTTTCCTACACAAGAATAAATCCCTATCTCAAGCTACCGCATCCATGTAAACATGTCTCTTAATGTGAGTTCTATAAACCATATCAATAGGCACTCCCAAAAACAAACAACTCTATACATATGAAACAATGTCCCTCGAAAGCTTTGGCTTATGAAAGGTCCTGGTATCACCTGAAGTGTCATGTTGGCCATGAAAAGGCCAACCTTGCCAATCTTCATGTTCATACATATTGAAAGTTAATATCTCTATCAGGAATTTCATGCATAACATTGACAATAAAATGGCTCCAGAAGCCCTTTTTTTGCACAAAGGAGGTCATTCGTTTAGTTGGAGGATTTCCTCTTTTGTCCTGTGGGCCAAATGAATAGTGATAAATACACCAAAAAATTCAAGCGTTAGTACATACAAATAAAGATAAATTTGGTTTCAAAGGATCTAAACAATGCATTTTTTAAATACTCACATTTCATATCCCAATGCAGTGGTAGCTCTTTGTTTTGGTTCTTTGTTTGTTTTCCGTATGTACTTACATGGAGCAATGAGATTCTCTTCCTCTCCTTTGATAAAATCATAAACTCGTTTTGATGGGATTAGGGCAACTCGATCAAGTATTGTTTTTTCGATCTATTTATGTCCAAACCAAGTCTTTACTAGAAAACATTATTTTGTCTTTGAGGTCTTGCACCTCAAGATCCATGATATGCTGCCATTTGCTTCGCTTTCCCATTTTGAATTGATCTAGTCAAACAATATGCAAGGAAATCAGAGATACAGGCTATATAGAAACATTTTAGCAACAAAGCTATTCGTTCTAAATAAAAAATGAAGCTACATGTACAAGAACTTCAACAAGCCCTCAACACTAATGAACAGCTTAGGCAAGCACAAGAGGATTTTTATCAGCATTTAAATGAGTGAACAAACTTGAGAATTAATCGGTAAATGGTACATTAAACACTATTCATTTGAAAAAGAACCCATGCTAAACTGGAAAAAGAACAATAGGTAAAAACCATTCAACTTTGAAAAACAATGCAAGATCATCATATTACAATCTAAATAGATCTCAAATTACAAGAAGTAGATTAAAATAGGAAAGTCAATATAACTGATTACTCAATATTAAATAGGACATCATATTTCTTACAAAATGATAATTGAAAGGGATCTTAAAATGCAAGCAATTTACCTTTGAAGTAACTAAATGTCTCATGTTTATAGCCTATGGGGCAAGAACTTATCACATAGTGAGAGATAACTGAATATTAGCCCTTGGGAATTTCTTTCTGCAATGAATCCAATATTGCAGTTGAATGTAGTAAGATTGTAAATGAATAGATGAGTTGAAATCCTTAGATGAGGCTTTAATTGTAGCTGGATAAAGAGACGTTCTACAGTCTGACTTGAGCTCCGCTTAGGTAGGTAAGGCCTTGGTCCTGAGCGCTGCTCAGGCAAGGTCTTATCTCGGTGTCCAGTATTGAATTCTACTGATTATTGCTTCAGCCATGGAAACTTATGTGCCAACTGCCTATCAAAAAGGGACTACATCTCCTGATTGGCTTAACAAAGGAGACAATGCCTGGCAAATGGTATCGACCACGTTTGTGGGTATGCAAAGCATGCTGGGCCTAGTCATTTTATATGGCAACATAGTAAAAATGAAGTGGGCTATAAATTCTGCTTTTATGGCACCCTATGCATTTTTTGCTGTTATGATCTGCTGGGTTACATGGGCATATAAAACGACATTTGGGCATAAATTGCTTCCTTTCTGGGGCAAGGCAAGTCCAAAACTAGGCCAAAAGTACCTCATTGGAGCTGCCCACCTTCCTGCATCACAACAAAATTATCATAATGGCACCCTGGAGACCACTATGATCACACCTTTATTTCCTATGGCTACCATGGTGTATTTCCAGTTTTCTTTTGCAGAAATAACATTAATTTTATTGGTTGGTTTAGTGATGGGAAGAATGAATATCAAGGCCTGGATGGCATTTGTGCCATTATGGCTCACCTTCTCATATACGGTGGGAGCCTTCGGCTTATGGGGAGGAGGATTCCTTTTCCAATGGGGTGTGATTTACTATTTAGGAGGTTACGTCATCCACTTCTCTTCGGGAATTTCAGGTTTCATTGCACCTTATTGGGTATGTTTAATTTCATATTAATTGAACTCGCTCATTCAACATATGATATTCATTGCTAGTTCATTGTTTCTAAATGTGGTTACTTCCCTAGCAGCAGTGTGTGATTCAAATCCCTAGGTTAAGCACATTAATCTATGTCAATTTTAATGGGTTTACAAAGTATTCCATTCATGATTATGGGGACCATTTCTAGGTTCCGAAGGAAAATTTTGGGGAAGCATTTCTAGGTTCCGACTCCCAGGTTTTCCCTGAAAAAATATGATGTATTTTTCTTTGACCCCCAATTTTTCCTTGAGAAAAATATGATGTATTTTGCTTCTTCTGAAAGTGGCTTACAATATATATATTGAAGAAAGTGGCTTACATTATATATATTTCTTCTTCTTTCAGGTTGGACCTCGGTTAACAAAGGACCGCGAAAGATTTCCTCCCAATAATTTACTGCTAATGCTAGCTAGAGCAAGGCTTTTATGGATGGGGTGGTTTGGATTTAATGGACGGGATCCTTATGCTGCCAACATTGATTCATCAATGGCAATATTAAATACCAACATTTGTGCAGCCACCAATCTCCTGGTATGGACTTGCTTGGATGTCATATTTTTCAGAAAACCCTCTGTCATTGGAGTTGTCCAGGGAATGGTAACAAGACTCTTCTGCATTACTCCTGTTGTAGGTATTTTTTTCATGCTCTTTATCTTTTTTAATCAATACCAATAATTCATTCACTATGAAAGTAAAATCAAATGAATAAAGAGTTCACAATTAAATTGTAGGAAGGAGTTGATGACAGCTTTAAGGAATTTAATGAGCAATTCTAGATGACTGATGTGTGGCTCTGTTCTCTGTGAATAAAATATAAGATGAAATTGGAAGAGACTTAGACCTAATTTAAAACAGTGGAACTAAACTTCCTAGTTCAAAGTAAAGAGAAATATGATCATCCTTGGTATTAGAGGACATTTCTTCCTTTTTTGTATGAAAACCTAAACTTTGATCAAGAAAATGTGTGTGCATATATCCCAAAAAATGACCATTTTCACCTCCATTCAATATTGATTTATATTGAGGCATTTACAGGTTACCCAAGAACATGTCTCGATGTCCATTGTCCATGTTCCTTGTGCTTCAGGTGTTGTACAAGGATGGGCAGCAATTGCAATGGGTGTGCTGTCTGGAATCACCCTGTGGTTCACAATGATGGTTTTGCAAAAGCGATCAACCTTATTACAAAAGGTTGATGACACCCTCTGTGTATTCCATACTCATGTTGTTGTAGGAGTATTGGGTCGCGCACTAACTGGACTTTTCACAGAGCCTTCTCTACGTTCACTCTTCTTACCAGTCACAAATTCGAAGGGAGCCTTCTATGGAGGTCCGGGTGGGGTGCAGTTCCTTAAGCAGTTGGTTGTAGCATGTTTTATAATAGGTTGGAATGTTGTAGCTACAAGCATAATGTTGTTGGTGATAATATTGGTGATCCCATTAAGGATGAAAGATGAGCAACTTCTGATTGGATATGATGTAGTTCATGGTGTTAGCTCCCTATAATTAGCAATATTGGCAAAGTCCAACTGCAGGGAGAACACTTATTTCAACCACTTTGGGATTCTAGGATCTAACCCTCCTGAATCCAGAGAGGGATCTCTCCAATAAAGTGCAAAGATGGATTTATCTTTAAAGCTTTTGGGTAATGATATTAGGCTAGTTATTAAGGCCAAGGGTTTTTTTGTTTTTGTTTTGGATGGTTGAGCATGATTATTACTTGGGTGGAAAGTCCTAAATGGAAAGGGTTTCAAAGGTGTGAAGTTGCAAGCAATCAGAACAAGCTTTGGCTAAAAAGATAGATATAACGCTGGTTTTCAGTCCATTGGGCTATGGAGTCATAATAGGATTTAATTGAAATAACAAGGTTCAAGAGTGGTCCATGGGGAAAGTCATATATGTCTAAGGATCTCTTTAAAGTTGATTTTATGGAATGAAATGATACAAAAAGAAGGGGAAATTAAACAAATAAATAACAAAGAGCAGCCTAAGATCAGGTAAGTACTTTGAAACTATCCTGCTTTTGGCATGCACTTAAGAGAGACATAAAAGTAATCTAAGATCTGGTAAGTACTTCGAAACTAGCCATATTTTGATTCACTTTCAATAGAAAAACATTTTAAACACGAAGGGACACTTTAAAAGCAACTGTTGGAGAAGAAACTAGAGGACATGGCTCACCATAAACTTCCCTAGCTCTGCTTTACTTAGTAAACATAAAAGACAGACACATAAGATAACTAAGAATGGTCTAAGATCAGGTAAGGAATTTTAACCTAGCCTGCTTTCAACACACTCTTAGGGAAACTTTCAACTAGTTTTTGGGGATAAGACTAAAGGACAGGGCTCACCATTACTTCCTTAGTTCATCTCTACTTAACATAAACTGAAAATAACATTCAAGAACAACATTTAGCTTAGACAGAAGGACAAGGGAATGCCAACATTCCTAACTGCTTAAATTGAATTAAATCATTCCTAAATAACACAATTTGGAAGAAAACATATAGATAAAGCTTATCAGTCAGAGAAGGGTACTGATATACAGTAAATCCTAACTCTATGCTTACTCTTCTTTATCAGAGAAGGTGGAAAAAGTGAAAACAAAAATAAAATAACAATTTACAATAAGAAATAACATCACTGTTGACATAGACCAGGATCCCATAAATCAGCTTGTATTGATGCTTCAAACCAGTTACAACTTTAAGTCTAGTGTTTCAGTTCAGCAACCATCTTCATTTCTCAGCCTAACTTATTTAATCACAAGCAGAGCTTCAAGAGCCTATGAACACTATTTACAAGTAGAAGTTTCAAGCTCAAGTATATTTCAAAGTTCTGCAACCAACGTTTACAATGAACTCCTAAATGAGATTTTATAGAAGGACGAGGAGGTCGAAAGAGAAAAGATCTAAGGTTTCAATTAATACAGATTTAGTACTTCTCGGCCTTTGAGGGGCTCAATGAAGAAGTTTACAGATATTTGTCTTCCCTTTAGAAACTAGAGGACATGGCTCACCATAAACTTCCCTAGCTCTCACCATATTTTGTCTTCCCTTTAGTAACTCAACACTTCCCTAGTAATTCTCCATTTCTGGCTTGATTTAATTCTTCAACACTGATACTCTTTTGTTTTGATTTAATACTCCATGTCTTGTTGATGTGCAGGTATACAGAGGGTCTGTATAGCATCAATGCCCATGAAACATTGAAGAAACGTGGCTTTGAATCCTTGTGGATGGTTCCTCTTTTATGAACAAAGGTTTGGGGATCATCATCCCCAACCTTTGGCTTTTCTCCAATATAATGAAAAAACCGTAAAAACCTGCACAAAACAATAGAAATTAATAAATCATGTGTTTATGTGGTAAAACTACTTAGGAGGCTATGGTTAGGAGAAAATGGTGGAGATTAAGTTGGATCCATCGATCTAGCAAAGATCAATGGTGGGGATTAGTTGTGAATATGCAAAGTGAATGAGTCACTTTATAATAATATAGGCGTAAAATGTGAGAAAATACAAAGAAAAAGGGAAAAATCCCTTTGGCGGAGGAAATCTGTTAAGAATTGAAATTGGGGTTTCGGGATGATCGTGGGCTGTCGGATGGGATCAGGCCACGAGATCAACAGCGGAAATTGCATGTTGAAAACCTTTGGTAGAGGCGGAGGGTGATAGTGAAAGGCTAGATTAGATCTGAGTCGTTGATCTGCAGAGATCAACGGCGTGGAGCGCACACGAAAAATCATAATAGAAATGGGGAAAGGCGATTTCAGAGGGAAAAACAACTATTTTCGCGTGATAAAAAGGTGGGTAGGTGGTATTTCCTTTTCGAACGTGATATGTGTCCCCACCCGACATGTGGCATCAAAAAATAGCTTATATCGCATGATTTTTGACAATTAACCTCCGCGTTGAAAGTTGCACGAAAATCCGTGTTGGCCGTCAGATTTGGGCCCTCAGATCGAACGGTGGAGAGTGAGCGGTAAATCGGCAAGATGCGCGGGCGGAACGAGGTGGGGGCAGAGGAAGGCGGTTTTAATATAAGCCGTTAGATCAAAGATTTGGACGGCGGAGATCAGATCTGGAGGCAGGCAGGGTAGGGCCTGTGGGGGTTAATATGGGCCATTGGATGAAATAGATCAACGGCTCAAATGTGATCTATGATTAAATGAAATAATACAAATGCGGAGAATGGGTTACTAAGGACCGTTGATCTGTAGAGATCAACAACCAGGATTTGGCCTAAAACATAATGAAGTGGGTATATGATTTTAAACCAAAGTCGGGAAATGCAATCTGGACCGTCCAATCTGGACACGTGGACGGCCCAAATGAAATCGGAGGCATGCGATCAGCAGGGGAAGAACTCGAATGGCGCCGATGCAATTGGTTATGGTTCGTCGATCTGCAGATCAGATCGACGGTGGAGGATGCGTTGGAAGGTGACCAATCGGGGGTGGGGAAATATTTAATGTGCCCAATGAAACATTTCCGATGCGATACAGCGCTGGCCATTGGATTGGTCCAATGATCAACGACGGAGAAGGGCTCCGACCAATGAACGAGAGGGACCCTTTATATTATATGAAAACCCAAAAATTAACGAAAATACAAAGGTTTAATTACATTGGGTGGGTTTATATATATGAAAAGGCGCCCGGTTGCGGGGCCTATGGTTTATATGGAAAAAAAAAGGCCCGGGGCTTATACATAGAAAGGGCCAATCGGGATCGGGACTTTGGATCGGGCTTTTCAATCTACCCATTTAAAATCCCCGATGCGATTAGTGCTTCGGGACTTTAACTCTTGGTCCCGGGTGTAGGTTTATATGGAGAGAAGCGGAAGGCGGGGGTTTGTACAACGGGGCTCAATCGCATCGGAACAATGATGCGGGACTTTTAAATCTACCCATTTTCATTAAAAAACATTGTTTTGGCAGGTTTAGACCAAAACTTAGGAAAAGTGGGTTGTTTGATTTAACAAAGGGAAATATGCATCGGAGATGGGTTTATACAACGTTTAGCGCCCGATTGTGGGCCCTCAGGTTTATGAAAGGGATCAAAGGACTGGAATGTTATATACAAAGGGCCAATCGGCATTGGACTTTCAAATAACAAAAATACTTGCGTTTGATGGAAAATATCGATTGTGATAAGTGCTTTATGAGTCTAGCACCTGGTTCTAGGGTGAGGGCACATGTGGGGAAGTGGTTAGAATTTAGCCCAAAGGGGCTTAAGCCTATAGTAAAAAATGCTTATTTTTTATGAAATTTTTCAAAGTTTTTGATGGATTTGCGGGTTTCGGTAAAGTTTAAAAATGAGTTCTAAATTTTGTAAAAGGATTTTCATGAAGGGAAAAAGGGAAATCATGAAAAATAGAGGAATTTGATGGGGGGGAAATGAAGGTTATTTTTGAGTGGAGGAAATGGGAAAATGGAGTTTTGCAGCAGACTTTTCTCTATGAATATAGCAGAATTTCAGAGTTTGAAATGGAAAAAGCAGTGAAGATTTAAACAAAGGGCATGATGTCTTTATGAGGCTTCGAGAGATAACATTTTTTGCAATAAAACTTGTTCCTTGAAGGCTCCAAAATTGTTTTAGCCACCTTTTGATATGAAAATTTTTATAGGTGGCTAACAGTGGCTCCACTTGGGGATGGTGCCTTCTTGAAGGCATCAAGAACTTTAAACTTGCATTCTCTGGGAGGCTGATCACTGCCTTATCCATTGGGCTGCCTTTCTTTACTTGGATGATCTTATTTTGCTCTAAAACATGTTAGCAGCCATGAAAAACAATGGATCTTCCCCAAAAAGCTTTCTACCTACCCAATCCTACTGATCTAACATTTTTTCTTCTTTAGAGTGCACTTGGATTGGCAAACTCTCTTCCAACATTTTATTCTTTTGAAAGAAAAAAATCTAATCTATTTATACTCCTTATTTCTCCATGAACTCAGATTAAACAGTTGATTTCATATGCTTCTCTACCTAATCTACTAATCTATTAGGATTAAACAATCTAACAAATTTTATTCACTAATTTCTAAAACAGAAATTTAAAAGCATACAAGTCAAGATTGAGCAGTCTAACTTGTTGTTGATCTATGGCATAGAAAACAAGCTTCACATAGATATTATTTTACAGAAAATTAAATCAGAATGGAAGGCCTAAGATCTAAAATTTCAAAACATGGCCTTCTTTTTTCTTCAGCTCTGTTTTTGCTTCTGTTTGGCCTGTTTTTTCTTTGTTGACTGGTTCATATTTTGAGCTAATTAGAACCAGTTTTCCTCTATTTTTGACTCGCGATTTAAAACAGATTTGAGTCATTCTTATTTTGGACACTTAGGTTCAGATTTTGAGCTTGTTTGAACCCTTATTTTCTAGCCTAATCTACCTAACTGATAAGCCAAGATTAAGTTGTTTGGAAATCAAATTCACTAACCTATCAGCAGTCAATTTAAAACTAGTTAGCCATGATTAGGCTGTATGACTAACTAGAAGTGTGTTTTTTAGGAGTGGCATTTAAGCTTGCGCACTTTCAGACTTTTTTTCTCTTTTTTGGTATGGGGCTGTACCTTTATTGTTTTTACAATCTACCCTCTTTTCTTTATTTCATTGTTTTTGCATTTTTTATTTTTCTAACTTTGAATGCAATGATGGATGAAATATTTATAATGAAAAATATAAAAAGGCTTAAAACATAGCATGGATTAAGAGAAGTAATGTTTAAGCATCCTACCATTGACAGGACCCCCAAACAGTTCAGCTCCGTTCAACTCCTGTAAGGAATAAGCATTGTTACTAGCAGTCGAATGAATGAGATAAGGGCCAAGCCATAAGTTGTCAAATTTTCCATGCTTGCCCTTGTCTTCTCTCCTTGAATCCCACTTTAATATTTTGTCCCCAACATTGAAATTTCTGGCCTTTGTTCTTCTATCAAAAAGTTTCTTTATGCTATCTTGCTTTTGTAATGCTTTGTAATAAACCTTCTCCCTGGTTTGCTGAAGGTGAATGTTATGATTTATTCTTCTCATCATGTCATTATCTTCAGTTTGCAACTCTTGAATCAAATTCATAACTGGTACAACAAGGCTGGTTGGAAAATTTGCATCAGTACCATACACAAGCTGGAAGGGTGACATACCAATAGATTTCTTCAATGTCAGTCGGTCAGCCCATAGTGCATGCACTAGCTTTGTGTGCCAAGACTTCTTGTTGTCCTCCAATAGTTTCTTGATTATGTTCACCAAAATTTTGTTTGAGGATTATGCTAGTCCATTACCTTGAGGGTAATAGGCCGTGGAATGACCCAATGTAATCTGATATTTGTGACAGAATTCAACCATTTTTTTTTATCCAAATGTTTCCGCATTATCAGTGATGATCTTGATAGGACAGCCAAATCTAGAGAGAATATTAGTCTCTATGAATTTTATAATGACAAAATCATTGGCTTGCCTACAAGGGATGGCTTCTATCCATTTGGTGAAGTAGTCTGTGGCAGTGAGAATCCATCTATGTTGGGAAGATGATGGTGGATGGATTTCTCCTATGAAGTCAAGTCCCCACTGTTGAAAAGGGGTTTCAACAGTGATTTGATGCATAGGTAAGGGTATCAACGTCCTTTTTCCTTCAAAAAGTTGGCATTTATGACAGGCAATTATCATCTTGTGTACATCAAGAAAGAGAGTGGACCAATAGTAATCAGTCCTTAGGATTTTTTTGGTTGTTGTCTTCCAATAGAGGTGGCCTCCACATTCTCCTTCATGGAACTCATGCTTAACCTTCTCTGCATCATACTCAGGCAAACATCTAAGCAGTATCCCACTTGAATTTTTCCAATAAATACATTTATCTATAATGCAATAGTTTACAGCTTTTAACTTCAAAAACCTTGCCTTTGTTTTTGATAAACTGAGTGGTATATAAAAATTAAGTAAAACAAATAAAATATCAGCATACCAAGAGGAATTCATAAAATGATCTTCAACAATGGGAGTTGAGAATTCTTCTTGGTCATCTAAAGCATCAATCATATTAATATCAAGAACTTCAAAATTGGATTTAGCCATTAATCTAGCTAGACCTTGGCATTTTATGAGTTTAGTGGGCTTGATCTCTAAATCATATTAAAGAATAACAACTATCCACTTACCTCTCTTACCATCTGGGTCCTGTGTTAGAATGTCTTTCACAACTGAATTTGGGACAAAGGCAATGATGTGTGAGTGAAGGATGTATACTCTGAAGTCTTTCAAAGATTTAAGCAAAGCAAAATCTTTCTTTTCCATAATGTTATACTTCAAAGGAGCATCTCTCAATGCCTTGCTAAAGAATGCAATAGGTTTCTCTTGTCTTTGTGGATTTTTCTGTAAAAGGACAACAACTATTGTATGTTCTGATGCAAATGAGAAAATATAAAAATCAGGACTTATTAGAACCGGTGTTTTAGTTAACGCTTGTTTCACCAGCTCAAAGGAATTCTTTGCTTCCAAGGTCCATTTTACCCCTTGCTCCTTCTTCAACATGTTTGTTATATTCCTAAGGAGCTTAGCCAAGTTGGGTATGAACCTTCTCAAGAAATTAATCTTTCCAATGAAAGATTGTAGTTCCTTGATGTTTCGAGAATGAGAGATTTGCAATATGGCCTCAATCCTCTTTGGATCTATCTTTATACCCTCTTCTGAAATAATGTGGCCAAGAAGTTTACCTTCTTGGAGACCGAATCTTGTTTTCTTAGGGTTTAAATATATCCCAAACTTTCTGCATTTCTCGAAAACTTTCCTCAGATGTTCTAAATGCTCTTCATCTGTCTTTGAAAACACAATAACATCATCAAGGTAGATAATGATGAAGTAGCCTAATTCTTCCAAGAATGCTATGTCCATGGCTCTCTAAAAATTTTCTCCAACATTCATTAGACCAAAGGGCATTTTCACGTACATAAAAGTGCCCCAAGGTGTAGTAAATGCTGTCTTTAGTTGATCATCAGGGTGGACTAAAATTTGATTGTACCCTAAATAGCCATCAAGAAAAGAAATTATTTTTGAACCGACTACCCTTTGTAATATGTGGTCCATCTTGGGTAAAGGGTATTTGTCCTTGAGTGAAGCTTTGTTTAAATCTCTAAAGTCTATACAAAGCCTAATCTCTTCTGTTTTCTTCCTAACTGACACCAGATTAGACACCCACTCAGAATATCTAATAGGGACAATAATACCAGCTTCATACATTTTCCTAATCTCCTTCTCAACCAAAGGTAACTGAACAGGGTTGATTCTGCGCAGTTTTTGTTTGAATGGATTTTGGTTTTCCTTGAGAGGGATTTTGTGTTCAATTATTTGAGTGTCATAGGATTTAAGATCTTCGTAACTCCACACAAAAACATCAGAAAATTCTTTAAACAACTCTATGTATTTGAGTTTAATGTGAGCTGGTAAAGTCTTAGACAGTTTAATCATTTTAGGTTTAAGTTCACTTCCTATATTACACTCTTCCACTTCAGTCTCTACAGGCTCCAATTTTGGGTTCTTGGCCACATCGTTGAAATCGAACAACTCTTCTAAAGGAGACAAACCCTTTGGAAAACCTTCATCATTAGAATGCAGAGTTTCTAAGTCTTATGTTTCTAACTCTGCAATCATCTATGTTTTTTTTTCAAGTTTGCTTGACAGTATATTTATATCAGCAAGCTCAGGAGATGGTTCTTCTTCACTAATAAAATTTTCTTCACTAGGGTAGTCTGTCTCATAATCTGAATCCGAATTGTGTAGTTCGAATTCATTTCTGAACTGCATGAAGTCTTCTATTTGTTTGTCTCCGTCGAAAACTTGCCAATATCTGTCGTTATCAGGAACGACCGGTCTAAATTCAATCTGAGTTGAACATTATTTGGTTTCCTATGGCGTTAAACATGTTCTAGCTGCGAAAGCTAAGCTGTGGGCCATGATATTTTTTCTTCTTGGGACAAAAATCAATTGGGACTCCTCAAAAGTTTTTAATAGATCCATGAAATCATTTCGGTAGGCTCTGAGTCTAGGGTGAATAGTGTTGTATTCCCCGTTGACCTGCCTAATGATTAATTCTGAATCCCCATGCACTCTAATTCTTTTGGCTCCTAATTTCTTCAACAGATGCAAGCCTAAAAGAAGGGATTCATACTCCACTATGTTATTTGAACACTGAAAGTTTAATCTACAAGAAAGGCTTTTTGTGTGGTTGTTTTCAGTGTTTCGCATCCAGACACCTGCACCAGCGTTGCTCCTAGTGCAGGAACCGTCAAAGTACATACTCCACAGAGGAATAGTTTCAGGTTCTTTCGTTTGATTACTGTCCTCTTCAACAAGTGTTTTTTTGGTTTGTTCTTTAAAATCAGCACTTTGTTGAATATGTTTTAATTCCTCGGGTTTTTCGTTAAGTTGAGGAATGTTTTCTTGACTGTCAAGGTTAAAAAGCGATGGACACATGATTTTTAATTCAAGACTAGTGTTTAGTTTGTTGTAGTTTACAGGTTCAAAAAAAAATTTCGACATTTCTGTGGTGTCTTCCTCCTCCTCTCTATTGGCCATTAATTCAGTTAAAGTGACTTGTTCACTAAACGATTCATCGTTAAACATAATAAAAGAATCAAGGCCTGTGTTTACAGAATACAGAGGAGAGTTTTGTGGTCTGTCTTGACTAGTCACCATGTATTGCATATGGGACTCCCTGTAAAGTTTTCTTGTCTGATTGAAAACAGGGATGGTCGCGTAGGTCATGTCCATCTGCATAGTCCCTTGTAACTTAACCCCCCAAGACCTTGATAACAACATTCCATACTTTGTGGGGGACATCAGCCACAACAATATCCATGACCAAACATTTGGCTGGAATCTGGGCTAAGTTAACGCAGAGGTCTTTAATTAAACCCAAACATTTTACTCTGCTGGAGTCAAAGGAGTAAAGGTCTTTATAAGGTCTAGTGATTTCTAGATCCAGGCTCTCCATTACAGCTTTTGGCATTAAATTATGAGAAGCCCCTGAGTCATGCATAGCGTTGTGCAAAATTTTTTCATGAACATTTAAACTTACATAAAAGGGAGGAACAGGTCCCTCTTGATATCTACCTTCAATCGTTCGACCAAAAATAAGCTCAAGCTAGTCATCATTAAGATTGACGGTGTCATTATTATCCTATATGTTTAAAGGCTTCAAAATTTGGGTTCTATATAGATTTTGGGCAGCCAGTTTAGAGAGAGGAAAAAAGATTTTAATCTTGGAAATTTCCTACTCCATGCTGAAAGGAATTTGGCTCTTTGAAGTGCTTGTCTCAGCCTTATTAACTGCCACTCTCTCAGCAAAATGTGTTTGCTGATTTTTTCTATTTACATTTGACAGGATTTTTTTAACAGGAGTATTAGCTGAGGTGCTAACACTACTATGGTATGCACTCTGTTTTGCATAGTTTTGAGTGCCTTTCTCTTTACCTTTATCAGAATTTCCAGCCACTGTCTTGTCCTTTCGTTTTACAATTTTGGGTTTATTTACAGTGTTGTTTTGTGAATATTTTTCAGAGGTTTTGCTGTTGGGAGTTTGTTGATTGGTTTTACTTCTAAGGTCATACTATTTTTGATACTCTATGATGACATTCTCCATGTCTTGATAATAACTTTCATCATTATATCTTTTGTCGTCATAAGGTGTGTATAGACCTTGTTTTCTATCATAATGAACCTCAAAGTCATCATTATCTACTCCCATCATGTTGATATCACCTTCCTCTCTTTGCTCATCTGTGTCTTCAACCTCACTCACATAGTTTTGATGAAAGGGAGGAGTGATCTATTGATCATCTTCCCTTGGTCTATTTTGAGGCTGATTCCTCTTAAATTCTGATTTTGGTTCTAGTTCCTATTTTGAGGAGCAGTTTGGTTTTGACTTGCTTGTGCTCTCTCAAGAATGCTCATTTTCTTCATCATCTCCTCCATCATTCTTTCCATCTTTGAGCTGGAAGTAGAAGGTGTGGGCTCTTCTCTAAATGATACTCTCTTCCCATTCTTCATTCTTTCTCTTTTCTCCATTAAGTTAACTTCCACAGCAAGAGCCCCTTTTTTCATATCTTCAAGGGTTAGAGGATCTATTTCTCTTAGCTGATAGGCCATTTCAGGGTTAAACCCTTTAGGAAACTTGTTTAACGCTAAGCCTTGTGGAGGTTTTAAATCTGGGGGATGGGCATTATACACACTATTAAATCTAGTGTAGTAAGCTTGTACACTTTCCCCAGTGTTTCTGTGGAGATTTTTGTAATCAGAAAGGATTTGAAGAGGATTTTTCCTTACTTCCCATTTGTTTAGGAATGTTTTATGGAAGGCTTGGAGATCATTTATACTATGGGGGGTTAGGCCTTTAAACCATTTTCTTACTTCTCCCCCCAAACTCTAAGCAAATAGTCTAAGTTTGACAGAATCATCATCAATTTCATTTCTGTCAAAGTAGTCATTCATTTTATCCACATGTTGTGATGCACTTGTAGTATTACTGGCATCATACAATGGTATTTTGGACTGATAGTCCTGGGGTGGATTTACAAGAGGTGGATTAACAAGAGGGAAAGTGGGTTGAAGTGGAGTGGTTTGGAAAGTGGATGTTTGGTGAACAGATGTGGATGGAACAATAGTAGATTGCTGAGCTAATCTTGGATGAGAGACACATAAATTGTGAAGGAAGTGTAAATCAGGTGGTGTTTTTTCTCTACTACCAGGATGTTCACTTGTTTCCGGGGATGAAAGTGAAGACTCAGAATCTAGCTGAATTATATCGTCAAGTGACCTAGTTCTAAATGGATTTCTTAAGTCAACTTGAGATTGGTGTAGATCTGTAAGGTTTTCAGGAACTGAATTAGCTCTCAAGGGTGATCTGAAAACAGTTGAAAATTTTATTTTAGGAGACTTCCTAAGGATACTTTCCGGGTTATCAACTATCTTAGGTGGGTTTGGGTCAGGGTAGGCTCTAGTATGAATCTTCCTAGGAGCCACTATGATGTGTTTTTTAGACCCAACTAAAAAAGAACAGTTTTAACCAGATATGACAATCTTTAAAAGGTTAACTGATCTTTAAACCAGAAAATTTTAATCCTAAAAACCTCTAAATGAGTTTAAATGATGTTACAAAGATAATGGTTCTCACCAGTGGAGTCTTAAGGCCTGTTCAGGATTGTGGAGTCGCCAAGTGGAAGTTTTTAGCTCTTTTGGAGGTAAAAGGTTTTATGGTCCACCACCATGTTTATTAAATACCAATCTGAAATATTTTTGGGTTTTCTGAGTTATTTTTCAGTCCTATTGGTTCTAAGAGTGTCCTAACTCTATTTCAAAACTTAGCTATGGTTATGAGACAAAGACAATATACTCTTATGGCTAAGCCAACTGACATTTCAAGGTTAGATAAACTCTTATGAGAATCCTAGGGTCTGCCTAGTTTGTCACTGATTCAAACAAGTTTCATCATGATTATTGTTTCCTTGGTAGTGCTTGAAAGGGCTGCTTTTACTCACAAGGTTTTATGAAGTGCTTAAGGGAACCTAAGATGAAATTTGACTCAGGATCCCCAGCGGAGTCGCCAAAAGATGTTAGCTCCCTGTAATTAGAAAGATTGGCAAAGTCCAACTACAGGGAGAACACTTATTTCAACTACTCTGGGATTTTAGGATCTAGCCCTCCTGAATCCGAAGAGGGATCTCTCTAATAAAGTGCAAAGATGGATTAATATTTAAAGCTTTTGGGTAATGATATTAGGCTAGTTATTAAGGCCAAGGGTTTTTTTTTGTTTTGGATGGTTGAGCATGATTATTACTTGGGTGGAAAGCCCTAAATGGAAAGGGTTTCAAAGGTGTGAAGTTGCAAGCAATCAGAACAAGATTTAGCTAAAAAGATAGATATAACGCTGTTTTTTAGTCCATTGGGCTATGGAGTCATAATAGGATTTAATTGAAACAACAAGGTTCAAGAGTGGTCCACGGGGTAAGTCATCTATGTCTAAGGATCTCTTTAAAGTTGATTTTATGGAATGAAATGATACAACAAGAAGGGGAAATTAAACAAATAAAGAAAAAAGAGCAGCCTAATATCAGGTAAGTACTTTGAAACTATCCTGCTTTTTCCATGCACTTAAGAGAGACATAAAAGTAATCTAAGATCTGGTAAGTACTTTGAAACTAGCCAGCTTTTGATGCACTTTCAATAGAAAAACATTTTAAACACGAAGTGAAACTTTAAAAGCAACCTTTGGAGAAGAAACTAGAGGACAGGGCTCACCATAAACTTCCCTAGCTCTCCTTTACTTAGTAAACTTTCAAGACAGGCACATAAGATAACAAAGAATGGTCTAAGATCAGGTAAGGACTTTTAACCTAGCTTGCTTTCAACACACTCTTAGGGAAACTTTCAGCTAGTTTTTGGGGATAAGACTAAAGGACAGGGCTTACCATTACTTCCTTAGTTCATCTCTACTTAACATAAACTGAAAATAGCATTCAAGAACATTTAAATTTATTGCATAGACAAGGAATACAATATTCCTGCATCACAAATTGAATTAAATCATTCCTAAATAACACAATTTTAAGAAAGTCATAGATACAGCCACTACTGTGAGAAGGGGAAATACATACAATACAACTTAACTCTATGCTTGTCAGTTTCCTTTCTCAAAGAAGGTGACAAAGCGAAAGTTTAAATAAAATAACAATTTATTAAAAGATAAATAATACCTATATAGACTGTGATCCCATAAATCAGCTTGTATTGATGCTTCAAACCAGTTACAGCTTTAAGTCCAATGTTTCAGTTCAACAACCATCTTCACTTTTCAACCTAACTTATTTAATCACAAGTAGAGCTTTAAGAGCCCGTGAACACTATTTACAAGTAGAGGTTTGAAGCTCAAGTATATTTCAAAGTTCTACAACCAACGTTTACAATGAACTCCTCAATGAGATTTTATAAAAGGATGAGGAGGTCGAAAGAGAAAAGATCTAAGGATTCAATTAATATAGATTTAGTACTTCTCGGCCTTTGAGGGGCTCAATGAAGAAGTTTACAGATATTTTTCTGTATTAATTATTTGACACTTAAGAGTTAAGCTCGGTGGGATGATTTTGTTGACTTTGAGGCTTTGTGTCATCCCTGTAGTAACTCAACAGATATTTTGCAATAAGTTCTTCGGCTGAATTAACTGTTCAGCTGTCGTGAGGAAAATATCCTCTGTTCTGGTCATTACTCAGCCTTTATTGAATGTTTTGAAGCCACAGGAGGCAATATGGTAGCTGAGAGGAATCAATTTGCCTCTTATGTGGCAGTGGAGGCTCTCTGTCTGATAGATATTATTGATTTTTTCCTTAACTGTGTTTAATTGAATGGATTAGGCTTTTGATTTCGATATTAGCCGTAATCTATTCAAACTGTGTAAATCAGCTTCAATTCTCGATTTCTGGCTTGATTTAATTCTTCAACACTGATACTCTTTTGTTTTGATTTAATACTCTGTGTCTTGTTGATGTGCAGGTATACAGAGGGTCCGTATAGCATCAATACCCATGAAACATTGACGAAACATGGCTTTGAATCCCTGTGGATGGTTCCTCTTTTATGAACAAAGGCGTGGGTATCGTCATCCCCGGCCTTTGGCTTTTCTCCAATATAATGAAAAATTTGTAAAAACCTGCACAAAACAATAAAAATAAATAAATCCTACGTTTATGTGGTAAAAATGCTTAGGAGGCTGTGGTTAGGAGCAAATGGTGGAGATTAAGTTGGATCCGTCGATCTATCAAAGATCAATGGTGGGGATTAGTTGTGAATATACAAAGTGAATGAGTCATTTTATAATAATATAGGCCTAAAATGTGAGAAAATAGAAAGAGAAAGGGAAAAATCCCTTTGGCGGAGGAAGTCTGTTAAGAATTGAAATTGGGGTTTCAGGATGATCGTGGGCCATCGAATGGGATCAGGCCATGAGATCAACGACGGAGATTGCACGTTGAAAACCTTTGGTAGAGGTGGAGGGCGATAGTCAAAGGCCAAATTAGATCTGAGTCGTTAATCTACAGAGATCAATGAAGCGGAGCGCATGCGAAAAATCATAATAGAAATGGGGAAAGGTGGTTTCAGAGGGAAAAACAACTGTTTTCGCGTGATAAAAAGGCGGGTAGGCGGTATTGCCTTTTCGAATGCAATATGCGTCCCCGCCCAACACGTGGCATCAGAAAACAGCTTATATCGTGTCATTTTTGAAAATTAACCTCTACGCTAAAAGTTGTGCAAAACTCCGCGTTGGCTGTCAGATCTGGGCCCCCAGATTGAACAGTGGAGAGTGAGCGCGAAATTGGCAAGATGCGCGGGCGGAATGAGGTGGGGGTAGAGGAAGGTGGTTTTAATATAAGCCATTAGATCAAAGATTTGGATGGTGGAGTTCATATCTGGAGGCGGGCAGGGTAGAGCTTGTCGGGGTTAATATGGGTTGTTGGATGAAATAGATCAATGGCTCAAATGTGATCTGTGATTTAAATGAAATAATACAAATGCAGAGAATGGGTTAATAAGGACCATTGATCTGTAGAGATCAACGACCAGGATTTGGCCTAGAACATTATGAAGCGGGTATATGATTTTAAACCAAAGTCGGGAAATGCAATCTGGACTGTCCAATCTGGACACGTGGATAGCCCAGATGCAATCGAAGGCATGCGATCAGCGGGGGAAGAACTCGAATGGCGCCGATGTGGTTGGTCGTGGGCCATCGATCTGCAGATCAGATCGACAGTGGAGGATGCGTTGGAAGGTGACCAATTGGGGGTGGGGAAATATTTAACATTCCCAATGAAACATTTCCGATGTGATACAACGTTGGCCATTGGATTGGTCCAATGATCAACGGAAAAGAAGGGATCCAACCAATGAACGAGCGGGACCCTTTATATTATATGAAAACCCAAAAATTAACAAAAATACAAAGGTTTAATTACATTGGGCGGGTTTATATATATGAAAAGGCGCCCGGTTGCGGGGCCTGTGGTTTATATGGAAAACAAAAGGCCTGGGGCTTATACATAAAAGGGCCAATCGAAATCGGGACTTTGGATCGGGCTTTTCAATCTACCCATTTAAAATGCCTGATGTGATTAGCGCTTCAGGACTTTAACTCTTGGTCCTGGGTGTAAGTTTATATGGAGAGAAGCAGAAGGTGGGGGTTTATACAATGGGGCTCAATCGCATCAGAACAATGATGCGGGATTTTTCAATCTATCCATTTTCATTAAAAAACATTGTTCTGGCGGGTTTAGACCAAAACTTAGGAAAAGTGGGTTTTTTGAATTAACAAAGGGAAATATGCATCGGAGATGGGTTTATACAATGTTTAGTGCTTGATTGCGGGCCCTCAGGTTTATTAAAGGGATAAAAGGACCGGAGTGTTATATACAAAGGGCCAATCGGCATTGGACTTTCAAATAACAAAAAGGCTTGCGTTTGATGGAAAATTCCGATTGCGATAAGCGCTTTATGAGTCTAGCGCCCGGTTCTAGGGTGCGGGCACATGTGGGGAAGTGGTTAGGATTTAGCCCAAAGGGGCTTAAGCCTATAGTAAAAAACGCTTATTTTTTATGAAAATTTTCAAAGTTTTTGATGGATTTGGGGGTTTCGGTAAAGTTTAAAAATGAGTTCTAAACTTTGTAAAAGGATTTTCATGAAGGGAAGAAGGGAAATCATGAAAAATAGAGGAATTTGATGGGAGGGAAATGAAGGTTAGTTTTGAGTGGAGGAAAGGGGAAAATGAAGTTTTGCAGCAGTCTTTTCTCTATGAATATAGCAGAATTTCATAGTTTGAAATGGAAACAACAACGAAGATTTAAACAAAGGGCATGATGTCTTTATAAGGCTTCAAGAGATAACATTTTTTGCAATAAAATGTTTTCCTTGAAGGCTCCAAAAATGTTTTAGCCACCTTTTGATAGAACAAATTTTATAGGTGGCTAACACATGGTGAGGAAGCTTATGCTCTATGGGGAGATGGTGAGAAATATGATAACACAAGGCATGGATGGTATGATGATACAACTCACGGAGATGGTAGAGGGCAGGGTGCCAGAGGAGTAACAATTGAACTATGAGGAAGTTTGGTCTCTATTAGAGACCACATTCTAACTGTTCCAACCCGCAAGCAATAGAGTTATCCTATAATCATCTCAAGGGGCGCTTTCCGTATTTTATCGATCACCTCTCTACAAAAATGGATGTCATATACTTGGGTAGCAATGAATTGACTTGAAAAATACCTCCACAGATTGGAAACCTAACTAGTTTGACATTGCTTGATTTAGACGATAATTCTTTTACTGGGGCAATCCCTTCTTCACTTAATAAAATTCAAAAGTTGGAGAGGTTATATTTAGGATCTAACAATTTACAAGGAACCATCCCAATGGAAATTGGGCAAATCAGAAGTTTAGGGCTCCTAGATATTTATGGAAATAATCTCTCAGGAAGAATCCCCAATTCTCTTGACCGCCTCTTGCAGTTAAGATATCTAAATCTCAATCAAAATAGGTAATACACCAGCAAGCCTAGGTAATTTTGTGAACTTGGAATAGCTAGACCTATCATACAACAGGATAAATGGGTACATACCTCCAGAATTTTTCGGTCTTGCAAATATATTTTTGTATTTCAACCTTTCAAATAATTTATTACAGTGTCCCCTACCTTCAAAACTAAGCAAGATGACTATGGTCCAGGCTATAGATATTTCTACAAATCAGTTAACTGGTGATATTCCAAGCTCACATGGAGGCTGAAAAGCATTGAATTACATTAATCTCTCATGCAATGCATTTGAAGGTACAATTCCAGAACCACTGTGTGAACTTCAAAATCTCCAGGACATGGATTTCTCCTCCAACCATTTGTCAGGTGGAATACCCATGGCATTGGAAAATCTCAAAATGCTCCAACACTTGAATTTCTCTTTCAACAAGTTTTCAGGAGAAGTTCCTAAAGGTGGTATTTTCAAAAAGCTCAAGGCCATTACTTTCATAGGAAATCTTGGTATGTGTGGCAGTTGGGTAAGTTTGCCACCATGCTCTACTACCAAACATAAAATTCATTCACAGCTGAAAGGAGTTATCATATCTGCTATCATACTTCCAATAATTGTTGTGTGGTGTTTGTTTCTGGGTATCCTATGGAGATCAAGAAAGAGCAATAAAGTGGGTACTGAAGTATTTCATATGGAGATCTCATCACTCCATGAAATGCATTGATTGAGACCAACTTCTTGTGTTTTTTTGGGTATCCTATGGAGATCAAGAAATTGCAAGAAAGTGGGTATATTTCATATGGAGAGCTGATCACTCTATGACATGCACTGAGTGAGGCCAACTTGTTAAGAGTTGGTAGTTTTTAGTAAAATGTAAAAATAGGTTAGGAACAATAGCACAATCAATTGTTGTTGTCAAGCTTATGAATTTGGAGAATGAGGGAGCTCACAAGACCTTTGGCAAAGACTATAGTGTTTTGAAATCACTCCTAATACCATAATCTTATTTGAATCATAGTCTTTTCTTCAGACCTCGAAATCAAAGATTTGAAATTTCCTAAAATTGGTTATATCTTGATGATGCGAAAGTGGATTGAGTTTATAACAATAGACATTGCCCAAAGCATAACAGGGTATAATGGGTCTCTATCACCATTGTTTTGTGCAAATGATTCATTGGGGTTTGAAACCAATGAGAAAGATATGAAAGCATACTTAATGTACTTTACTACTTTGGCATGAGTATGATATTTGTTTTGTAAATTTTGAACATTCAGTGTTCATTTCCAATATGCAAGGTTGCATTCCTCTAGCTATTGTTATTTGTTAGATGTTAGACAGTATATAAGCGATATCAACTGTTTCTTATTTTTGTTAAAAAATGTGATTGAAAAATCTTATTATAAGATGTCTAAAAACAGAGTATGGACAGTGTGAGGTTGTAACAATAACTATGAAATGGCATTATCAGTGATGCCAATTAGAAATAAACCTACCTATAACATGTTTGTGAAATAATTAAACTTGTAAAAATAAGTAATGGTTTTCCAAACAGAAATATACAAGTTTGTTGACAACAATTAGTGGAAGAAGATAAGGTCACTCTGTTTTGTTCTTCGTAATCAAAGCCTTCATGATTCAGGACAAATTCCCCTTCTTCAAGTTCTTCAACTATGGACAGAATAAATGCAAGAGAGAAAGGTTTATGATCAAGTTAAGATATTTGAATTCTAACATATTATTCACTTGCACTCTCTCTAATACTAAGGTTCTAGTGCTACAAAGAATGGTATTGTTTATTTTTAAATGCATATTCAACCATGACATTGTGTGCTCCATAACTTCCTACATGCATACTCATCTTCAAAATTTGGAAACTATAAGTTTGAGACATTCAAAGAATTTTCCTAAAAGCTCACTGTGGAGTAATGCAAAAAAAATGACTTATCGGTAATTTTCGTGCATCTCTATCAACTGAATTGTCTAGAGTTTTTGGGTACGAAGACACTAAAACATCGTTGTTTAACTAGGGCACAATTTTACCCCAGACACAATTTTGCCGAGAATTTTTTTTTTAAGAAATCTAGCCATGGGAGTGTTTAAATTTTTTTAATGGTGAAATAGCAAGAACCAACAAATGTCTAAACCCCAAAAATAAAAGCTAACCAGCGGGTGACAAGTTGTGCAGAACATGTGTAAACTTCAAAGAGTTTTCACAAAAATGCAATAAGATGTGGGAAATTTAGGCGTAAGCATCATTTATAAATGAAATGTCATTTGATGGTGGTGCTAAGGGCATGCTTGCTTGTCTTTGCATCCCTTGCGTACTTGACGAGGGTTCAAGGATCGGATCGGATCTCAAATATCCAGCTTTATTTCTCATGTTATCTAGCAATAAATACGTCTGGGCATATACTTCTCACTGTAGGGTGGATCACTGTAGGATTAAAGGAAAGTAAACCATCCAATTGTGGACAATATATGCCCAGAAATACTTATTGCTGATAGCCTGAAAAATAAAGTTTACCCTCATTGCTATGAATGTACATCCCCACGCACCCACGCATAGACATTCCGTACATTGCTCCATGGTTTTGACAATATTATCTGATCAATTGACTAATCCATATTCTCATACATTTCCTCCTAATATTATCCCACGGTCCCACCAATAAATTCACTGACCCATCCCCAGAAAAGTCCATTTTCATACATTTCCTCCCAAGTTCTGACAATCTACAGACCTTCCAATGAATTTGCTGATCCATTTCCTCATTGTGATGAGAAAATATGTCACACATACATCTAGTATAGCACCATGAAGTCATCAATCCATCACCACATTGTTATGAGCATACATGAGACACAGTCATCCATTGTAGAACCCTCTCATTGCTATGAACATACATGTCACACATACATCCATTACAAAATCTCACGCACCTGCATTCTTAGGCATTTCATCCTTCGTTCTCTAACACTACCTCCTCATCAATTGAATGATCCATCTCCTCATTGCTATAAGCATATATGTCTCACACACATTCACATCTATTTCATATGAATGCCTCACACAAATCCACATCCATTAAATAGGAAGGTATTTGAATGGTTAGATTTCTTTTCTTTTCTTTTTTCTCTTTTTTTTTCTTTTTACTTTTTTTTTTCTCTTTTTTACTACTCAGTTAAAAAAATATTGAAATTTTAATTTTAAGAAAAAAAATAATATCTTTTTTCAGTGTAGTAAATTCATTTATACACCTAATATCACATTTTAATCAACCTAAATTTATATACATTTTAAACAACCTAAATTTATAATTTTGTATAATTAAATTCCCACTAACCACGAATGCGGGTGATAGTTAGCACACAGAAGAGCCACGGGGCAGCCTGTGGGAGGACACATGGCAGTTCCATGTGCTCAGTTCTAGGGAGTAGCACAACGTTAAATATTGGTGTGAGGGCATCATTACTTCACCCTCTGCCACCCTCCCTACAACGTACTAGGCCTGCTCTGCATTAATGTCGCCAGCCATGGCCTTTAAGCTCGCCACCTTGGCTTTCTCCTTCGCTTTTCGCCCAGCCCGTCTGCTCTCGGTGAATTTTCAGTTTTCTCTCCCCCGCCACTGGTGCATAGCCTTCACTCTTCCAAGCTCTATGTTCGTTCTGGACACTCCCCTCCTCAAAAGCATGCCATGGCCCCCATCTAGTTAGGAGATTCCCCCCCTGGAAAATTATGCCTCATCGACATAGACAGAGATGTAGGAGAGTTGGGAGGCGTGGCCAACCCTCTTGTCCTCCTCGCCCTCCCCTGTCGCTTTCCCATGGCCGCGACCTAAACCTCTCCATCGATTAAAATGAGCTCGATAGCTCCCCCCCTATCAATTTAAATGCCCAGCTTTCCCTGCAGCTCCCTGCCTCGACTATGCTCTCCTCCACCTCCCATAGTAAGAAGCGCACTCGCACATCCACCATCTCCCCTGAGCCTGCTTTCATCCCCTACAAGATGAAATCCCTCCCGGTGCAAAGCGCCTCCAGTGGTAGCAGCAATTCCAGTGACTTTGACGGCAATAATGGAGACAACCCGGACCAGGACGTTGGCAGCTTCTTGAACCAGTCTAAGTAGCATGATGCCTCTTGGCTTGACGACTCTGCGGTGAATTCAGGCCTCCCTGCTTTGCCACATCCTCAACCAGGTGCACACGCGTTGAGCGAAGGGACGGAGGAGGAAGGCTATGTGTGCAGGATCCTAGAAGAGGTTCCAACCTCCAACGACAAGCATGCAGGTCATCCTTAGGATCTGTTTTTCGTCTCTCCTCGACATGCTCATGTTTAGAAATTGTTTTCTTTGGGTTTTTTGTTCAATTCTAAAAATTACTCCTGCTGGTTTCCCGTCACGGGCAGCAGTCAATTTTTTGCTTCCAAGGACTGGTTTCCCCATCAAGGGAAATCCAGTACTTGGTAGAAAATTCTTGAATATTCCCTCTAGAATGAACCTATTCACTCCTCAATATGCGACCTATAACTTTTTGTTTTATATGATATAATAGAAGTAGCATAACTTAGAAAAAAAAAAGTAAATTCCCACTAAAAACAAAAACATTTAATGGTGAAACTACTACCAAATAAATTGATTGATACATCCCTCATTATCAACATACGTGCCACATTTACATTCATTACATAACCATGAAATAACTGATCATGGATCCACCCACTCCAGAACCTTGTGATTTCCATATATATCCAACTTATATAACAATGTGTATATTATGATAAAACATATATAGTTTGTTTTGAAATTTTTTGTTCAAATACATCTCAAATATGGTTTTTTGAAAAATTGAGAGAACATAAATATTGTTCACACAATACAAATTACACATTCAATATTTTATTGGTCACAACAGTTATACATAAATAGTTATAAATATAGGGTATAGATTATGACTCAAACTCATAATATAGAAATTAATAATTTCTATATTAACTCTCCATAATTTATAACAATAATTATACATGGCATGAAAATATTACTTTTAACCATTTTTAAGATCTTTGAAATTTTATATTTTCAAAAACTAGTAATAACAGAGGGATATGGGAAGTTCCTTTGGTCTTTGGTTGAGAATTATTAAAAGAAAGTTTAGGATGAATGGTTAAAGTGTCTATTGTTGTTCTCCCTTGAATTTATGTGATAAGTTTGTTGTTTGTTAACTAATTTACAGTTAGTTACTTGTAAACTAAAGTTTGTTGCTAGCAAACTAATTTACAGTGTAACAAAATAAAGTTCGTTGCCTGTAAACTAAGTTAGCTAATAAAGAGCGATTTTATCTGGATACGAAATCTCAACGACAAGCGAATTCATGTGGATATGAAATCTGATATATATACTGAATGGCCTGCTGATGGATGGGCATTTGGAAACCCTAAAAGAAAAGATAAAAAATCAAAGTGATTTCAAAAGGTTTTCATGCATGGACATGTCAAGCCATAAGAGGCCAGACAATAATCCTCAATCGCTGGTCACAAATGCGTTACTGCAGGTGTAGGCCGCTGATCGCATCTGGAATATAGCTTAGTTATCGAAGAAAGAAAACTTTAGTGAAAGAACAGATGAGCAATTTTACTGTCAAAGAAAGCGAACTTGGTGAACAAATTTAGAAACTTCTGGGTGGCGGAAACAAAGCGATGGGAAGGGCAGGCCTCTACTTGAATTTCTTAATCCCCTCTTCATAACATATATCTATTCTGCACTGCGATAATTCGATAACCGAAAAATGATAATGCCGTGTGATGATGTTTACCAAATGTTTGGTCCTGCGGTAACGATCCCTCTAGCTGTAAGTGTCTGTGTATAGTGAAAGATCATTCATTAGAATAAAGGTTTTATCATGCCACTTCATAGTGTATTTTTAACCTTAGGCTGGGGCCACTCCATGGAGGAAGCTCTACTCACTATTGGCATATTCACCAAGAATGTTTTTAGCGCTGCTTTGGGTGGGTAGTTCGGGTAATTCCAATGTTGAATAGAAAAATGATTTAAACACCATTAAAATAGTATCACCAAACATTCCTTGAGATAATTTACCTCCCATCCTCAACTACAGTTGTTGCATTGCTTTAATTAAGCTTTCAATTTTATTAATTGAGATTATAGTTTTATCTAGATAAGCAATCGTTTGTCGTGATTGCCCCTAATTTGTGGGGAATTTGCACTCCACTTAACGCAGATTAGTTGGGGATTTGAACTCCAGGCCTCATAGTTTACATTAACACTTTATTATAATAAGGTTGTCTTGAAGTGAATCACACCCAAGGTTGTTTGTTGCATATAATAATTGGAAAAAGGTTTTGAATTTTCTAAATTTAAATTAATTTTATATAGACCTGAGTGGTAGGTAAGTTGGTAAACATAATTGTTAGTTCTTATAGAATGGTGGATTCAATTATTGTGTACTTTTTTCAAGTGATAGTGTAAGTTTATGGAAAATTAGTTTTTTAGACGGGTTAAATAGTGAGAAAAATTACAATTAATTAATTGTTTTCATATTTATTAAATAGTGAAAAAAATATAATTAAATTAGTAATTTTAAGATTTTTTATATAAGAAATAAATATCACTTATTAATGATTATGGTTATTTATTTCAATTTTTTTTTCAAGTGTAATTGATTTTTAAAAAATGGATAATTTTTTAAAAATAAAATATTAACATTTTAATTTTGATAAATTTATATTTTAATTTTGATAAAGTTTATACAAATAATTAGTTGTTTTCATATTTATTAAGTAGTGGGAGACATATAATTAAATTAGTAATTTTAAAATCTTTTAAATAAGAAATAAATATAACTCATTAATGATTATAGTTATTTATTTTATTTTTATTTTTGGTTAAGTGAAATTGATATTAAAAGAATTTAATTATTTTTTTGTAAGTAAAATATTAACATTTTAATTTTGATAAAGTTTATAAAAGTATTTAGACATATTTATTGTTGCAAAAATAAAAAAATTAATTAAGATGGATCTAGGTTAGTATATATAGTTCACATTGAAATATTTTAATGTTAAAACATGCCCCCTCATATATTTAATTATCTTTATTATTAATATTTTCTAAAATATTACATATCAAATCCATATTAAGCATTTGAAAAAATTACAAAATATTTCCCATACATTGAATTAGAAAGTAGCTATTAATGGAATAAGAATTCTCTCAATCTTTCTCTCTATATATGTTTTATGTTAAAATATTTTACTCAACCTACTTATTAAAATATTTTTTATAATTTATGTTAAAATTTTCTTTCTTATTGATATTTTTAAAATCTTATATATCATCTTCATATTAGAAATAAAAATAATTACACATCAAGTTATGTGAAATGAAAATATAATAATTTTTTAATTTAAATAATTCTATTTTTCTCTATAAAATAGATATAAAATTATATTATTTAATATTGACATTAAAATATTTTACTTATAATTAGTACTAAAATCATTTTTATTATGAAATTATTTGTGTTTCAAATATCACATGTAAACTAAATATCAATAATATTATTTCTTGTTATATTCATATTAAATAGTAAAGAAATTACATTTCTTTCTCGTACTATTTTATATTTGTATACAAAATTATGTAAAATTAAGATATAAATTGAAATACTTAGTTATGGCCAACATCAATTTATTTATTAATTTAAATTGTTATTTTATTATCTTTTAATAATATATTTCTCATAATAACACATTTTTTTTTTTTAAATAGTCAAATAATATGAAAAAATATAATTAAATTGACTTCACTTAAATCTCTTAAATAGCGGAGAAAACAACAATTTTAATTAATTTAATTAATGCATATGAAGCTTATGTATATTTTAATGAAGCTTATTAAAACATTAAGATTTATATTATGTCCATTTTTAAATGTAACATGTTATTTTTTTGGGTTGTAATGTATAAAAAAGGAAATTGTTTTTTTTTACTTTATTAATTGAAATTGATAAAATATAAATGTTTTAACATTTAATAAAGCCTATAAAAATATTTAGAGAAATATTATAATAATTTTTTTTTCTAATGTTTTTGAGATTTTTTAAAGATAGTAACGTATTTAAATATAAAAAAATAATTAAATAATTTTTCTTAATTTATTAAATATTTAGAAAATTTTATTTATTTCAACTTCGATAATTTTTTTTTGAAATGTTTCAACTTTTAATTAAATTCATAAAAACATTAACGCCAATATTATGTCCATTTTTCTTTCCATAACATGTTCTTTTTATATAATTTTTCTTTCCATAACATGTTTTTTTTTTTATATATATCCATTTTGCTTTCCGTAACATGTATTTAAGTATAATTTAAATTCTAAGAAAGGTAAATATGTTTAATTATGTATTATTTATTCAAATTTACATGAATATCCGAACTAGAATCATCTTACTTAAAAATAATTATGAAAACTTAAGTGTAACTAAATGTGGATTTACTAAATTGATTGTTGAAGAGTCGTTCAATGTCCAATCATAAGAATAAATTATAAATTCCCCCAAGATGTATCCTACCAATTATAGATTCCTCCAAGATGTACTATGATAGCACCTAGGTGAAAGAAGATTTTATGGGGCTCTAATTTTACTCAAAGAAACCCATTTACAATTATTGGAGTCAATTTTAAAATTCCCCCAAGACATAACATGATACCAACTAGGTGAAAGAAGGTCCTATGTGGCTCTAATTTCTCTCAAAGAAACCCATTTCTTTCATGACATGGCAAATTTTCTTGCCACTAAGTTATATACACCTTCATCCAATTCTATGTGCCTTATATATAAAAATGCAATCACACACAATATATTCAAGAATAAGAGAAAAGATACATTTAATCGATTATCTTAAGGTAGGGAAACACTAGAAGGAATTCAATCCTTTATTTGCCTCTTGAGGTGACATGGCCTCTCAATGAGCTATTCTCTATTACCTATCCATAAGGAGGGGTACGCTATCCTTATTTATATCTAAACAGAGAACCCTAATCACCTATCCATAAGGAGGGGTACGCTATCCTTATTTATATGTAAATAGATAACCCTAATCATAACCACCTATTGGACCTTCATCAATGAAGCCATATTACATTTATTTCGTGCCAATTAATGAGTGGGACTTATGTGATAATAATAACCATAGTGGACCCATTCCATAACATAATTATACTATCTTTCCCCCCACTAGCCACTCCACTCTCAATTACACCCTTAGGGAGGATCTCAATATTCCACCCCACTTTCGAAAGCATAACCCTCAATACTTGTAGTAAGGATTTAAAGCAATAAGCAAGGATCCCACTTACAAGGGTCAGTCACAAAAATCAACTAGTACTAAAGCTCATCCATAAACTTGGGTTCCATGCGCTAGTGATGAATAGAATGCTAAAATGGCTAGTGTCCCATGTGCAAATACTAACTATAGTGATAAAAGGATCCAAAAAGCTCATCTATAAACCTAGATCCCATGTCTAAATTATCACCTTGATGCCCAAAAAAAATGACTCCTTAACTCAATGAATGGAAGTATTATGATTTAAATTCCCATCATGGTTATCTTTATCCAAATAAATTGAATCTAAAATATAGTCCACAAAGTTGTAAGATGTTTTTTTTTTCTAAATTAAGATAAAATTTTATTAATATGTACAAAAATACAAAATGTGTTTCAAGACAGGTGGTTGCTGAATGAGACAACCCCTATTTGATGAGAAATGATAAAAAAAACTAGATTTTTGGGTAGCCCTTCATGGGGAAACCAGATTTTAATATGTCCAAGAGTAGCATAGTTTGAAAAAAAAAAAAAACATAAAAAACAGAGATAAGCCTATATAAACTAAGACATAAGAGAGCCAAGGAACTGCATCTATCGAGTCTGTGCATCAGTATCCACCTGATATGGATTTTCCTCCACCACAAAGCATTTGAATTCTGTTAGGGTCTCTATTTCCTCCTTTGTGAGATGGGGGTCAGGCACCAGAGTCGAAGAGGAGACCATCTTGGGCTGCTGGGTTGTTTTTGTGCGATCCATGCTATCCGTAGCTGCCTCTTTTTTCTAGGTGTCATCTGAAGGGAGACTCCAAACGTCATCTAAGTCATCCTCCAAGATTTTGATCGGGAGACCAACGAATTTCTGAGGCAGAGGAGAAGGAGTGCATGAATTTGTGGATTGTGAGGCCTCTTCCTTCTGCTCGGGCCAATGTCAGGGTGGTGCCCTTCTGGGAGAGAAACAATAATCTAGGCAGAGAGTGATGAGGAGGAGGAGATAGGGTCGAAGAATTCTGGGTCCTAGAGGGAAACATAGAGGGAATAAGTGTGTGTAGATGAACTAGGGGCCGAAGCTCAAGAGGGGGAGCCTCTACCACCTCCATGACAACTGTGCATACGGTGGTGGCGTGACATAGTCACAGAGGAGAGGAGAATCCACATAGTAGAAGAAATTTGTGTAGAGGGAGCCAGATGGTTAGTGAGAGCCAAGTAACAAGTGGAGGAGAAATAGCTGGGAGGAGCTGCATGGATGGTTATCTTCATACTGATATGAAAATCATTGTTACCATGTACCATTAATGACTAATGAGTAGTAGTGAATGCCGAGGGAGGGGGACTGAATGTCGCAGAGTGCTGGTGTCCTCCCCTATCAACCATATTTATTTTCTGCACGCGTCGGATTGAAAGACCCTCTGTCATATCTGTCTAGGTGCCCATGCGTCGATGGACCAGGTGGATGCCCATCTAACTCATGTCAAACACCCACATCCAGGATAGTTGTAAGATGTTAGTTCTAGAGCTAAATGGAATATTTCCATAAAATAATATCCAAGATAAATTCTAGTAAGCATAAGGGGATCTTGGTTACCTTCAATGATGTCTTCTACATAAGGTGGAGTGCAACCATCAAATTTGAAGGTGAGACTAATAGTGTTCATAGAAAATTTATTTTTTCATGTACCAAACATCACAAGCACCCTTTAAATCCCACCAAATAAATGCATGTCATTTATAATATTTACCAATGTCAAAACAAATCAACTCCCCTAAAGCTCTTGTATTATCTATAATAGTTGATCCTCTAATTTCATGGTTATTCTTTGGTTTCACGAGGATTGCATGAAAAACTATTTACAAAAGTTGTAGTGCATTTAATATTGATCAAAAGCATAACATAATATCAAATAAAAAAATTAAAAATATATATTTGATGACATTAGTCTTGTTAAAATTTAGGTGCTTTGATTAAAAAATATTTTCTTTAAAATATTTGTGGTTGTCACAAAAATTCTCTAGAATAATTGACTTTAAATTTGTGATATCTTCACTTTGTGGAATCTGATTGGGACATTTTTTCCATTGAAATTGTATGTTTTTTTTAAGAATGTTTATGTGGAATTTATTTTCATAGATTACATACATAAAGATACAAGAATAGATCTTAATGTTTCCACCCTTTTTTCCCTAGGAAAAATTACAAATATAAGTAAAAAAAAAATCCTCTTTCTCTCCTAAGAAGAAGCTCTAATACAAATTGTGATATACCTTGAATATGAAAATACAATCATACAAAAAGATATCTAATAATAAGATAGAAAAACTCCTTTTATTGATTATATCAAAATACTCGTAAGTTAGGGCAACTTTGATGGTGGTTCAACTAAACTTGACTTAATCAAGTTACCAAAGGTTTTCGAGACCTAGGTTTATGAAAACCTATGTTTTTTCCCTTCGTATTCATCTCTAATGTGGCCTATTTAAAGATGAAAAGACTCCAGGTAGATTTTTCCTAGTGACCAGTGGGATCCCAAACAACAATATATATATATACACCACCACTTCTCTCAATGTTTTGAGATCCTAACAAATGGTATCATAGTTTGGTGAATATCAAAGCTCAAGTTGATCATGATGGCTTGGAATAGTATATGTGCAGACGGTTGATTTTAAGGGAAAGCTAAGAGTCGTGGAGAAGTTTATGGAAAAGATTGCATATGTGCAGTACAAAGCTATGGTGGTTGTGGCAAAGTCAATGAAGCCCATTAAAATGATAGAAGATGTGCTAATGAGTGACTGTGTGGATTTGGTAAGTGAAAATAATGTTGGAAGGCAAAATTAAGATATGTATTAATGAAGTTAGAGATGTAGTGAGAGAGTTGTCGTATGGATGAGAAAATGAAGGTGGAGTTAATGGTTTGAGATAGTGAAGGAGCCATATTTTGATGAGAGTTGTAGTGGTGTGATAACACTAGCGGTGTGTGAACCCACTAAGGGTTTTGGTCCAAGAAAAATGTATTTCCCTAGGAAGTTGTAAGACCTATTTTTCATGCATACATGTTGTGTAGAAGCATGGGTTATTGTAATGCCTTAAGAATTTGATCGGGCATACATGTAGTATAGTGGTGTAAGGAGTTGTCAAGTTGTGAAATGGACCACTTGGATAGGTAGAAAGGTGGCAGGTGTATTGATGTCTTGACTTGAAGGGGTGGGGGGTAATGTGAGATCTCAAGTGAGATGGTTGATGAATGATGGGTACCAGGTTAATCTTCCCAAGTCAAGTTTAGGGGGGGGTTGTTAGGGGCGGTTCAAGTGAACTTGATTCAGTTAAGTTCCTAGCAGTGTTTGGGCTCTAGGTTTATGGTAAACCATGGTTTTACCCATGGAATTATTATGGAATATATCATATTTAAATGAATAAATACTCTAATTAAATCTATCCTAGTGGACAGTGGGATCCCCACAACAGTGTCTTTAGACACCACCACTTCTCTCAGTGTTCTGTGATCCTAACAACTAGTATCTCACTGACCACTAGGATAATTTTACATGGAGTCATCAAGTTTTGAAATGGACCACTTAGAGAGGTATCAGGGTAACATTTGTACAAGTATCCTAGCTTGAGGAGGGGAATGTGAGACCTCATGTGAGATGGTTAATGAATGACTGGGACCAGGTTAATATTCCTTAGTCAATTTTAAGGGGCATATTATTAGGGTGGTTCAAGTAAACATGATTTGGTAAAGTTACTAGATTTTCTCAAGCTCCAGGTTTATGAGAACCCATGGTTTGTTTCCCATAGTATTCATCTCTAATATAGCCTATTTAAAGGTGGAAATAATCCAAGTAATTTTTTCGTAGTGACCAATGGGATCGCAAGAAACAATGTCTTTAAAAAACACCACTTCTCTCAGTGTTTCATGATCCTAACAACAAAATTATATTATGATCCTCTTATGGAAGAAATCTACTATTGTTCAATTTCTTGTTAATTTAGGGTGAAATCATAGTGATTTGAACTCAAATACAAAATATTTCAATACCCATCCATAAGGAATACTCCATCCTACATTATAGATAAGTAAAGAACCCTAATCATAACTACTAACTACCTAAAAAAACTTTTTAAATGAGGCCACAATACATTTATTCTCTAGTAACTAACTAGTGGACATTATTGTTTTTTAACATCCATAATGGGTCCAGTCCACTTCACATTGAATGGATGCCATAATTATGCCATTACTACTCTAGTGGACCCTTTGGCCCCTTAATTACAACCTTAGGAAGGATCCCAACGTCTTGCCATCAATGATCATGAAGATCTATTTTCCTCAATAACACAAGGAAGATATTTTTTCCTCTAACCCACAATTCCTCAAGGACCCTCTTCCCTTCTAGTGAAAGAAATAAAAGTGCAAGATATATGGTTTTCTATTTTGGAATGATTTATAAGAGACCACTTATCTCAAGCAAAGTTACATGGTTTAGTGGCATTTGCTTCAACTCTTATGGGCATTCTAACCATTCTTTTTCCCTAAGAAACATCCCATTTCCTCTCATTTCTTAGTATCAGGCCCCCAACCATCTAGAAGCTTTTTATAACCGTAATTCCATGGGGTTCTCTCTTCAATAACATGGATAACCACAAACGTTTCACAAAAGTTCCTTTGTGAAGAAAGAGAGGAAGAACATTCAAATGGTAGAATGAAGAATGCTAATGGGATATGAGTTCTTTTAGACTTTATTGAGGGGTTTAAGAATGAGGATGAATAATAGTTTTTCCTCGCGAATTTGGATGAGAAAAGTGCCCCCTTTCTAAATAAGCAAGAAAAAATATCCAAAAATCCACCCAAGTACAAAGTGGATGCGAAAATAACATAAAAAAACATGGTTACGAAATGTTATATTTCAAATAATAAATGTTAAAACATATCTTCTATCCACCTCATTTCTCTTCCTAGTATCATGATCTTTATATTCTTTTTAATATACTAACATATATATATATATATATATATATATATATATATATATATATATATATATATATATATATATATATATATATATTTCATTTTATTCATAGATTTTCATAACATACACATAATCTTGATCCACCACAAAAAAAAACTCATACAAATTCACTAAAGTTTGAGTTTGATTTCCACTAAAAACATTTATTCCCATATAAAATATAAATTTGTATTTATATTGAACTATTTTGTAAAATATAAATATGTATTTATAGTGAACTATTTTGTAAAATATAAATCTGTATTTATAGTGAACTATTTTGAAGAAATTATAATAGTGATATGTATTATTAAGATGTGATTGTGATTTGAAAATGATAAAATTATACAAACTTTTTGAACATTTCCAAAGTAGTGGATGTGTTACTGTGAATCAACTATTAATTTTAATAATAATTATACTTATCAAAAATCGAATCAACATTAGATCCCATACACTTTTCTAAATAAAAAATGAAGCATGGTTTTCCATACAACAACCCACCTTTTACTTGTAGTTAGTTGTAATTCTAAATTTTTTTTATAAATTTAATAGTTTTGATAAAAAATTTCGTGCAGATTCAATCTTTTAATAAAGAGTAGTTTTTGAGTACTAACCTTCACGAACTAGACGAAACTTCTCGCTCTGATACCAATTTTTCATAGGAGCTTCAACGAAGCTTGCAACAACGACACAACTGCTTGGCCTTGCTAAGTCCCTTCTTTGTGTAACACACTATTTGCCTTTACACAAACCTACTCAGGTTTTCATGCTCTGGCGTCCTTCTTCGCGGCTTCCCTACCTTTAACGGACTGGCGTCCCTTCAGCCCTTTGGTGAACCTCTCGCGAATCTCAAGTGAAAAATAATGGACACAGATACTACCTCAATAGACTTTCAAAAATTCTCAGAGTTTCATTACTCAAAATGCGGAAAAAAAAATTAACACTCTTTATTTATTGATCTTTCAAGATGGATTATAGATATGTATTAAAAACTCATATGTTCTTTTCCTGAGATCGACTGTGATGGAATTTATCAGATTCTACATCTTAATAGATAATAAAGCTTACTGAAGGCTCCTGGCAGAATCACAGACTCAGTCTTCGAACTATAACACAACACACATATGTGTAAACATAAAAATCTGGCCATTTTAGGTTCTTATCCCACACTGATACGGAGGCTTCTTGGATTTACTTAGAGAGACAAATACTGATAACTTCTTCTTCATGCAAGTAGTTCAGAATTTCGTCTGCAGATGTAGAGCAAGAAGAGCTGAGATCAATCTCAGACTCAAAAACCCAAAACTCTAAGACTCGCTATCTCACAACCTAACAACTGATGCTCACCACCGATGTCGAATAACTGAGCCTTACCCTCCTTATATAGGAATGGAGAGGGGAAAAACATTTAACAGCCGGCCTTATTTTACCAAAAGAATTTTTGTACAAAATTAATTTGTCGGAGGGATGTGGGGTCAAACCCTACCAGATGTCAGAGAAGTGCACCGAGTCTCTCATAAAATCGAATATTTGTACAACAAGGACATACATGACATAACATAGTGGATGCTTTTTGCTACAGAAAGCCCACGAGAAAATTGTTTATCATCATTATTACATAGAGGATGCTTTACCGGAAAGTCCTCAGAAAAATCGGTCACTGTAAGTCCGTAACTAGACATCATTATACACAGTGGAGGCTTTTTGCAAGGAGCCCACTAGAAACTTATAATGGGGAGATTTATGGAAATCTAAATTTTTTGTACAATGCTTAATCCCATGCTTTTGTATATATTCTCCGGACTATCATAGGTTTTCGCAATACAATTTCATGCTTGATCTTGGTCATGACAAACCATTCACGGTGCTGCCTCATGTATTTCTCTAATAAACATAATCTGAATAATTATTTAGATCTGCTACAGTCCTACAAGGAAAATGGAAACATTCAATATTAAAACATTTATCACATTCTGACTAAAAGTAAGATTCAAAGTATATTGGATCAATGGCGGTTTTGTCGAATCCATAATCATCCCACCATCTTTGTAACCATTCACATTGTTGATTTCACTACGTGATCCATGTAGGCCCAAATTTTACTTTGGTATAATGAGTTTCATCCTTTCCATCAACATTCATGATGTCCCACCACAGCTTCTTATAGTCTGAAAAGTTATAAACTATGTTAGGAAAAATGATGGAAGGATCACTTCTGGGCCACATAGGCATATCCATCCACCCTACATATCTTGTTTTGTTTATACAAAAATATATGTGATAAATATTTCTTCTACTACTTCCTTCGACCTAGATCATAGAAATATCATGAATACTTCGCAGGGATTCTTCAACATTATGTGATGCACTCATGCTTTTGGAGTAGATCATGTCATGTATCCATCTACTCCCTTTAGGATACACTTTTCTTTCAGGAACATAGTGTTGTATGTCTGAATGTGGCTGGAGATTTGCATCTAACACCTTTTTGTTATGCAATTTCCAAGTTAGCTGCCAATCTTACCAGTATTTTTGCCAAACTTTGGTATCTGCAATGGATCTAAGGACTTATATTTGCTGAGTGTTATCCGACTTAGTGACTATCACCCTAATATGATCTCGATCAGACTAAATATATTCTCTGCTTAAGAAATCTGGCAAACTGTTATTTTCTCCTTTAATGTGTTCGACCTCAAATTCAAAGTTTGCAAATAAAACCTGCCATCGAGCAAACTTGGCTTCACCAGGGTTTTTGATATATTTCTTTAAAACCTTCTTTAAAGCAGAGGCATCAGTTCTTAACAAAAAATTCTTATTTACAAGATGAATTTCAAATTTATCTACAGAATTCCATGTTGCCTTTACCTCCTTTTCAATAGTAGAATAATTTCTTTTTGTAGAATTCCATGTACCAGATGCAAACTGTACAAATTGCTCTTGCCCATCCTTTTTCTGCTTCAGAACTCCTCCCCACCCTAAATCATTGGCATCTGATTCAACAATTTTAAAAGTGTTATCATCAGCAACATATAAAATGGGAAGTGATTTAACTTTACTTTTTATTTTTCTAACTACTGCAGTATGAGCGTCTCACCAAGGTAGTGTATTTCTTTTCAGTCTTTGATTTAGAAAACTTCTATCTTTGGCACAATCCTGATAGAAATTGCTATCATAGTTTAGACAACCCAAAAATATTTGCAACTAAGTTTTATCCATGATTATATCTAGAATTTATCTGCAAATTCCAGAGCATGCTTTTGCAAAGATATTTGGCCATCTTTAATAGTGTGACCAAGAAATTTGATAGAAGTTTGGAATAAATCTATCTTTTTCTTACCGAGAACTAAATAATTTTTTCTGACCACTTGGAAGAAAATATTTACATGCTTAAAGTGGTCCTGTACATTTTTATAAAAAACTAAAATATCATCAATATAAACAATCAGCCAATCAAAGAAAGGCTTGAAGATGGAATCCATGACCTTCTGAAATTTTGATGGTCCATGTTTCAGACCAAAGGGCATGACATTCCATTCATAATGGCCTGCTAGCACGCTAAATGAAGTTTTAAATTTGTCTTCTTCTTTTATAACCACCTGCCAAAATCCAGATTTCATGTCAAATTTAGAGAAGATTTTGGCTCCTGCAATTCTAGCCAACAAATCTCCCTTGTGGAGGATTGGATAGGTATTGTCTACAAGAACATTGTTTAGAGGTTTGTAATTTATGACCAGTTTGGCAATTCCTCTAATCTGTTCTGATCTTTTGTTCACATAAAAACCATAATAGTTCCGAGGATTGTTTGATTCTCTAATCAATTTCCTATCCAGCAGATTTTTTATCTCCTTTTCACATAGTTCTCTGTACTCTTTGTTCATAGGAATGGCTTTGCTTTTGCATGGTCTCCCTTCATATTATGACTTGTAAGGAATCTCAAAATAATGTTTCTTTCTATGCTAGAAAGCATTTGTCTCTTCTGCACAACATTCCTTTTCAATTTTCTCTTTGAGTTCAGAGATTCTTTATTTCACAATAGGAGTCAGGAGCTGTTCTCCTATCTTCATGGTTGCCTTAAGATATTTGAGTTCAACTAGTTTATTACTGACCTTTTCAAGTTGTTCCATGGCTTGGAGCATGGTTGAAACATGGGGAGTGGATATATAGGGCAACTTGATTGTTTTCAAACTCCCATCAGACTTGGGCAGAGTAATAAAATAACCAGCTTTATTGTTCTTCATTCTAGTTGAACCATGTGGTTCCAATACAACCAGAAACACATTTCCAAGAATGCAATCTATGGGGATGTCAGCTACTGCAAACTTAAATTTTATGCAATGTTCATCAAAACAAATTGAAGCTTGTGGAACTTCATAGTGTAGGTCTTTGTTTCCCAGCCCGACTACTTGTCTAAAATCTTTTACCCAGAATTTGGCTGGTATGACCTTTGAATTCAAGACATTTACATCTGCACCTGAATCTATTAATGTCTTGAGGGTAAACATCTATCCTTTAATACAGATTTCTAACATAACATGATGATGTTGGTATTGGATTGTAAGGATTCTCATATCTCTAAATCCAGTAGCTTGATCTCTTCTACCCTCAAATATTTCTACATTTGTGTTTCTGGTGGGTGCAGTGTATGATATTTCATCTTCTTCTTCATTTATTAGCAGTTTACCTTTTTCTAACTGAGCAGCCTTATCTTTTAGAGAGAGATTTTAGATTTTAGCAAGTGGATTTCTCTACTTACCTCCCCCAAAGTGAATGAACAAACTTTCCCCTACAGTTGATCACGCTAGAAGGCTTTAGTATTTCATTCATATGATGCATCAACGAACAAAGGTTTAGTGCTGGAAGAAGATTTCTTTGTAGAATGCACTTGACTGATAAAATCTTCAAGGATTTTTTCTTTCATGTCTCCTTCTTCAAGTGCATGGATTTGTGATAGGATTTTTAATTCAGCACCATCAGTAGTTTAAGCCATAAACACCTTTCTTTCGGCTGATGTTTAGTGTTGAAATATTCACAATCTGAAGAACTATCATCAGAATATTCAGAATCAGAAGCATATTTACAATTAAAATTTTCTAAATCTGACATAAACAATTTTCCATATGAACATTAAGTTCTTCAGCAGATGAGTCTGAGGAATAAGTCATGAAGAAGGATTCCAGAGCATGAAAAAACGGAGTAGCTTCGTGTATGGGTTTTTTTAAAGGTGAATAGTGTGTTACACAGAGAAGAGACTCAGCAAGGCCAAGTAGCTATGTTGTTGTTGCAAGCTTCATTAAAGCCCCTGCATAAAATTGGTATCAGAGCCAGAAGTGTCATCTGGTTCGTGAAGGTTAGCACTCAAAAAATACTCTTTATTGAAATATGGAATCTGCATGAAGATTTGCTTCTTTTCGTGAGATATATGAGAAAGAATCAGCACAGGAGAATCCCCTTCGGGATATGTTTGCTTCTTTTTCTAGTCGTGTTATAATCTCAGCCGAACTAGAATATGTTGAAATTCAGCCATCCCCTAGATGGCATTTGCCTAGCATTAATTCTTCTGAAGTATATTCAGACCTTTCTATTTTCCATTTAAAGGCTGCAACCAGAATTTCTATCAAAGAATCCATCAGCCAAATACAAGAAAATTTTGAGTGTGTACAGTTTATTCCTCTTTTAAATCCAAAACAACTTCAAGCCGAAGCTAAGAGGTTAAACACAAAGTATTTTCATTTGGGATGCATCAGAATAGGAATCAATGCTTTGACTCATAAAAGGCTCAATACTTTTGTCTTAGACACTGTCAAAGATTTAACCCATAACAAATACACTTATTCCTTAATAGGCGGGATTGTTGCTCCTTTATCTAATGGCCCAATATATTTTGATTGCTATCCAAATTTTTCATTTTATGTCTTTGATGAAACCATCAGTGATATTCTTCAGTGTCGAATCCAAAAATCTAGTTTTGACATTTCAAAGAAAAGACATAACATTTCTATTCAAACCCAAGGGTATTTCAGACATACTAATACCCTATATCCTCCAGTCCTGCATACACCCATTAAAGACTCCAAGTCAAGTGTGGTTGTTCTTACTGATCCCAAAAATCAAAAGATATAACACCAAGTAATAAGATGGGAAGATCTAAGTTTCCCTGAACACTGGGTTGTAAATAATCCCAAACCTCCTGGCATACAAAGTATTACTTCTGCAAGTATCCAGGAAAACCAGTCATCTACAGTATTATCTTTCGCTAGAAGATCTACCATTGACAGCAGAAGAATAGAACAAGCCTGTAGAAGTTCTCTTTTGTATAGAAATCCAGATGAAGTTGATTCAACCTATTCTTCACATTCTTTTTGTAAGCATATTGATTTGTTTGAGTTTGCTCAAATAGTAAATTTTTCCTCCTTGGAAGTAATATGTCCTAGTTGTAAAGCCAAGGTGAAGTTGAGTAGCCTTGTTGAACTTGTCATCCATGAAAATCATCATCCCAGGGCTGGAGAAGCCCCTCCTTCTACGTCTATGAGTCCAGGTCCAAACCCAAAATTCTCAGACATTCCTTTTCCTCATCAGTCTGATCATGTGTTGATGATGAGTGAATTACCTTCATTATAAAATGATGATCCAAGGCTGATAGAAATTTTCAGCAGAATGAGGCCACCAAACATGCCCAGATATGGCCTAGGCTACCTTGAACAAATGGACAGCCTAATTCCAAGTTTTATATTTATTTCTCTTCTAGATGATTGCAAGAAGCCATCAGTTCCAAAAATTCATAAGTTCTTCTCCTTGATGGATGGTTGTGAGTAGCACAAGATGAATACCGAATGGATTGAAGCTATGTTAAATTGGGATCTAATCACACATCCTGAGGAAAATTCATTCGACCTTAGTACCTCCAGAGAAGAAAAAATAATATTAGAAAATAAGTGGAAGTCATACATTGATAGAACACACATTTGGATGTCTTTATATGTATGGAAGAAGTTAAATAATTCAGAAAATATCACGATGACAGATACAACATCCTCTCCCACCACACAGCACTCCTCGACTGCATTGGATGGCAAAAAAGTTGAGACAACTACCACATTCCCACCTTATAAAGGTATCATCTTAGGAGAAGCCCAGAACACTGCTAAAGCTATACCACTTGTTATGAAATATTATAATGCCTTAGAAATTGATGGTAGAATCCATAAGGTCAGTGAACAAATAAACTGGACCAATACAACAATAAAGGGTCTTGAAATGAATACTGCAAAATCTATTGTGGTCAAAGAACAAATAGATGGTCTTCAAGTCAAAATTGGTGATGTAAATAGTTCTTTGAAAAATATTCAGTTTTCTACTTCTGTTCTTAAGGGTTATGTCAGAGAATCCTTATCTAAAATAGAATCTGTAGAAAGCAAAGTTGATAAGGAAATGCATTCTACACAAGGATTGATATATGAGATAACTGGCAAGTTCGAAAAGCTCCAGATTAAAAGTACTAACAAACCTATTCCTGCATCTTTCTTGTATACAAGAAATGTTCAGATTCAGCATCCTGTCAAGCCAGTTGACAGATTCCCCCAGTTACTTCCAAAGGAAGTATTACAATCCAAATCAGAAGAAAAACCCTCAGAGGAGGAAACATCTGAACAAATTACAGTAGCCTATTTATTTAAAGAGACTGAGCATGAAGCTTCAAGAGGTTCAGATTCGTAGTTATTCCCCATCTATGAAGCACTAGAAAGTCAGTTTACAACATCTCCTACTCCTGATCTAAGTGGTAAAGGTAAAACCCCAAAAGCCCATACTTTCCATACTGATGCACACAAAGAATGGAATATATATAATCTAAGCATGGGACAAATCAGAAAAATGATAGATATGATATTCACATAATATAGGTTAATGTGTGTGAGAGGGAAAAATGAAGTAGAGGCCTGCAAAACTATTATACAATGTCTTATTGGTACTCTGCTCAAATGGTGGGAGACTGAAACATCTCCAGCTCTCATTTCCAAAATGCAAAATGAACTATTAAAATATGAGGTTGGTGATATTATTCAAAACTATGATGGTACATCCAAGAATGATATGATAGGAGCCTTGACTTCTATGATCCTAGAACACTGGTGTGGTTCCGAGATAGAATTGGCAAAAAAGCATGAGATTATTCTCATGAATTTAAAGTGTAATAAAATGTCTTAGTATGAATATTTTCACAAGGACTGGGTACAGAGAATATATGAAGTAAAAGACTCAAAAAAATGGTTATGGAAACAAGTTTATCTTGCTTCTTTTCCTTCTAAGTTTGTTGATTATCTTAGACAACAAGATGCATTTCAGTTGCCATTTGAATCTTTTACTTGGGGTGAGATATATAGTATTATTACAAACACTTTGGTTGGTATATGTACAAGTTAGAAGGTCAATAAGTCTCTACAGAAGCTTTCTAGATTGCCTGATAGTAAGTCAATTTGTAGTAATTATGGCTTATCCATAGATGATCCAATTGTAAAAAGGAGAAAGGCTAAGAAATAGGCCAAGAAAGTAAAGAAAAGCCATAGAGACTATCCAACCAAGTATCATAAGAAAAATAAAAGGATCCATCACAGATCCAAAAATGGATACTATAAATATATCCCTAAGACCCATTACTATCAACCTTCTAATATCCACTTACATTCCTCTAAAAAGGAAAAGTGGAATTGGTTGACATGTTGGTTGTGTGGCCAACCTACCATACCTCAAATAAATGCCCTGTTGGAGAATAATCTAGAAAAATAGAGGCAAGAAATCCCAAGCTCTTGCAAAAGGGAAGAAAGCTGTTAAAATAGAAACTCCTATTCTGTGCTATAAATGTGGGCCAAGGATTCACCAATCTGAAAACTGCCCAAACATTGTTCTTAGAGAAAAATTACAACAACAACAACTAGAAATTCCATCTTCAGATTCTTCCAATTCTTATTCCTCACACTCATCTACTGAAGAACTTAATGTTCATATGGAAAATTGTTTATGTTCAGATTCAGAAAATTGTAATTGTAAATATTCTTTTGATTCTGAATATTTTGATGATAGTTCTACAGATTGTGAAGATTTCAGCACTAAACAACAGTTGAAAGAAAAGGTGTTGATGGCTCAAACTACTGATGATGCTGAATTAAAAATTCTATCACAAATCCGTGCACTTGAAGAAGGAGAAATGAAAGAAAAACTACTTGAAGCTTTTCTCAGTCAAGTGCATTCTACAAAGAAATCTTCTTCCAACACTAAACCTTTGTTCGTTGATGCATCATATGAGAAAAATACTAAAGCCTTCCAGCGCGATCAACTACAGTGGAAAGTTCGTTTACTCACTTTGGGGGAGGTAAGTAGAGAAATCCACTTGCTCAAATCTGAAATATCTACTCTAAAAGATAAGTTTGCTCACTTATAAAACGGTAAACTGCCAATAAATGAAGAAGAAGATGAAATATCATACACTGCACCCACTAGAAACACAAATGTAGAAATATTTGAGGGTAGAAGAGATCAAGCTACTAGATTTAGAGATATGAGAATCCTTACAATCCAATACCAGCAGCATCATGCTATGTTAGACATCTGTATTAAAGGATAGATGCTTACCCTCAAGACATTAATAGATTCAGGTGCAGATGTAAATGTCTTGAATTCAAAGGTCATACCAGCCAAATTATGGGTAAAAGCTTTTAGACAAGTAGTCGGGTTGGGAAACAAAGACCTACACTATGAAGTTCCACAAGCTTCAATTTGTTTTGATGAACATTGCATAAAATTAAAGTTTGCAGTAGATGACATCCCTATAGATTGCATTCTTGGAAATGTGTTTCTGGCTGCAATGGAACCACATGGTTCAATGAGAATGAAGAACAATAAAGCTGGTTATTTTATTACTATGCCCAAGTCTGATGGGAGTTTGAAAACAATCAAGTTGCCCTATAAATCCACTTCCTGTGTTTCAACCATGGTCCAAGCCACGGAACAACTTGAAAAGGCCAATAATAAACTGGTTGAACTCAAATATCTTAAGGAAACCATGAATATAGGAGAACAACTCCTGACTCTTATTGTGAAATAAAGAATCTCTAAACTCAAATAGAAAATTGAAAAGGAATGTTGTGCAGAAGAGCCGAATGCTTTCTAGCATAGAAAGAAACATTACGTTGAGCTTCCTTACAAGTCAGAATATGAAGGGAGACCATGCAAAAGAAAAGCCATTCCTATGAACAAGGAGTACAAAGAATTATGTGAAAAGGAGATCAAAAATCTGTTGGATAGGAAATTGATTAGAGAATCAAAGAGTCCTTGGAACTGTTATGGTTTTTATGTGAAGAAAAGATCATAACAGATTAGAGGAATCCCTAGACTAGTCATAAATTACAAACCTCTAAACAATGTTCTTGTAGAGAATACCTATCCAATCCACCACAAGGGAGATCTGTTGGCTAGGATTGCAGGAGCCAAAATCTTCTCTAAATTTGACATGAAATCTGGATTTTGGCAGGTGGTTATAAAAGAAGAAGACAAATTTAAAACTGCATTTTGTGTGCCGGCAGGCCCTTATGAATGGAATTTCATGTACATTGGTCTGAAACATGCACCATATAAATTTCAGAAGGTCATGGATTCCATCTTCAAGCCTTTCTTTGATTGGCTGATTGTTTATATTGATGATATTTTAGTTTTTTCTAAAAAAGTGCAGGACCACTTTAAGCATGTAAATATTTTCTTACAAGTGGTCAAAAAAAAGGGTTTAGTTCTCAGTAAGAAAAAGATAGAGTTATTCCAGACTTCTATCAAATTTCTTGGTCACACTATTAAAGATGGCCAAATATATTTGCAAAAGCATGCTCTGGAATTTGCAGATAAATTTCCAGATATAATCATGGATAAAACTCAGTTGCAAAGATTTTTTGGTTGTCTAAACTATGTTAGCAATTTCTATCAGGACTGTGCCAAATATAGAAGTTTGCTAAATCATAGGGTGAAGAAAAATCCACTGCCTTGGTCAGACGCTCATACTGCAGCAGTTAGAAAAATAAAAAGTAAAGTCAAATCACTTCCCATTTTATATGTTGTTGATGATGACACTTTTAAAATTTTTGAATAAAATGCCATTGATTTAGGGTGGGGAAGAGTTCGGAAGCAGAAAAAGGATGGGCAAGATCAATTTGTATAGTTTGCTTCTGGTACATGGAATTCTGCAAAAAGAAATTATTATACTATTGAAAAGGAGGTAAAGGCAGCATGGAATTCTGTAGAAAAATTTAAAATTTATCATGTAAATAAATTTTTTTTGTTAAGAACGGATGCCTCTGCTTTAAAGAAGGTTTTAACGAAAGATATCAAAAATCCTAGTGAAGCCAAGTTTGCTCGATGGCAGGCTTTATTTGCAAACTTTGAATTTGAGGTAGAACACATTAAAGGAGAAAATAACAGTTTGCCAGATTTCTTAAGCATATAATATATGCAGTCTGATCGAGATCATATTATGGTGATAGTCACTGAGTGGGATAGCACTCAACAAATAGAAGTCCTTAGATCCATTGTAGATACCAAATATTGGAAAAAAATACTGCTCAGATTGGTAGCCAACTTGGCAATTGTGCAACACAAAGGTGCTAGATGAAAATCTCCAGCCACATTCAGACATACAACACTATGCTCCTGAAAGAAAAGTGTATCCTAAAGGGAATAGATTGATATATGACATGATCTACTCCAAAAGAATGAGTGGATCACATAATGCTGAAGAAGCCTTGGGAAGTATTTTTCATGATATTTCTATGATCTGGGTCGAAGGAAGCAGTAGAAGAAATATTTATCACATATATTTTTGTATAAACATAACAAGGGATGTAGGGTGGATTGATATGCCTATGTGGCCCAGAAGTGATCCTTCCATCATTTTTCCCGACACAGTTTATAACTTTTCAAAGTATAAGAAACTGTGGTGGGACATCATAAATGTTGATGGAAAGGATGAAACTCATTATACCAAAGAAAAATCTCGTCCTACATGGATCATGCAGCAAAATCGACAATGTGAATGGTTACAAAGATGGTGGGATGATTATGGAGTCAACAAAACCGCCATTGATCCAAAATACTTTGAATCTTCCTTTCAGTCAGAATGTGATAAATGTTTTAATATTAAATGTTTCCATTATCCTTGCAGGACTGTAGCAGATTTGAATAATTATTCAGATTATGATGTATTAGAGCAATACATGAGGTGCCACCATGAATGGATTGTCATGAAAAAGACGAAGCATTATATTGTATTGCGAAAACCTATGATAGTCTGGAGAATATATACAAAAGCATGGAATGAAGCATTGTACAAAAGATTTAGATTTCCAGAAATCTCCCCATTATAAGGTTCTAGTGGGCTCCTTGAAAAAAGTCTCCACTGTGTATAATGATGTCTAGTCACGGACTTACAGTGACCGGTTTTTCTGAGGGCTTTCTGGTAAAAGCATCCTCTATGTAATAATGATGATAAAAAAATTTCTTGTGGGATTTTTCTAGCAAAAAGCATCCACTATGTTATGTCATGTATGTCCTTGTTGTACAAATATTCTATTTGATGAGAGAATTGGTGCACTTCTCTGACATCTGGTGAGGTTTGACCCCACATCTCTCCGACAAATTGATTTTGTACAAAAATTATTTTGGTAAAATAAGGTCAGTTGTTAAATGTTTGTCCCCTTTCCATTCCCATATAAGGAGGGTAAGGCTCATTTATTTGGGATTTGTGGTGAGCATCGGTTGTTAGGTTGTGAGATAGCAAGTCTTAAAGTTTTGGGTTTTTGAGTCTGAGATTGATCTCATTTCTTCCCGCTCTGCATCTGCGGATGAAAGTCTGAACTGCTTGCATCACGAAGAATTTATTAGTCTTTGTCTATCTAAGTAAATCCGAGAAGCCTGTGTATCACTGTGCGAGCACTGGTAAGAACCTAAAGTGGTCGGATTTTTAGGTTTATACGTATGTGTGTTATGTTATAGTTCTAAGACTAAGTATGTGATTCAGCCAAGAGCCTTCAGTAAGCTTTATTATCTATTAAGAAGCATAATCTAATAAATGCAATCACATTTGATCACAGGAAAAGAACAGATGAGTTTGTAATACATATCTGTAATCCATCTTGAAAGATCAATAAAGAAAGAGTGTTATTTTTGTTCCGCATTTTGAGTACTGAAACTCTGAGCATTTTTAAAAGTTTGTTGAGGTATCTATGTCCATTATTTTTCACTTGAGATTCGCCAGAGGTTCACCAGAGGTTCGCCAAAGGGTTGAAGGGACGCCAGTCCGTTAAAGGTAGGGAAGCCGCAATGAAGGACGCCAAAGCGTGAAAAACCTGAGTAGGTTCGTGTATGGGTTTGTGTAAAGGTGAATAGTGTGTTACATAGAGAAGAGACTCAGCAAGGCCAAGTAGTTGTGTTGCTATTGCAAGCTTCGTTCAAGCCTTTTTTTTAATTAAAAAATATTAATAATTATTAAAAAAAATTAATCACATTTAATAAAAAAATTTGAATATGTATAGCTATCTGACCAAAAAAAATTAACCATGCTTATATAATTGCTTAACAATAAACAAATTTCAAATTCCACATGATCAATGTAAGGGATAGTTCGGGGTGTCTTAGAAACGGTCGGTTATGACATTTGTTCTTTAACTTATGGGAAACCTCTCCAACTTGACAATAAGAATCAGATCTCCAGGCTACCACTCTGACTCGACAATATGAATCAGATCTCTAGCTACTACCATACAAAACTTAACTATCATATGGTGAATATTTTAATTTTAACCCTATGGCAACAAAGTCTTCACCAAAAATTTGATTGTGTTGAGGAGAACAATTTGATCATTGGGAATGCCATAGGAAAACTAACCATCCTATGAATAATATTTTAATTTTAACTTTATGGCAACAATTTTTCCCATTAAATTTATTTATTGTATTTTTTATTTAAAAAAAAAAAATTGATTCTCATTACATAAGAAAACAATGAACATTAGTTTGTCCATAGCCTGTTATAGAAGTTTCTTCATATTACATCAAAGGAATAAAGTAATAAGGAAAAGTAATTTGCAGGGTATTCAGTAATAGTAAGAGAGATAGTGCATCATCTAAATCCCACCATAAAAGAGTAAAGGTAGACATCATATTTATGTTTCTTCATATTACATCAAAGAAAGAACTAATAAGGAAAAGTAATTTGTAGGGTATTCAGTAATAGTAAGAGAGATAGCGCATCATCTAAATCCCACCATAAAAGAGTAAAGGCAGACATCATATTTTTGTGTCTCATAAGATACAAAAAAAACACAAATTTTTGGAAACCTTTCCAGGGATATTGAGATAAATATCAAGAAAAGAAAGCACACTTCCAGCTACGGAATAGTCATGTTACCATTGTCGAAGACGAGGTCAGATGTGATGTGGGATAAGTGCATAATTCCATCAGGAAGTTGCATCCCACGCTTGGAAAAAGTGCCAACCTCTGATTTTTGCTCTCTGAAGATGTGAGCCAAGGAACACGTGTGGAATTGTTGCACAATATCATCCGTCCTTCTGGGCCAATATTTGAGATTTGGTGGGTCAAAGTTTTTGGAACCCATCAAGCCCTACACAACAGTCTGTGAATCACCATAGATATATATATGACACACGCCTTTTTTCCTAACAAACCATAACAATCCCCAAAGTGCCAGTAGTTCAGCCTTGGTGTTGTATCTGTCACCCCCTCCCCAGTCTAAAGAGTTTTTTTCATTTAAGTCCATGAATATAACAGTACTACATCCACACTTCCCATCATTTTCAGCCCCATCATCTGTCACCCCATCCCCAGTATAAAGTTTATTTTTCATTTAAGTCCATGAATATAATAGTACCACATCCACACTTCCCATCATTTGTAGCCCCGTCAAAAAAACTGGTTGGCCTCTTGATTTCAGTCCTTAGAGAGCGAAAGGACAGATTGCAGACTGTATGAGGGCAAGGGGTCATTTCAGCTAGCCAAGTAAGGATCTTGGATGTAGTCCTGTAGGGGTTTTGAAGACATCCCTAAAATATAACCATGTTTCTAGTTTTCTAGATTTCTCACGTAAGGAAATTGGAATGTAGGACTGGGCAACACTTTCCTTCATGGCCCACTCCAAGCAACTATTTATAGATGTGAAAAATTGTACCGGAATGTGATATATTTTGAAGGTGAGATCCCATACATGTAAATAAAAATTACAAGAAAGATGTAAATAAAAATTACAAGAAAGAAATAAATTTGAAACATTCTCCTCATACTTACCGCATAGAGAGAAGATGTCAGGTCTAGTAAGCCCTCTCTTGTAGAGGTTATCCCATGTGAGAATCTTATTCCTCCACACTAACCAGGCATGAAAAAATTCTCATCCTCATCCTCATCCTCCATATGGGCATGAACCAGGATATATTTTGTCCCAAAATAGTCATTTGAATATACTTATATATCTCTTTGAAAACCAATCCACCTCGTGAATAGAGCCATCCCAAGTAATCACATCACTCATCCTATTACCTGACAGGCTCACCCGTCAAAGGTAAAAAATGAAATGATTCCATTCTATGGCAGCTTCTCCATATAGGGAAAGTGTGGATGCATACTTTCATTGAGGGAAGCGACCATCCCATTCGTCAATGGCATGTTCAAGGTAGATAATGCCCCTGCAATGTAAGACATCGATGGTGCCCTGGGAAAATTTATAAGGTTACCGAATGCCAAAAATATCATCAATGCCAATCAGAGTGTCATTCCCCTTGCCAAATTCCCATTTTTATTTTTTTAGGAACCATATATTGACTTGTTGAAAACTCCTCCAAATATTTGAGCCCCTTCTTGTACCAATCTCAGAGTGCCTAATCCATTGAGTAATGTGGATATTGTGGAGGTATTTTGTAGCAATGATCAGAATCCATATACCATTATAGAACATAGCCTGCCATAGTGATTTAATAAGCAGGGAGAAACCAAATGCACATGTATCCAATATACCCCAACCATCAACCTATTTTGGCTTTGTCAAATCCCCCCATGCAACGAGGTGAAGCTTGTGCCCAGAATGTTTGTCAACCCAAAAAAATCAATACATCTTGGATCAAATATTAGAACATATATGAGTGGGGATAGAAAATAGGTGCATCTAGTAGGTTGTCATTTCTTGTAACACTAAGGTTTCCAGAGTGATTTTCCCATATAGATTTAAGAATCTATTGGCCCAAGGTAGAAGTTTGTGATCAAACTGGGAGAGGAGCCATTCCCAATCAACACATTTATAGGAGGTTGGCTTTAATCTATAACCAATACATGAGAAACTCTCACTCACATTTCTAATTTTAATCTGCAATAACTGAAAAATATATATGTAATATTTAGGGTCTCCATCTAAGTGATAGAGAAATTTTTTATGTTCATTGATGGTAAGGCCCGAGGCATACCCATATCTCTTGAAAATATAATGAATAAACTCCCATTTCTCTCTGTCACTTTCTTCCTCAAATGTGATAATGTCATCAAGAAATAATAATTGAGTGACACTTACCAAAGGCATAAAAAGGAAACCACAAAAGAGATCAAGGTCTCGTGCAATAGAAATATTCTGAATTATACCATCCATAACCAAAATGAAGAGGAGTGGGGAAAGTGGGCATCCCTGTTGTAGTCCCTAGTGGCCCCAGAAAATTTATGTGGGGAGTCCATTGATGAGCACCGCATCCTCGATGTTCGTGACACATGCAATAATACAGTCCATGTTATTTTCATCAATGTCATTATTTACGAGGAAAAGGGAGAGGAGTCTCCAGTTCGTTGAAATTTCTGACGAATTCCCAACACACAGAGGAAATAAAATTCCTCTTCCCAACACAGAGATTCAATAAAAAAATTGTTGGACAGAGATGGCACAAAATAATACTTTCTCTTTCATTAAAAATAAAACTCTGTTACAAACTGAAGTTCTTCCTCTTCTAAGGGATTACAAAAAAATTTCAAACTGCTCCACACGCAGTGTTCTTAAAAAAACTCTATTTTACATTTATGCTCACTTTCTACAGAAATGCACACACACAGTGCTTAAAACTTTGTTCTATGTCCCATAAAAAAAATCACACACAGTGCTTTGTTTTCTTTTGCCTTCGGGCTTCCAAGAAAAATACACAGTCAACTCAATTTTTATTTTTTACACAGAGTCTCACTTTACATACTCTGTACTTACCAGGAACATACATGAAAAAAATCTGTAGCTACTAAATCTAATCTAATAACTGCAAATTTATTTCTAAATAGATGTGCAACTACATTTATCCTTGGGTCGTCAGACAGGCCCATTTCTTCATTAAAGTCAGCACACAGGCCGTATACCAAATACACAGTAAATCTATGCAAGAACTTGTTCAATACTCAAAAATAGAACTCATATCTTATCAAATCTGGCTATTCTCTTCGTCTTCGGCTCTATTTCGCAGATCGGTGGTTTTAACATTTAACTGTGCAGAATGTGGGTTAACTTAAATCTGTGTGACTGCGATAGTGACATGGAGCTTATGGCATCGCAATCCATATAACTTAGCCTGTGAGTGGTCCAGGTGATAAGCTTAAGATTTTGCGCATGCGATATGCGATAGCGATATCGCATCGCAAATTAAATAACCTAGATTTGTGGTTGCAGTGGAAAACTTTATAACGTTGCGATGTGCGCTACAGGAAAAATAAAAAATAAAGATAATTCAAAATCCGTTTTCAAAATATTAAATGCAAAGTATGATTGTGCAGTACACTGCTTGCTATGGTTGTGTGAAAAATTCCCCCGGTCTTGAATCTGCTCCTGCTGTCCTTCCTCTGTCAATATTTTTGAGTTTGTGGGCTGCGCCACTGTCCATTGATGGCGGTGGTTGGGGATAAAATTCCAACACTCCCCCTTAAACACAACTACTGCCATCAGTCACACCTAGACACTTTCTGACATAATTAAAACTTTTCTGTCCCAATGGTTTTGTTAAAATATCAGCAAATTTCTCTTCTGTTCTACAATGTTGCAAAACAATTTCTCCATTGTTCACTAGCTCTCTGATGTAGTCATACTTGACATCAATGTGTTTCGTTCTCTTATGAAGCACTGAATTCTCGGATAAAGCTATTGCTGAGCTATTATCACAATAAATTGTTGTGCCTTTTACCTATTCATAACATAAACTCCTCAAAATTCTTCTCATCCAAACTGCTTGACATGCTGCTGTTGTAGCTGTTGTTAGTGTCGGTATCTTCATCCCTCCGTCAGTGATCAAAATTATCTTGTTGCATTGCATAATAGGTGTCTCACTCAGTCAGCTGCATTCCATTAGGAGCATGGATCATCTGACGGTAATGGCTTGTTGTAGATTTTTCCCTCATGTCCTTTACCTGCTAGCCCATTTCCATTCATTAAGATCATTTGCAGTCACTTTTTGTCTTATAGTTTTCAAGAGTCATTTTTTAGGGTTTCAATTTCATTAGGTCTAGGGTTTCATCAGAAAGGTCTTCAAAATGTCCAATAATGGTCAGCAGGCGCATGAGGAGGTTGAATAAAGTTCCAGTACTAAAAAAATTTTATCATCATATGCCTAGAAATGTATTTTTTCCTCAAAACTCTGTTTTGAGAAAAAATAGAGTATTTTATCTTTTTAGGTATAAATTTGATGTAATTTCAAGTTTTCTCATATGTAAGAAACTTCAATGGCAACCCTGGTCACCTTGTCAAGCTCCAGCAAATCCATCCCCTGCAAGGCAAACAAAAAGCAAGTCATTCAGTTAATCAAAGGCAAAATGAAGCAAACTGCCTAAAACAGAGTTTAAAGAGAAAGTGTCAAATGTAAACATTACAAAAGTGGGTTTTTTGAAGTGGAAATTAAAGTCTTTTGTATATAAGTTATTCCTTGTCTTTAAAAGACTCATTTGCATCCAAAAGAGCAAGAGAGATTGGGAGCAAGTTAGTGGTCACAAAATCGTAGCCAATAGTTTCAGTTTAAGGGGCGCGACGCATTGGATGAGTGGTGTGGTGCATAGAGCTGGCACGATGCATTGGGTCGGCCTCCACGGTGTTAAAAATACACTGGCGCGATGCATATAACCGACGCGGCGCGTTGGGTTTGTGGCGCGGCGCGTATAGCTGCAAGCTATTTTCACCACAATTTCATTCAAATCTCCAATTTTCTTGGTTTCCTCCAATCCAGGGTAAGTCAAGCAACTCTTCCAATGCCAATAAACGTGTGCCTTAAGATGTTTATGAGGATTTAATAAAAAATTTCAAACCCTACTTCCTTGCTCAAGACATGATTGCTTAGGGTTTGTAAATTGGTTTTTTCTGGTCATCACTCCCTCACCTTTTTATTCCCTCACTGCTGTTCTAGTTTCATCAAACCATTTCCCTATCCCCCATATCCCTAAATTCATTCACCCCTATCCCAATTCTCATTATCCCAAATCCTAGCTACAAAATTCCCAAACCCCAATTGCTATCCCAAAAGCCTAGAAACTGTCCCTAAAACCCTTCAATTCCCCAAATTTCAATTGGAAACATTCCCAAAATCCCTCTTACCCTCTCCATTCATAGTGCCTCACACATTTTCATACACTTGGCAACAAAAAAACCAAAGACACCTAAAACTCTTCATACTCATCTAAGACAACACAAACTTTGGCAAACATGGAGTCAGATTCCTCCTATGACCGAGATGAAGAAACACACAGTGACTCTCCAACCGAATTGCATGCACCAAGGAGACCTCAAAAGAGTGGTAAACATGTACGAGAAGAGCCTAATTCACTTGCTAAGCTGCAGGCCTGCCCTCTTGCTATCACATGTTTTCAACAATAGTCTTGTTATTAGTTCTGTGAGATGGTTGCTAGAGTCTAGTACCATCATGAGTTGGCCAGCTTGTTTGTACTTCATCTACATAATGGCCAAGTCACTCTTGCAGGTGTGACATTCACCTTGAAACCGGAGTCTATCTCTCTAGCAACCGGTATTCCAAATGTCGGAGAGCAATGGAATAAAAGGCAGCAAATTGACAAGGAACACTGTGAGCCATACATCAAGCCTGGTTTTTTGAGACAACTCAACAGAGTTTTTCCCTTTAGGTACTTGAAAAATTCATATGCTCCTTTGATGAAACTCATAATCAAATATTTCAGCTGTGAGGGTCGGTTTTCTCGCCTATATTCCTATCACATCAGATTGCTGATGCACTTTACCAGGGTAAGAATGATGAACCTCCCCTACTTCATGTGCCCAAATATTGAGAAGATGACCACCCTGGTGCAGAAGAAAACTCAGCATTTTTGGATTTGTCAGGGAAAAATATGCATGGCTACCAATGGCCAAGAAATTTTGATAGGTTTTGGGCTTCCAAAAAGGTCAAAAACACCCCAAAAATGACCTTTCTACCCCTTTTTTGACACATAGGAAGTAGTCTTGGGAGAACTCAGCTTTGGAGGGGCAAATGGAAGCCAAATTAAAAAATTCCACTTGTGTTGGAAAGTAGACAGGAAAAATTTTCCAACAAGCCCACTTGGAGAAAATTTGGACACCGGGAAGGCCTCCAAGATAAGCTACAAACTGGCGCGACGCATAGGAAAATTAGGTGTGGCGCATTGGAGGATTTTACTCATTTTTGGTCAAAAACTCTGTTTTTCGCCTAGTTTTTTTTACAGTTTGACTTTTTCCTTCTAGTTTTCAAAATCATGATGTAATTAAATATAACATGATGGATTTTGATGTAATTTTTCTGAATTTTCACTCATAGAGGTAGATTCATCAATCAAAAGGTAATTTGCAACTGAATGAATTAGTTTCCTAGTTTTTAGAGGCAAGTTGTTCCACTGCCTTCTTTCTACTTCTCAGTTTAGATTTTGTTGGAACAACTCCTAAACTTATAAGCTTGACCCCTAGAGGTAGGGATGAGTTATTTTTTGTTTATATCTTGTGGTTTTTCAGTCATTAGCAGGGTTGGAATTTTGGGAATGCTTTGAGCATCATTGTACATTCATCTCTGCAGTGTGGCAAAGGAATAGACCAGGGTTTGCAGCACTCTATGGGATTCATGTGGCATTTTTCTTTGATAGTGTGTTTCTCTCTGTAAATGTAAGTCTACTGGTTTTTTATGTATACCATTTTATCTCTTATTTCTTCTTAACTTAAACAAACAATGATAAAGGTAGAATTCATTAAAATTTGCAGTGCTCTACCTAGGGTTTGTTTAATTTTCTATGTTTTCAGTTGTTTGAAGAGGATCCCTGAAGGTTTCTTGCCCTCTTCAACTCCTCACCTATCCTAAATCTCCATTTCTTTCAAATTGAAGTGTAAAATCAATTGCCTACCTTGCCCCATTCAGATCTTTGCAAAATTGAGCCTCATTCCCCAGACCCAAATTTTCCTTTCCTCTTGAGCCAACAAAATATCATTAAATTCAATCAAGACTCTTTTGCATACATACCTAGCCTAAAATCAGTCTTCATTCAAGTCATCTCAAACCTCAATGATCATTTTTTGTTGAGATTGACAAGGAGAGAGCCCTCTCCCGATCTGGTAGGGCTAGCTACCAGGTTAAGCGTGGTTTGATGTTACCCTAGATTCTGCCTTTCTTAGCCTGAGGTAGATTTAGGCCATAACAACTGCCACATACTCTGCCTCTACTGTAGATAAAGCCACAATTGGTTGTTTCTTAGAAGCCTGTGAAATGGCTCCTGAACCCATATGAAAAACATATCCAATGGTGATTTTCCTATCATCCATACTTCTAGCCCAATCAGTGTCAGTATATCCAATCAATCCAAAATTTTCTGAAGTGGTGTATAAAATTCCATACCTCTTTGTTCCTTTCACATACCTCAGAATTATTTTTGCTGCTTGCCAATGTATCTCCTTTGGCCTTTCCATAAATCTGGAAATTAAACTCACAGCATGCATAATATCCAACCTAGTTGCAGTCAAATACATGAGGCTGCCAACTATGCTCTTGTACAAGCTAGGAGCAAAATCCTTGTTGCTGTCTTCTTTGCTCAATTTCAATCCCATCACTGTAGGAGTAATTGCTGTCTTGCAATCCTGCATATTAAATCTTTCCAAAACTTCATTCACATATTTAGCTTGAGAGATAAAAATCTAATTTTCATTTTTCTCTACTTCTATTCCTAAGAAGTATTTCAGCAATCCCATATCAATCATCTCAAATTCATCCTTCATGACAGATTTAAAATTCTCAATGAGGTGAGCATGATTACCTGTAAAGATCACATCATCAACATACAAAACAATAATTAGCATCTTACCATCTTTCTCCTTGATGTATAATGTGGGTTCTCCTTCACATTTGTCAAACCCATTTTCCAGTAGATAGGCATCTCTTCTATTGTACGATGCTCTTGGTGTCTGTTTCAGCCCATAAAGATATTTCTTCAATCTGCAAACTTGTGCTCTTGGAATTTTTTCTCATAGCCCAGAGGTTGTTCAACATAAACCTCTTCCATCAATACTCCATTTAGGAATGCTGATTTCACATCCATTTGGTAAACTTTCCACTTGTGTTGTGCTGCTATGGACAACACTTCTCTTACTGTTTCCATTCTTGCAACCGGTGAAAATGTTTCTTCATAATCTTTTCCTTGTTGTTGTTTGTAGCCTTTGACAAACAGTCTGGCCTTATGTCTTTCATTAATATTACCTTCAACATTGCTCTTGGTTTTGTAAACCCATTTTACTCCAATCACTTCTTTTCCTTTTTGGAGATCAACTAATTCCCATGTCTTATTCTTCTTTATGAAATTCATTTCTTCATCCTTAGCATATTTCCATTTCTTATCTTTCACTGCTTCTTCAAAATGAATAAGATCATATATGTGACAATACAATGCAAATAAAGATTTCATACCTCATTTGTTTCCTCTTGCTCATAAATCTCATTCAAACTTCTGAATATGGTTCCTCTTTCACTTGTTGAACTTGTGCTTGTAGAAGCACTCAAATATTCTCCTTGTGATGTGCTTGGAGAAGCATTATTATCACTTCTCAAGGGCGTTCTCATTCTTGCTTGTGGTGTCCCTTGTTTTCCTTGTGTTGGTGGAGGTGGTGCTGCTAATGAGGGATGTATTTCAGCCATCTCTTCTTCATTATTATCATGAGACAAACAACTCTTCACATTCATTGTTTTCTCAATGCTTTTATTCGAAGCTTCTTCCTCAATGAATTTTACATCTCTACTTATTACAAACTTCTTCGTGGATGGGTTATACACCCTATATGCCTTGGATTCTTCACTGTACCCAATAAATATGCACTTCTCCCCCTTACTTTCCATCTTCTTCCTTAGCTGATTTGGAATGTGTGCATAAGCCACACAACCAAAAACTCTCATGTGGGTGACAAACTATTTTATGCCACTCCATGCTTCTTCCGGAATTATGTTCATTACAGCTTTGGTTGGGCATCTATTAAAGATGCATGTTGCACAATGTATAGCTTCAACCCAATATTCATTTGGCAAATGTTTTTCCCGCAGCATACTTTTTACCATATCCATGATGGTTCTATTTTTTCTTTCAGCAACTCCATTTTGCTGCTATGTGTACTTTTCTGTAAATTGCTTGTGTATGTCATTTTCTCTACAAAAATGTAGAAATTCTTTTGAGATATACTCTCCTCCTCTATCAGTTCTTAAAATTTTTATATGCTGCCCACTTTGATTCTCTACAAGAGCCTTAAAGTGGCAGAATTTCTCAAACACTTCACTTTTATATTACAAGAAATACACCCAAATTTTTCTTGTGTAATCATCAATAAAAGTCAGCATATAATGGCTATTTTCTAGTGATGGTGTCTGCATTGGTCCACACAAATCTGAATGGACAATTTCTAAGGGTGCCTTTACCCTTATGCTCTTTCCTGATGGAAAGCTTTCTCTGTGTTGTTTTCCTAAGATGCAGCCTTTACATAGGCTGTCCGATTTTTCAATCAATGGTAATCCCTTTACCATTCATTCCTATGAAAAAAAATTCAGACCTCCAAATTTGAGATGTCCAAATCTCAAGTGCCATAACCATTTTTCATCTTTTTCTTCTCTTTGGAATGTCTCTTGTGTCACTGCTGCCATTTCAGCTCCTTTCTTCAAATCTTCTCTCATCTTGAGAGGGAACATTATGTTCCTTGTCATCTTCACTTGTGCAATGCATTGCTTGCTTGGTGGTTTATCCATTATGGTGCATACATCATCTTCAAAGAAAAAATTGTAGCCTTTCTGAATGATTTGTCCAATGCTCAAAATGTTACACTTCATACTAGGCACATACTATACATCTGATATGGATCTTCCTTCTCCTTTCTTTGTCAAAACACTTACTCTGCCTTTTCCCATGACAAAGACCTTACTATTTTTCCCCAATGTTACTTGAGACTTTACATTTTCATCTAACATGGAAAACATGGAAATGTTTCCAGTCATATGGTTGCTACATCCTGAATCTAGAAACCATATATCTTCATTCTTTTCCTCAGCCATATTACATGCTAAAAACAACTTCTCTTGACTGATATTTTCTTTAATAAAATTAGCACTGGGCCTATTACCCATGTCACTTTGTTTCTTCCTACATTCATTGGAATAATGGCCATACTTCTTATAGTAATGACATTGAACTTGGGATTTATCATACCTTTGTCCATGTGCTTGATGTTTTCCTCCTTGTTGGCTACTACCTTGGCCTTGGTTCTGATTTTGATTGTTGCCCCCTCCATGAGTATTTGCAGGGCTGCTTCTTCCTCCTTTTTTTTGGCTTCTGCCTCTTCCTTTTCTTCTGTAGTTTCCTCTGCCTCGACCTCTTCCTCTTCTAAAGGAAATTTGGGTCTTCAAGGCATGTTCCAAAGATGATTTTTCTATTCTATCCAATATTTTTCATGTGTCATCAATGATGCATGTAGCTCATCAACTATAAACTTTGAGAGATCTTTTGTCTCTTCAATGGTTGTGACTATCACGTCAAACCTTGAGGGTAAGCTCCTCAAAATTTTCTCCACTATTCTTCTTTCTTCTACTGTCTCTTCATGAGATCTCATTTGGGTGACCAACCCAATCAATAGAGTAAATAATGAGTCTATTGTATCAGACTCCTTCATGCAAATAACTTCAAAATCCATTCTCATTAATTGAAGCTTTGCAGTCTTTACCTTCTCCATACCTTGGTAGGCTATCTGGAGGGTATCCCATACATGTTTGGACCTCTTAGCTGCTACAATCCTTGGAAACACACTTTCATGCACTTCTTGATAGAGATAGAAGAGGGATTTTGAGTCCTTCTTCCTATTTCTCTTCAAAAAATCCTTCTCTGCCTATGTCAAGGCATTAAATGAATTTTCATCTGTTGGCTCTTCTAGACCATCTTCAACAAGCTCCCATAAATCTTGAGAGGCAAACAGGGCTCTCATTGTGATTGCCCAATAGTTATAGTTCTTCCCATAAACTGTGGGAGTTGAGTATTTCTTATACTCGTGCTTGTGCTGGCTCCTGCCATGGCTAGCTTACTGAACTATGCTTGAAAAAAAAACGTGTCTTTATTTTTAAACAAATTGTCTCTCTGCTTATGAGACAAACTTTGTCTTCAAAAAGAATTCTTTGGACTACACTTATTTAAAAACAAAACTCAAACTATGTTTTGATAAATACCTAGACTTTGTTGAGCCTTCACATTGCTGGAGAACTACTTCAATAACTCTTTCCTTCATCTTCTTTGACAAACTTCAAAGAGCCTAGACTAGCTCTGATACCATGTTGAAATTTCTGAAGAATTTTGAACACATAGAGGAAATAAAATTCCTCTTCCCAACACAGAGATTCAATAAAAAATTTGTTGGACAGAGATGGCACAAAATAACACTTTCTCTTTCATCAAAAATAAAACTCTGTTACAAATTGAAGTTCTTCCTCTTCTGAGGGATTACAAAAAAAAATTCAAACTGCTTCACACGCAATGTTCTTCAAAAAACTTTGTTTTACAGTTCTGCTCACTTTCTACAAAAATGCACACATACAATGCTTAAAATTTTTCTCTCTATCCCATAAAAAACACAAACACAGTGCTTCGTTTTCTTTTGCCTTCGGGCTTCCAAAAAAAACACACAGTCAACTCAATTTTTTTTTATTTTTATTTTTTACACAGAGTCTCACTTTACATACTCTGCACTTACCAAGCACATACATGAAAAAAATCAGTAGCTGCTAAATCTAATCTAATAACTGCAAATTTATTTATGAATAGACGTGCAACTAAATTTATCCTTGGGCCGTCAGACAAACCCATTTCTTCATTAAAGTCAACACACAGGCCATATACCAAATACACAGTAAATCTATGCAAGTGTTCAATACTCAGAAACGGAACTCATATCTTATCAAATCCGGCTATTCTCTTCGCATCCATCTCTATTTCGCAGATCGGTGGTTTTAACATTTAACTGTGTGGAATGCGGGTTAAATTAAATCTGTGCGACTACGATAGTGGTGTGGAGCTTATCGCATCATAATCCATATAACTTAGCCTGCGGGCAGTCCAGGTGATAATCTTAAGATTTTGTGCATGCGATATGCGATAGCAATATCGCATCGCAAACTAAATAACTTAGCTTTGCGGGTGCGGCGGAAAACTTTAGAATATTGTGATGTGCACTGCAGGTAAAACAAAAAATAAAGGTACGTAAAAATCCAGTTTCAAAATATTAAACACAGAGTATGACTGTGCAGTACACTGCTTGCTGTGGTTGCGTGAAAAATACCCCCGGTCTTGGATCTTCTCCTATTGTCCTTCCTCTGTCAATATTTTTGAGTTTGTGGGCTACGCCACTGTCCATTGATGGCGGTGGTTGGGGATAAATTTCCAACAAATTCAACACAACCATAAGCTTTATTCAAATCAATCTTCATTACAGCTGTGTTATTTTTTCCAATGTGTGTCGAATGTATGCATTCCTGAGCAATAGCTACCACATCATGAACTGATCTTCCCTTTAAAAAACCAAACTACTCCAGGGCAATATGAGATGATAGTGGATCCTTCATCCTTTCGACTATTATTTTCGAAATTAAATTATATAAAATGTTGCATAAAGATATAGGCTGAAAATCCCCAAATGTTTTTGGATCACCAGCTTTAGGTATCAACGCAACGAAGTTTGATTTCAAGGCCCCCAAAATATATCAATTTAACCTATATTCCTCTACCATGGCACATATATCTCTCCCCATTAAGTGAAATAAATGCAGGAAAAATTCAACTGTCCATATAATCTCCTTTATGCATTGTGAGGGTGCCATATAATCTCCTTTATGCATTGTGAGGGCAGAAAGGTCCATATCGGGATTCAGTTTCAAGTACTCCAAGTCGTTTTCAACGGAATTATGAGGAGAGGTCGAGATCAAAAAGCAAAGAGTGGGGGATCTCAGGAGGGACATAGTGAGTGGTAAGTAGCATAAGGAAGCTACAACCCCGAACTGATGACATTCCTAGTACTTTCTTTGATTCTTCCTCGTGGAGGAAGTGGAAACGAAACCATTGGTTCAATAATACACTTACCTTACGAGGTGTACCCGAGAAGTGGCCTCCATTGAGCAAGTACTGAGGCCTACACATCAATATTTTGACCACCAGCAAAATACCATCACCCAAAAAGAACTCTTTTCTGAAGAATTTTTATTTGATCCCATATAATTTCATGCCCAAAACATAGGAGTTTTGGTTTCGGCACACATTTTACCACTATGGTCCAATGTTGACGAATTCGGTGAGAGGAATCTAAAAAAGGTCGAGAGTTGTGGTGTGGAACAAATAACAAAAGCCCAATTCCCCTAGAATCACCAAGAAAATGTGCCTCACCGCTCTAAAGGAGGTAATGGGATTTGACACATCGTAACTCTTGTACAAGTCCAGTGCCACTTTTCCATCATACATCCCCACCATACAACGATTTTGTTCCACCAGTCCATGGTTTGTTGACAACCAATCCACATGTAGGGGTCCACCCCGAGTGCGCTCTACCTCCAACGTGGCTTGTAAAAATAATTCCTGAGCCGATATGTCTGCATCAAGAGATTCTAGATAGTCCTCAATGTTGGCAGGAAGTGGATGGGGGAAGAGCAACAAGGAAAGAGATGTGGATATGACAGTCTGGTGATCCACTCGATAAACCAGCCACAAAAGATAGAAAAATAAATAAACTTAAATGGGACCATCCTGAAGTCGCCAAGTCAGCCCCAACTAGAATAATAACATTCCTATGGGCCGTAGCACGATCAGGTCCAAATATGCAAGGGAATATATGAAAAGACCGACGGAAAGGAATGTCACATAGTCATTCGAAATAGTCCAAATATATTAATAAAAAAAACACCCCGATATTAGAGAACATCTACACTCCCAAGAAAAGTGGAACCGATGTAATAACTCCAGAAAGTATGTGCGATATTTGTCCCAAACTATAAAATAATCAGTCCAGAATAAATTCAAAATGTAGTAAAACCACCATAAACAACGTGCACCATGCAAGGCTCAATCCCAATGAAAATAACGAACTCGCACTCATCCAGATTTGTATATACTCCCAAGATAATGATCAAGAACGAATACATCAAAAAGTAGGTAGGTGGAAAACACAGATCCAGTTGTTTCCACCAGAAAAATTTATTACAATGGGAAAAAAATGGCCACAACTTCCCACCTATCATTATGCATCCATCCCCCCGAATTCCACCATTGCACTCATGAAAAAAACCAAAGCGCCAGCAGTCCACCACCCATGCACCACCCAAAATGCCTCCAAGGGATGCAAACAGAGAAGCACCATAAGTAGGACTCAGAAGATACTGCCATCCACTGAGAAAAACTCAACTGACACTAGCCAAATAAAATCAAATGAACACCATGTAAGGATATAAAAATATAACGATAGACACCCACACAGGAAAAACACCGAAAACAACCCGAAACATCCAACCCAAAAGTGTGGCTACTCACAGCAGCAACAACACCAATATCCACATATACGACACCAATGGTGGAAAATCTTAAAACTAATGTCCATGAAGGGTATGGAAATGGTAAATTAATCTAGCCAATTCTTCCACTGACAAGAATTGAAAACTGAAAACAAGTGGAGCAGAGGATTGCTCTTCTCAAGATTATGAATTAGTTAAATAGATTACATTGTAAACATCAACAATAAATGACTGTAGTGTAACTCGACTAAACTGGACTAATTAGAAACTGAACTGGACACTTGGACTGACGGTTTTGACACCTAGCAGGTGGTTGGGATTACATTTTTTAACACTCCCCTTTAATTTCAACCACATAAAAATTTAATTCAAATACCTATTGGTCTATGTCTCAGCGAGGCTTACAATTTTTAAAAAATTGACTTTAATTAGATTTGGTTTTCTTCTTCTCTTCTTCCAAATTCTGTAGCTTCTAAATTGTTTTAGATTTTTCGCTTTGTTGTATCCTTGAAATCTCAGTTTCTTGATTTGCTGGCGCAGGTCTTTTGCTGTTCCAGGCTGTCTAAGTATGTCCTAGACTTCTTCAAGAGATGTGGGTTTCTGCCACATATGGTCTTCTGTAGTGCGCTTATCATCATCAATCTACTACAACATAAGATTAGAATAATATCTTATCTCTTCATAACTCCAATGCATGAAAATTTCATTGACATGTTCATCATGCATGTCATCTTCAACATTCATATCTACAGCTTTTGTGTAGACCTCAACTAGACATGGTGTTGCCAGCCATGTTTCAATAAACTTTAACTCTTCTTCATAATCATTCTATGTACCTGCACACTTGAAAATTTCAGTATTAGAATTAAAAACATTATCAGAACGACATTGGTTCTAGTCTTTCTCCTCTACAGTAAGATCTTTCTCTTGTTGTGTTTCATTTTCTACTTCTTCCTCTATCTCTGTTTCCTTCTGCTCTGCAATGACAACTTTCTCTTGTTGTGCTTCCTTTGTTGCATCTTCCTCTGTCTCTGTCTCTGTCTTTGTCTCTTCCTTCTTCTCTGTCTTTGTTTCACTAACTTGTAATGCTGCAAACAGGTTTTCTTCCACTGAATTGACTGAGATTTTATCACCAAATAACATCATGTCGATATCATGTTTTTGTTGCATCATCTGTAACCAGTCATCATTAGCCAAAAATTCATTATGAAAGTTAAACATCAACCATCAAATTTTCATCAACAAGCTGTGTTGCTGGAATCAACAAGTCATCATCAGCAAACTCTGTTGTTGGAATCATCAAGTGTTCATCAGCAAGATGTGTTGCTGGATTCATAATATTTTCGTCAGCAAGCCATGTTGCTGGTATCATCAAATCTTCGTCCACTTGTAGCTATTTACAGTGGGGTTCATATGCATCTTCATGCTCTCTCTCTATTTCTTTTGCACTTTCTTCGCACACATCATCCACCTATGACTGAGCACAGTGGGTTTCAACAAACTCTTCATCTCGATGTAGATTTGCTGCTACAAATCCACCTTTATTTTCATCTTCAACACTCCCCCTTGCACCAAAACATCTCTCAAGGTTATCCCAAGCCTCCCTGGAATTCTTGGGAAGTATACTTTCATCGACTGATTCTTTTATGCATTTTAATGCATATGCGTCTTTTTGCCTCTTTATTTCCAGATTTAAAAAGATCTCGAACATCTTATGTTTTCTCTTTAGCCTCTTTGCTTTTCCCATGACCTCATTTCTTGACTTCCACAAAAAAACGAGTCTATATATGCATCAAATACCTTACATCTAAAAATTTTCCTTTCCTCAAAAAATATCTTTCTACAAATTCTCTTCACAAGGCTCTCACAATGATCTTTTTAAATTTCCTTTGAAAAAAAATCTCCTTTTAAGCTTTCATTTTCACTTTCTCACATCACAACTTTAAGTTTTTTTTTTTTTTAAACTCCAAAAAAAAAAATTCATGCCATTCTTTCTTTTTAAAACCCTTGAATACATTGACCAGTGTAACAAAAATACCTTAATGCGGGTGATTCAACTCTGCGCCCACATGTAGCTTAACGTTGGTGATCCACGCCGGTCTCACGTTAGCTACAAACTGTGCAAGTAATTGATGTTTAACGTGACTATTGGCTTTGTCTCCCGCGTTATAATGTGACTGTTAGCTTTGGCTCCCACGTTAAGACTAACGCTGAGCTTATGAACAACCAGTGCATTATTGCAGCAATTTTTTTTTTTTCCTGGGCTTTCTTCTATTTGTTTTGTTGGCGCCTTCACTGGCTTCGCCTGGCTTTTTTCTTCTTCGGCTTCTTTGCACGAGGCGTCTTCTACAAACTTCTATTACTCTGTCAGAGAGTCTTATGCAAGCTCGCCTCTCCTCTCTACTACTCCAACTTGGCTCTGTTGCTGCTCTCTCAGGAGACTTATGCAAGCTAGCTCTGATACTGACAAGAATTGAAAACTGAAAAGAAGTGGAGCAGAGGATTGCTCTTCTCAAGATTACGAATTATTTAAATAGATTACATTGGAAACATTAGCAATAAATGACTGTAGTGTAACTCGACTAAACTAGACCAATTAGAAACTGAACTGGACACTTGGAATGACGGTTTCAACACCTAGCAGGTGGTTGGGATTACATTCTTTAACAACCACAGTTGAGATAAGAATTTTTCTCCTAGAATTCAATATCAGTTTGCAATTCCCCATATAGGGATTTATTAATCCATGCCCTCCAATTTATCATATGGACGGTCATGAGAAAAGTGTCCAAGCACTCATGATAATAGTGAAATATGGTAAATCACATAAATAGACTGAAAAAAACACCAGAGGGTGGCCTAGTCAAAATGTGTAAAGGAAAATACCTAGGGAGGGGCCCCAAGATCGACGCGGCCATAGGTAGAGGAAGTGTTCGAGCCATATATGGATGAGAATATAGACGACTCAAATGAATAGGAAAAAAAGATGATGCAGTTCCAGGAGCATAGCAAAATTCATGCCATTCAAGAGGGTTTAGTGGGAAATGGTCACAAATATACCACCGTGAAGAAAATAATATAGTCTAGATAAGGGTAACCAAAAGCCCCACATGAAGAGACTGATAAGGAGAGTTAAAACAAAGATATGGAAAGAAGAAATACCCATAAGGTTAAACATTAATTTGTGAAGAGACTGATAAGGAGAGTTGAAATGAAGATATGGAAAGAAGAACTACCCATAAGGTTAAACATGAATTTGTGAGTAGCATCGAGGAAGAGAGAGAGAGATGTCCAGGCACCCGTGGGGTACATGAAAAACAAGTAGGAAATATGAAAAAGTAACCAGATACAAAAACACAGTAAGCGTAAGAGGGAGATAACACCAGAGAGTGTGTCCTCTCGTGAAAGAGGAGCACCAGAGAAGAGAAGCATGTCCACAGAAGGAGGATTACAGTAGTGGTAATAACTTATTTGAATATAAACGCCATCAGAGCTAGTTGTAGAGCTCCCAATCCTTGTAGGGTCCATCATAATTTAAGAAAGTATTTTTCATAAAAAATAATAGAAATAAGATGGAAATCAATATACTTACCAGGAGTTATTACCTACCATTATTTATGTTTTCTTCAATGCTTTAACATGTAGGAGTAAAATTTTAAATTTATTAACTTAGTAGTGGTTACTATTCACCAAAAATTTATTGTTTCGGGAAATAACTCCCTAGAGGTCGTTGGGTCAAAAACCTCCACAGATCAGGGCATGCTATTCAAGAAGGACTCACACAACCAAACTTGTATGCTAAAATCTAGATATTATAGATTGTATAACTCACCCGTAGATCCTACGTTTGATGTAGATCCCGCGGGGTCCAAACCCCCAGCAACCCTTCTTCCTCTTCAACCTGGAAATCAAGAAGAGACATGCACATAAATCTAGTTGTACAGCATACATATTTCCTAAATGTCAGTGTAATCCATGTGAAACATCATATAAACAATAATAAATGCTTAATTAACAATCTTTTCACATATACAAGCAGATATTAACACATGAATTCGGGAACAAGATGGTTCTTCTTCATTACGAACAACATGTACAATAATAGAAAGGTGGAGAGATCACCTGAATCCTTCCACGATCTTCGAACAGACCGTCGTCCAGATCCGTCCCGCCCTTGCCTCACTAGGATTCTTTCAAGACTTGTGCACACGAGATGACATACAAATTGATGAACATCTCCAGGAAACAAGGGTTTCCTGTAAAAATCTGGGAAGTGCAGGAGGCACGGGAAATCAGACTTGAATTGGGCTCCAACAGAGTATAATGTCTATAATTTTCTCTCTCTCCCTTAGGCCATGCATATGAGGGGCTTTTATACTCACTCAAAGTAGTTTCAATCTGTTGGAAACAGTTGGCCACAGGCTGGGGTGGTTGAATTACGGGAATAACCATCAACCCAACCTCGAAAATAGGGATTTTTATATATATTTTTAATGATTTTAATGGCATACACGAAAAATTATCTCTGGACTCGCGTATACACACTGAAAACTCTGGGCATATCCGCGTATAGGATTTTAAACACTGTTTTTTATGAACTTTTATTCAAGTCTGTGGGAATGGGTGCCCAAGGCCAAAGAGAAAATCATGAATCACATGAGGGTGAAAAATGATGCTATAACAGATGCCCCCTAATATATGAGGTCATAAGGGGTACATGATGGCCGAAATGTATTATGTGCATAGAAAGAACTTCACGAGGATAAGAGAGGACTTCACCAGATTTCAGCCTGCCAAAAACCAATGAAAGAAAATAGAGAATCAGCTCATGTCTGAGGCGGGCATACCCATGCTCAGTCAAAAATATATCCATATAGAAAGGACAAAAATAGATCCAGAATGTATACAAGTATAGCTGAACTGAAAGTACACAATGAACCATCTGAGCATGGCACGGAAGTAAAAGTCGGAATCAATGTCCAAGTATCACATATATCAAACTGATCAATAATACTGAAAATGGATGTCTGATCACAAAAGTAACTGAATCTCCAGGTACCAAATCATAAGGGGTGGAACACATGGTACAATCACGCAACTTGGGAGCCAACATATAGGATGTTGTTGTACTGACACTGAAACATATAAAGGTGGACGGCATCACTGGCAGAAACTGAATGGACTGTCAAAAGTGAACCGGAAAATGCTGATGCAACCCGAGGTCTTCACCGATCTCGATGGCAAAATTCTACACAATGGGAATAAATGAGCTGAAGTCAACCATGTGAGAAATCGTTTGATTACCGGTTAATAATGTATACCATTAACAAATGTGAGACAACCCACCGATAATGAAAATGAGTGTCAAGGTGCCCCAGTACAATCTAACAAGTGAGAATGAATGAGTTGAAGTCGAACACTTGGAAGAATCTACCAATCAGGAGGCAATGATGAATCCCCACTATCGATAGCGAAGAGTCTGCCACTGATGACTGCAAACCCTAAGGTACTGACAAAAGACTCTAGACCTTATTCCTAGAGCAATGAGTAGGATTCGATGGGAAAAGATCTGCTGGAAGGAAGGCATTAAGGCATCCCACATCAGTCCAGCACGAGTGTAACCCGCAGGCCAAGATTTGGAAGGAATCGGACGAACCAGAGTGATAGAACCAAACCGAGTACGTTTCCGACATGCACAAGATGAAGCTAGCGCACGGAAGAAACCCTCTGAACCAACCAATAATGAAATCTGACACAGAGGCGAGATATCCACTGATAGGGTCAAATGGAAATCAAGGTACTGCACGAATCCCAAGTGTGATAATGTATGCTGATGTCGAACACAAGGAAAACCACTCAGTCAAAGATCTATAATGATAATCAAATGCTGAGCACAAGGTCACCTATCAATGATGGAAATAGGGCCAGGGTGCGGCTCTAGGTTTACTCTCAAAGCAATATGTCATAGTCGATGAGAGACAAACCCGCCAGCAAGAAGTCAATGGAGACCTTCTCAAACCAACACGAGTAGAAGACCAAAACATCTGATGTGATAGAACAAGATACTGACAAGACCAGGAAGGCTGACTGAATAATGAGTCAAGAGACATCGCAGAATGTCCGACTCTGGTTAAACTTCCCTTGAACAAAAGCACGACTCGTGATGACCATGGCAGTAAAAAATGACACTGTATAAGTCTGTTATGCAGGAGGCAAAAACAAACTCTCCATATGATTGGAAGAGATAACCAACTGGGGGAAAACTGACCAGTGAAACAAGGAAAAAGATGAACCTAGGTCAAAACTAAAACCATCCCAAATGAAGGAAATATATAACTGTATGTGCTTTGTTCAAGGGCGACAAACTGATACTGTACTGCCATCAAATTATGAAGTAACATCCTGTTCCCGCTCTTTTTGTTATATTTGATTTTTTTTTCTTTTTCATATAATAAGCCTGAAAAATAATAAAAGACTGCTATGGTACAATGGATAGAACGAGTATCAAGAAACAGATGCACTAGTTCCTGGGATAGGAACGATCCTATGCTCAATGCAAGGTGGCGGAAACTGGTAAGCGATACTCAAAGGAATGTTCCATCCATGGGAAAAAAGGGTGTCAAGTCGTGATAGCTAAGTGCATGTAATGGTTAACTTGTACAAACAGTCAAGGTCAAAAGATGGCTGAAACATCGAGTCCAAATGAAGCTGGCTAAAGGCCAGAATGAACAAGTAGCCAATATGCAATGCAGTAATACAACTCAACGACACCAGGGAGCCTCTAGGGTAATAGCCAAAAAAATGATAGTGAAGAAGAAGAAGAATGAAGCTTCAACACATAAGTCATGGCGGGACTAAAGAGGACTCCCGAGCCTACATAAAACACAGCATGGGCAACAAGTGCTAGCGAGGAACTAACTAGGAAGCCCATGTAAAGGAAGGCTCTACCACCAAGTCATGATTAAAAATCGGCGAGTGAAATGGGTGAAATACTCATGACCTAATGGGATCGATCCTATGGCAAGTGATCAGAATGGAGGCTAGTATGAAAAATGCAACGGAAAGTGGATTTCCTAACCTATATGCTAGTGAAGATCATATACCTGCCATGACAGGTCAACAGTCATGGATCAAAAACTGGAAAAAATATCAACTTCATCAAAATGTACCTGAAAATATACCAATCTGGGCACTTAAAAGCATCCGGGTTACACATGTTACCTCATATTTGGTTCATTGTTACTTGTTGATTTGGGAAAAAGAGCTCTGGAGAAAAAACCTTCTTTCGTCAAAACAGGAGCAATCAGTGGTCAAACTTCGCCGAATTAATCAGGTAAGCTCTTAATCCATCATTATTATCAATTTTGTCCATTAATAGAGTTAAAATTTGGAAGTTTCACCGTTAAAAACATTTGTTTTAATTCAGGGCTCTGCACATACGCGGGTTCATATGGACCAAGCCGCGTATGATACGCGATTGTCTACAGGGTAAGTCCCGTATGCGCAACCCACAATGTAAAAAACACATCTAATGAACAAATAAATGAATTTTTTCAGGATGACCATCACTTGGAGGGAACGTGATTATAGTGCAATTGATAATGAAGTAATGCAAGATCAACAATCGCTCAATATCCTCCGAAATTGTGGATTGCTCAAATTTTTCAAAATGCCAAATATGAAGAGTAATGTCCAGTTGCTCGAAATGCTGGTAAATTATTGGGAACCAGAGGAATATTGCTTCGTGATAGATCGAATTCCCATACACATAGAGGTAGAAGACATCTACTTCATTACTGGACTCTCACGGAGGGTAGACCCAGTAGATTTGCACAGAAAGCCTTTGGGAGGGCTTACTATGGATGACTATGTCCACGTCTACTGTGTAGAGGGGTCCAAAAAAGTAGGGACTCAGATTGCTATAAAATATTTGAGAGATCTACACATGAAGATTCTCCCGTTTACCATCGGTAGGGTAGCAGGATCTGCTTCCTTGCATCAGGCATCTAGGGCCCAGATGAGCATAGCTGTGGAATGCCTAGCTCACCTGTATGATTGGTGTACAGCTCTATTAATGAACATGAAGCAACAACTGACCTCCATCCGGAAAGAAAAAACAAAGCATTTCGGATATGGAACCATTTTGATTACATTCCTCTTTGAGAAGATTCCCGGGCTTCGACCCAAAGTGATCTCTTCCATCAATAGCCCAAGAGACCCAAGAATTGCCTGATGGGCAGATCTGATGAAGAGACTGGGGGGAAGTGAAGTTCCCCGAACCACCTGGGACGACGAGTTCTTCCAATGGTGGGGAGAACAAGTCATCGCCGTGGAGGACTAACCCTATGCCGGGATGGATTTCCGTGGTGATCCAGACCTCGTCCTTCCACCTGGCGCGACATGGGGCGCAATCGGTAAGATTGCAAATTTTTATTTATTTATTTATTTTTATTTTTATTTATTTATTTATTTATTTTTATTTTTTTACGATATATATGAAAAAATGTGAAAACAAAACATGTTTTTGATTGGATTCAAAATTACTTACAATATTATGATGACCATGATACAGATATTGGACCAGTCCGTCCTGAGGGCTACCCACGGCATAAGTGTTGCAGAGGTGAGGCAGATACTGAAGACCCAGGCAGGACCCTCCATGTTGTACAGAGGAACTTGGAGAGTTTAACTTGCCAAGTTCCAATAGTTGCAGTGGAAGATCTACCTAAGGCCATCTAGAGACGGGTAGTGGGAGTACCACGTGACTGGGTACGATTATTCCGCCGTGTCGCCACTACGATCATGTTCTATAGGAACACGAATTTTGGGCAGGGACCACAGGAGTAGATAGATATGATTACTGGATGACTGTATATTTTGATATTGAACATGATCGGGCATAAGCCCAAATTTTGTATGACTTATGGATCGAAATTTTGTATAGTTTTTTTAACACTCTAACGATATATATACAGTGATTTATGATGTGATGTGACAAATGTATAAAAATGCATGATGTTTTTGATGATTAAATTTTACTGTATGGAATGATTAATATGCCAATCAATTGCTTGATTAGCTAATGAGTCTGCCATCCAATTGTCTGCTCGAGGAATATGAATGAATGTTAAAAATTGAAATGATCTTTGTAACAAACGTACCCTCAAAAACAACCGGAGTAAAAATGGATCTCAAACCCGATAAGTATTGTTCAACTGCGACACCACCAGCTGGGAGTCCAAGAAAACTACCAACGAATCAACACCCAAAGATATTGCCTCCGAGAGTAGATAGATAACTGCAGTGTACTCTGCTATATTATTGGAAGCAGGACCAATGCAGACTCCTCTTGATACTAACAGCTGACCAGATGGATGATGAAGCACCCAAGCCACGGAAGCCAAATTCCTGGTGTGTCTACTAGCACCATCGGTGAAACCATAATGACTCATGACATTTGACACAACCTACCAAAGCAGATCAAAAACATCACCATCACATCAAAGACCTAAAAACCAAACATGTACAAAAAATAAAAACTACTATATACAAAAGCGAAATTCCAGGCCGAAGCCTAGGCATAATACCTTTTCAAATAGAGCCCATTTTTGGGCTCTGCCAACTAATTTCCTTCAAAATCAACCAAGATATATGCTCCTTTTTTAAGGACTTTTTTTACGATGAAGAGGCCATAGCACATAGACTTAAACTTTCCTGCGCCAAGGGCATCCTTCTCTTGGGCATAGACCAAAACAAGGTCACCTTCCGAGAAAACCCTAGATTTGACCGCCTTATCATACTGAACTTTGACTCGTTTCTTATGCGCCTCATTCATCGTGGCGGCATCGCGACGCTGCTCGTCGAGATGTTCCAAATGAAGGAGACTTTCTTCAAGACTAGAAGTGTCAGGAAGAAGCTCAACAGCTAACTTAAGAGAAGGAATCTCACATTCAATGGGAAATATGGATTCCAACCTGTAAACTAGTTGAAACGGAGTAAAGCCAGTTGCAGTTTTCACTGGCGTCCTGTATGCCCAAAGTGCAGGATACAACATGATATGCCAGTTGGATTGAGCTTTATTAATTGTCCTTTGAAGAATGGTCTTCAAGGATTTTTTCATAGCTTCCACTTGCCCATTGGCCTGAGGATAATACAGAGATGAATGCTCCTGCCGGAAACTTAATTTTAGAGCCAACTGGGCCATCATGCTATTCTGAAAATGACTGCCATGATCAGTGACAATCTCTCTAGGAATACCAAAACGAGCAATAACTTGGTTGAAAAGAAAAAGATCTGCTGTCTCACCATCATTCCCAAAAGTAGGCATAGCCTCGACCCACTTCGTAAAGTAGATTACTGCTACAATAATGTACTTGTGACCTTTAGCCAAGGGCAAGTTACAAGTAGTATAATCAATACCCCACTATGTAAAGGGACCGACAGTAATGACTGGAAAAAGCGGAGCTGGATGAGCGCACATTTTTCGAGTATAGACTTGACACAGATGACACTTTTAGACCGACTCCGTACAATCTTTGAAAATTGAAGGCCAAAAGTATCCAGCACACAAGATTTTTTGGGCTGTAGCAAGCCCAGATAAATGACCACCACAAGCTCCACTGTGGCAATCATTCAGCACAGCCTCAGCTTCTTCGAGAGCTAAGCAACATCTCAGGATTGAATCAACCCCTCGACGGTATAAAGCATCACCAATAATCAAGTAATTTTTAGCCAAGTGACACAAGTTACGGCACTCATCTTTCGAAAAAGGAGGGGGAAACTTCGCAGTATGAAGATACACAGTGATATCTCCATACCAAGGATCCTCTGGGGAGATAAGAAAAAAATGTTCATCCAGGAAGGATTCATCATAGACTATCTCTTCCCCATAGGGCAACTCAGATATTAATTCCGTGAAAACTTAATATTTCTTGGACTTGGCAGACATAAACTCAAGATCAAATTCCTGCAAAATCACAATCCATCTATTGTATTTGCCCCCAATCACTCGCCTACTAAGAACAAAATGAAATGGATTGACTGCTGCCAAAACATAAGTTTTTGGTAGAAGAATATAATGTCTGAGTCGTTGTATAGCATGAACAGCTACTAAAGCTATCTTCTCTATCGAAGTATACTGGAGTTCAGGTCCTACCAAGCCTCGACTAAGATAGTATATAACATGCTCTGCCAGAGCATCGTCCTCCTGAACCAGAACCATACCAATGGTAGATTCTGTTGCTGCAAGATACAAAAGGAAATCCCTGCTATAATCAGGTGGACTCAATATAGGAGAATAGGTCAATGCTTTTTTCAAAGCATCGAATGAGCGCTGAGCGAAGTCATCCCAAAAGAATGGAACTCCCTTCTTCAACAATCTCATAAATCCTTTAGTAACTTCAACATAATTTACGATAAATCTCTGAAGAAAATTAGCTTTTCCTTGTAGACTTTGAAGTTGACGAATAGACGACGGGGGAGGCAACCAAAGTATTGCCTCAACCTTGAAGGGATCTACCCTAATCCCTTTCGAAGACACAATGAACCCCAATAACCGACCGGATGTAACCGCGAGAACACACTTGTTCGGATTCAACCTAATCTTGTAGAAACGACATGGTTCAAATACTTGATGGAGGTGAGCAGGATGATCAATTCTCTTTCGAGAACGAGCAGCTAAATCATCCAAATACGCCTCGATAATATGTTTGATATCGTGGAAGGCATATGACATGGCCCGCTGAAAAGTAGCCCCAACATTTTTAGGACCAAAAGGCATCTTCTTGTAAGCAAAAGTACCCCAGGGACAAATAAAGGCAGTCTTATGCTGATCTTCAGGACGGATAGTAATCTGATTGTATCCGGAGAAACCGTCCATGAAGGAGAAAATCTCATTATCGGCACACTCATCGATAATCTGATCTATAAATGGTGTGGGGTAATTATCTTTTGGACATGCTTTATTAAGGTCTCTGAAATCAATGCAAACTCGAATTGTTCCTTGTTTTTTATCCACGAGAACAAGATTCGAAACCCACTCTGTCAAAGGAACAGGGAAAATAAATCCCGCCTTGAGCAGCGTCTCCACCTCGGCTTTGATAGCTGCAGCCTTCCTAGGATTAACCAGACGAATTTTTTGCCTCACAGGCTTAACATTTTCGTAAGTCTTGATCTCATGCTGGACAATAGATGGATCCATACCAGGCATTTCCTCATAAGGCCAAGCGAACACATCCCTAAACTCTTTAAAGAGATCGGTATAAATCTGAATCTCTTCAGGGGAACATTCAGCTCCGATGAATACATTCTCTATAACATTGGGATCCTTGGAAATGTTCATCGGGATAGTTGGAGAAATCACAGCCATGTTCCCTTCAGCATATACCTGTGTTGGTGCTAAAGGGTTCAGGACTGGGTGAATAGGACCAGGAGACAAAGGACTTGGAAAACTTGACTCAACTTCACTCAAATCAGGTAAAAAGTAAGACCGATGATGCAAACCATCCCACGGTCTATCTATACCAGTCATAGCTTCCAGGATGGCCTCTTCAGATGGAAGAGTGGTATCAAGGAAATCCTGGGCGGAAGAAGAACTAAGTAACCAAGTTGGAGCCACATCGCCATCCAATTCCTTCGAAGAAAGAGAAGCTGGAATGGACTCTGCAGAGTCAACAATATATTGATAATAAATCTGAGCTGCAGACATTGGAAATGCCATTCCACCCACTTAACCTTCCGCTAATGTGGAGGTAGGGGAAGGCAAGGTCCAAGGATTCGAAAAATAATGAGTTCTGAAGAACTCTCTTTGAATAGGAGCCCGGGAGGATGAAATTGCATTTATATGAACGGTAGGAGGTGGAATATCAAAATTACCCATCAAAGAAGAATACATTCCAACCCCTAAATTCTCAACAAGCGGCTTGGCATTATCTACCTTTGGAATAGTTGAGTTAGTAGATGCATTCGGGTCTACAGGAGAATAGTCCAGTTGATCCACTGTAACAATCCTCCCTTCGTGAGGGAAACAAATAACCCGAAATAATGAGGATGCAATAGCATCCATCTCATAAATCTAGTTTTGCCCCAACAGAAGGTTGTAGTCCAAGCTTGCATCAACTATCTCAACCTCTATATTTACAGTTTTGCCCCCAACACAAATGGGCAAAGCTGGGACAATACCATGCGGTCTGTGAGAATGACCATCAAACATAGTCAGAAGAGTAGCAGATGGAATAGCTGCGGGAGATCCAATTCCCTTCCAGCATGCGAAATACATCACACATGTGGAAGCGCCCTCATCAATGACTGTTCAAAAGATATTGAATTTCCGAAACGGCGATTTGATATGAAAAGCCATATGATGGGGGAGTCTCTTTTTAAAGTTAGACATATAGAATGTAATCACAAGAGAGTTCTTTGGATCGACAGCCCCAATAGCAGTGAGCAGAGCACTGTGCTGAGCTAGACAAGACTGGAGCACCTCAAGAGCCGACATGGCACAAGGACTCTGCGCCAAATCTTCCACAATAGAGTAGTTCTAGGTAGCCCTGGCATTTGGATTAATCATCGTACGCTTAGTAGATTCTTTTGGCATCCGAGGTGTAGGCTCAATAGTAGGCTTCGTAATATGAAGTGGCTCAGTACCATCAGGAGCACCCTTGGCTTTCGAAGACTCATCTTTGCCATAATCACGGGATCTCGTGGTGATATCCGCATGAGCACTCATCATGTATATGTTTGATGGATTTTTCCCTTCCTGGGTGCCCCCAGAGGAAGCCCTAGTATTTTGATTTGCGCCAACAACTAACTGGTGCCCTTGGGGAAAAGGGTTTTTCAACATAGCCTGGGAACTAGAAGAACCCTACTGAGCTAACAAGCGCTGTGCATCCTGAATTTTAGGGCAAAGGTGAGTAAGATGGTCTCCAGCACATAACTTTCATGGAAAATTCACTTTCTTTTTATCCTTTGGACCCTCACCAACATGCTCGTTGGATTTATTTGCATTACCCTTCCCATTCTTGCCCTTTTTCTTATTATTGTTCTGTCCCTTCTTCTTCCCTTCGGATTGTTGATTTTCTTTAGGGTTAGAATTCTGAATAGCATTTACCGACAAAGATTGAGAAGGCGATGACTCAGTAGGCACAGCCTGACCAAAAGAAGCAGATTGTATAGAAAACTGCTGCAATTGACTAAGCATGTTAGCTGCACCACTATTGATTGACCCAATAAGTCTGTCACCATGAGGACCGAGTTTAGTCTTGGATATGTCTAATTTGGAGCGAGGAGCATTAGGAAAATATTTATGAAGGACACCAGACTGAGAATATATCAATTCAAGCTGTTGGGCCCTAAAAATAGTCTGCTCCTCAGAAAATACCCCTGAGAGGGATACATCCTTAGAAATATCTGCCTGCATAGATTTCAAAAACCATTCCAAAAGAAATTCTCCCGGAATATAAGCTTTGATGACCCTCTTCCTTCTCCGCCATTCCTGAATATGATCAGAAATGTGGGTTGCGTCGTCCTGCTTAAAATTAGCTAGGAGTTCAGTCCCGGCATCATAACGAACAGGAAACTGGAAATGATTTAGAAATATAGTAGCCAGATCTCCAAAAGTAGCAAAACTACCCCCAATTAACTCAATGTACCACTTGGCAGCGTTTCCAGTCAAGGTGCGTTGAAACATTCTCAACCTAATCGAATCCTCGATCAGGGGGTTAGATGAACACCATAAATGGAAAGTGGTGATATGATCAGCCGGGTCCTCTCCATTCTTGCCTTCAAACTTTGGAATGTTTGAAGGTAGTTTGGTAGGAACCGGAGGCCAACCCGGACTATATCAGATCAGATCATTCGTCAATTTCAACAAATCTAGCAAGTTCAACGTTGCCAGAAAAGGTAAACAAGGAGGAGCCTGAGGATTCCATCCTTGGTGGGATGAATTCCCAACATTCTAAAAAGAATAACCTAGATTTGATGAGGCACCAGGTTGCCAGAAAGAACTCGTAGAAAATTTTGGGCCATAGGACCCAACATTTGGAGAAGGACCCCCTCCCAACGTAGAGTTACCATAGACCGGACCAGTTCCCCCCCCGAAGTAGTGAATAAAGAGGAAACCCCCTGATAGGGGTTCCAAGCATTAGAAAGGGGGGGAAATCCTGATAAGCACTCGACAAAGGGAAAGAAACTTTCCCTTGTTGACCAGCGAGAAACTGATTCCCTGCCTCCACTGCCGTAAATACAGGGTTCCAACCTGTAAAGGTAGTCGACCTCTGACCTCCAGACCAAGGGTTAAAACTCTAAGTCTGAGAAGTAAAAGGAAAAGACCCTAAGGAAGGATTCAAACTAGGAATATGCCCACTTCCGAAGGGGAACCCTTGAAAAGAAGCTGACCCACTAGCCATGGAAGACATGGGTGCAGACGCAATTGCAACAGCGGAAAAGGAAAACGAAGGAATCCCACTACTGAGCATTCCAAAACAAAAGGGACCAGATTGAGAAGCTTGTGCTTGGGTGAAACCAGAGCCAAACACAGTAGTACTAAAAGCAATTGAAGATATAGCAATTGTGCCTCCTCCTTCTACTGAAGCAGGAATCTGAATGCCTGCAGCACTCACAGCTAAAGCCGTGTTCCCAGTCGTGGCCATCGAAAGGTATGAATAATATGGATAAGGAATTTCTGGTCTTTTTGACTCAGGTCTGATGTAATCAACAAAAAACGGATAATCAGGAGGAAGAGGAGATGGAAGTGACTTAGAAAGCTGAGATACTTCCTCTACTTCTACTTCTTGTTCTCGTGGAAATAAGACTCTCGAGGTGAGCAGAGAGCTCCTCTCAGAACCAACACCGGAACCAACTATAGTACCTTCAAGCCCTTGTGGAGGATCTCTCTCCGCTACGTCAAATACCACTGGGTGATATTCACTTGCTATATTACTCCTACGCCTTCTTGAAGATGGCTCAACACTTTCGGGAGATAACCCCCGAACTCTCCTCGATCGACGAGGCGCTTGATCAACCACTTTAACAGATTAATTAGACTCAAAAAAGTATAAAGCTAAGCAAGCTAGGAGCAAAAAGCACTCAATACAAAAATCCCTAAGATGTAACCAAGCAAGCAGCCTTCAGGTATTTCCGCTCCGGGTGATTAGGACCAGACACCAAAATACGAGAAAGTGAAAAATAGGACCTCCCGAAAGTAGTCTGGGATAATTACGGCCCAGGCCTACTAGCGAAGGTAACAGAAATAGTTACGCTGACCTCCTAACAACAGCCTTTGTCGGTGCAAGTACCCAAGCTTCGCCGGGGAACCCTCCAGAAGTACTACTGGAAGTGATACGATGTCTGCCTCAGGTACCATGGGTATTCCCCCCCGTAGTCACCTGTGTGGTACCTAGGAATGGCAACTAACGGCACCAATCCATGTCAGCAGCCGGGCGGAACGGTCTTAAGGCAAGATCCAGTAAATCAGAGAGGGGGTATCTCTCTTCTCAACCTTCACTTCCCCTCGCGCTTGACTCTCTGGAGGAGAGCTTTCCCGGTCCACCTAACGGTGTTGGATTTCGCTCATTTAATAAACTTCTATGTTTTAGTTTGAGCGGCCTTGGAGAGTTAAGTCTCCACTCACCTAATCCAAGGCCCTACAACCTAGCTAGTTGATGTATGACACTTAATAAAAAACTTGCTAGTTGTTTTTAAATTAATGCGCTTATTTTAGTTGGCTGTTATATTAAGTCAAGGGAATATGGAAATGAAGCTCGTGATGTTTTATGACGTAGAAAATAAATTAATGAAAACCAAACTACATGCAGATGTAGTAATTTCCTTTCGCTGAAAAGAAATTTCTACACGGGTTCTACGAGACTACTTTTTCTTTTCAGATATCAAACCTTACACTCGCAAAATTTATGAAAAAGACTACAAATGTTCAAGTGCACCTAATTCAAATTACTAAGAGCTTGCCAATTCTAAGATGCAAAATCTAACAAAGCAAAGAGAAATTTCCAAGAATCCCCCAGTTCTATCACTTTTCCGGTTGTCCACAAAGCTAGTTCCCAAATCAAAAACTATCAGTATAAAGATACCAAAATATGCTTGAAATAAGAGAAAGAAACCAATGAAAATTCCCTTCCCAAATCAAGTCAGAAATCAAAGGTAAGAAATCTCACCAAGGCTTCAAAAGATGGAAAGAAACCAAAACAAAAATTCAAAACAAAGGCAATGGAAAAACAAAATGTTTTTGAGCTTTTGAATTTTATAAAAAGAAGATTTCAAAGAGACCAAGAAGAACTATCCAATTCCCAAGCCAAAAAATCTCTGAATTTCAAGGAAAACTTCAACAAAAATGCTCTAAATATTATAGTGCCACTTAATAGCAAGATTTATATGAGCAAAAAGGAAGACAAGAAACTCAGTAACTCAGCCTAGTAGAATGGCACAATCTTGCAGCAAAAAAACATCAAAGACCCAAAAATGACTCTTCAAAAATTGCAACAAGACCTACTCCGATGAACTCAAGAAAACCAACCAAAAATTAGGCAAAAATTAAAGTGCAAAGCAAGACATAAAGTTAGGAAAGAGCATATGAGCAGAAGCTCTTTGTCCTGATTAAGCAGAACAACCAAGAATCTCCAGAAAGAGATCTTGGTACCCGAACCAGAAATGCAAGCACTAAAAAAAAACAAGATTTTCCAAATGAGCCATTCTTCAACCAAACAAGAGAGAAAAAGACCAATAACCACCTTCAACACAATCCATAGACTAAAAGGACACTACAGGAATAGGTCTCCACAGGCAGACAAGACCAAAAAGTCAAAAAATCAAAAATTTCAAAATTTGCCCAGGCATACACTACTTAGCAGTTTTAAAACAAGCGTGCATACGCGACTGTGGCAAAGGAAAAACGTGTATATGCGACTTCATTTGACCAAACCAGCGTGTATACGCGTCTGTGTAGAGGAAAACTAGCGTATGGAAAAGTAAATAATGAAAAATAAAAATGATCAATCCTGGCTAAAGAACCAAGTCTTTAGTCTAACTGAGAAAAAAATAACTGGACTGGAAATAATGATTAAAATTGTTGGAAACCTTTAAAACAGTTGAAACCACCCAACAGGGGAATCACAAGAATGCGATCCCCAGTGGAGTTGCCAGTTCTGTTTCGGGAAATAACTCCCTAGAGGTCGTTGGGTCAAAAAACTCCACAGATCAGGGCATGCTATTCAAGAAGGACTCACACAACCAAACTTGTATGCTAAAAGCTATATATTATATATTGTATAACTCACCCGTAGATCCTACGTTTGATGTAGATCCCGCAGGGTCCAAACCCCCAGCAACCCTTCTTCCTCTTCAACCTGGAAATCAAGAAGAGACATGCGCAGAAATCTAGTTGTCCAGCATATATCTTTCCTAAATGTCAGTGTAATCCATGTGAAACATCATATAAACAATAATAAATGTTTAATTAACAATCTTTTCACATATACAAGCAGATATTAACACATGAATTCGGGAACAAGATGGTTCTTCTTCATTACGAACAACATGTACAATAATAGAAAGGTGGAGAGATCACCTGAATCCTTCCACGATCTTTGAACAGACCGTCGTCTGGATCCGTCCCGCCTTTGCCTCACTAGGATTCTTTCAAGACTTGTGCACATGAGATGACATATAAATTGATGAACATCTCCAGGAAACAAGGGTTTCCTGTAAAAATCTGGGAAGTGCAGGAGGCATGGGAAATCAGACTTGAATTGGGCTCCAACAGAGTATAATGTCTATAATTTTCTCTCTCTCCCTTAAGCCATGCATATGAGGGGCTTTTATACTCCCTCAAAGTAGTTTCAATCTATTGGAAACAGTTGGCCACGGGCTGGGGTGGTTGAATTACAGGAATAACCATCAACCCAGCCTCGAAAATAGGGATTTTTATATATTTTTTAATGATTTTAATGGCATACGCGGAAAAGTATCTCTGGACTCGCGTATACACGCTGAAAAGTCTGGGCATATCTGCGTATGGGATTTAGACAATGTTTTTTATGAACTTTTATTCAAGTCTGTGGGAATGGGTGCCCAAGGCCAAAGAGACAATCATGAATCACATGAGGGTGAAAAATGATGCTATAACATTTATGCAAGCCCATATCCCTTAGTAGACAATTAACTTTTCTACTTCATATATCAATTTGTGTTTTTTCTAAATGCATAAAATCCACTTAAGCAACAGGAAAAATCGTTAATATATAATACATTTCAAAATATTTATTTCATAATACATTTTAAGCTGCTAAAATTTAAAAAATTAAAAATTAAACTAAACGATAAATTTATTTCAAATTGTTACTGTTAATTATTAAAAAAAAATACATAAGTGAAATAGATATATATTTAAAAAATATATGATAAGCTTTTCCTCTTTTTAAACAAAAATTTAGAATATGTATTTATATTAAAATCGTTGAATAAAACACTCATTTGAGTGCATCATACATAAACATATTAGTGGTGGTGGTTTGCATAATCTAGTGAGACAATATATCATCAAGAATTTCCAAAGTTAAGACACAAATTTCCTAGACAAGCTGTACAACATTTTGTATTTGTTCCATCTATACATACAACAATATTGGTCCACCAAAATACAAAACTTGTGGCACATGTTGAAATACTAAATCACCCATGTATTTCCATTTTCACAATTGTTGTGGTCCTATGATTTGGCAGATTGGCATACCAAATGACAAGGCAACATCAGAACCACTTTGGAATCCTAGGATCTAGCCCTTCTGGATTCAGAGAGGGATCTCTCTACATGTGTTTTAGAATGATATGCTTATAGACTCATGATATGATATTAGGCTAGTTATGAAGCACAAGGGATTTGTTTATTTTTTGGTTGGGGATCATTAACTGAGAAGGTCATGTGAAGTGTGAAGGAGGGAATAAATTGAAGGATATTTCAACATGGGAAGATAGGTCAAGAAATAGTGCTAATCCATTGGGCTATGGAGTCATAAAAGGGTTTACTTACACAAAAAATATTCAAGGTTTTCATAGGGCAAGTAATCTATATCAAAATATCTCTTTAAGTTGAGTTTGTGGTATGAAACATTAAGAAATGATGTGAGAGAAGTAAAGCTGATAACCAATTAAGAATCTATTAACTTCACTAAACAAGAAGAGCCTTTCAAAGTGACAGATTTGGAAGCAAGCCAAACGACAAGGCAAACCATAGAATTCTCTGGGAAAACTCCTACAAAAGCCAACTTCTAAGACAACAATCCAGTAATCCTCTTGACTACCTTCAGAAAGTAGAAAACATATAAGATAAACAAAGGGCAGCCTAAGATCAAGTAAGGACTTTTAACCTATCTTGCTTTTGGCATACTCTTAAGGGAAATCTTCAAAACAGTTGTTTAAGACGAAACAAGGGACAAGGCTGACCATAAACTTCCTTGATTAGGACTCTACTTAGCATGCAGTGAAAATATCATTCAAGAACAACATCTCAAGTTCTAATCGGCAAGACATGGGCTCACCAACATTCCTTGACTAGTTATACTCTATTGATTCATTCTCAAACACACATTTAGAAGAAAACATAAAGATAAAGCTTATCAGTCAAAATTAGGGTACTTTAGAAGTAGATCCTCATCTATATTTCTTGCTCTTTATCAGAGAAAATGGACAGTGTGGAAACATAAGGAGAATAACAATTACAGAAAGAAAAACATGACCAATAATATAGACTAGGATCCTGTGAATCTTCTTGTTTATTTGATGTCCAAGACCAGTTACATACTTTGAGTCCAATAGCTTTTATAGTTTGATACTTCTCTTCCCAGCCTACTATATTACAACTACTCAGCAACTCTCCTCAATAAAAGTTTGACAATTAAAAATTTTCCAACCCTTTACAATGAAAATTCAAAGAGTATTTATAGGTGAACGAGGAGGAGTGGTGGAAGAGATTATCTTAATGATCAATTAAGACATAGGAGAAGTGCATCGAATGCTTCACTCTGCTCAATAAACATTGCATTAAATTTTTAGACCATTCAGTATTTTTTTTGTCAACTTTGAGGCATATCTGGTAGGCTGGTAATAACTTCGAAGTGTGTTCCTTTGGAGATATCTTCTGACTGCAGTAACTTTGTCTTGGCTTCTGAGACAAGTTAGGTGAAAAAATTAGTTTTAAGGACACCCATGCCTTTATAATAACTGCTCTGACAATTTAAAGAGGTTTTTTCATCAGGATGGTTGTCAAGGTGTCTTTGAAAGGTAAAGTAGACTACAGGTGTCCTTTTATTGATCTCTGGATATTTAATTGCCTTGATGATCTAACATTTCAAGGGTTCTTTGCTGATCTATTTGCTTTTTTCACTTTAAATTGAATTAGGCCTTGGATTTTTGCTTTAGGCCTCTTAAATCATCTTTAACCTTTATGTCCTTGCTGACTGTATTCCCTTCTAATTTATTTGTCTTTATGCTTTATCCTTCATTCATTGAACTACAAGTTTAGCTTTTGGTCTTCGGATTTCATGCTTAAACCTTTATCTTCGATTTCTTCACTGATATTTGGTCTTCACTGTTCGTTGTGTATAGGTGGCAGTAGTGCATCAGAGGGTTTGACTGAACAATCAATATTCATGATATATTGATGAAAATTTGGATTTTACCCCTTTCTGTCCATTTTTATGCAATTTCTAACCATAGAGGATCGTCACCCTCAGCCATGTTCCTTTACTAGATTGTGGGACAACCTTTTGTTATAGCACTGCCATTAAACCTACCCAAGACATCAAACATGTTATAAAATCCTGTGGATTGGGCTTAAATTGCTTCAGAGGAGATGGTAGAGGCGGAAGAGTTGTGCAGAGGTAGGTGGATGCAGCGGAGATGAGTTTTAATGGCAGAAACTTGAAACCAGGGTTTGAATAAGGTTTTGGCGCAGAACATTGGATAGGCGATTTTGAAAAACCAGGGATGGTTTTCGCATAAGGCTCAGGCGGTAAGTTGTTTTGTGATAATCGAATGTGATACGGTTTATCGCTCGACACGTGGCTCTGAAAAACCACCTATTTCGCGTCCAAGATGCACGGTGGGGAGATTTGGTGGAAACGGGTGCGAAAATGAGTTTCGACCGTTTGATCTGGGAAGTCCAGATCAGCGGCTGCAGATGAGCGCGATAGGAGGAAAGATGTGCGATGGAAAAGTGGTGGGACCGGGTAGCCGATGTAAGCTACTTTGTCACATAGCGAAATAAGTTGATCGGTGGGCAAAACAGCCATGTTAAGTGGGATTAGTTGGATGATTAGGATCTACGACCAAGATTAAGAGTGGGGGAAAGAATAAATGGAATGGTGTATGGAGGGGTCGATGTGGATGGCGAAATTGCGATGAAATAAGGACCTTTCGATCATTAGAGATCAACGTCTGAGATCAGACGATGAAGGAGAATGAAGAGGGCGAGGTTGAAATGCGGGGGTAATGTGGGCCGTTAGATCCGAATAGATCAACAGTGGAGATTAACTGCGAGAGGACTGGGGGGTACGGAGGGATCTCAGGGTAGGGTGCCTCCGCGGTGAATGGGAAACGGGGAAAAAATGCTGGCCATTAGATCGAGAGAAGATCGACGGTGGAGATCGAGGGTGCAGGGGGACTGGGGAGTACGGGCCACTTTGGTGGGGTGCCCCCGCAGTGAACCTGCGCCGTAGATCTGGGTTAATCAGATGGTGCGGATTGAAAGAAAACATGGTGAAAAGCCCAACGCAGTCGGGTGGGACCAACAGGACAACATGGGAGATTGATGGTTATGCAATGAAGTGCTGGAGAACTGATCGTTAGATTTAAAAGATCAATGGCCCAGATCTCTTCGCCAGGTCGCATAGATAATAGATGGTGTGAGGGAAGGAGAAAACATCGATGAAGTGACTACCATTGGATCGGGAGGATCGACGGCTTGGATGATTTCAGAGAATGGCAGGCAGAAGGGGCTTGGATGAGAGGAAAGCGATAACACGATGGCACGAAAGGGGTTAAAGACTTAAGCAGACAGTCGCGGGTCCCGGTCGCATGGATAAAGGAGCTGAGAACTTAAACCCGCGGGGGCTTAAAGGTCCGCTTATGAAAAAGTTAGATTTTAATGCTGAAATGGGGGTCTTTGAAGGTTTTTAAAGGTTTCGATAGATATAAAGAAGGGCGTAAAACCAAATAAAAGGGACTCAAATGGTTTAAAGGATTTTGAAGGAAGTGGAGGGATTTTTAATAGGAAAATATGAATGAAAGAGGGTGGAAGAGGGGTTCAAAATTGTTTTCTTCATGATATCAGCAGGGCTTTGTGAAGACATCAGTGAGATGGATCCTTTGGACAAATAGACACAACAAGGCTTCAAGGAGTCACAAATTTGCTCCAAATTTGTTTCTTGAAGACTAACAAACCTTTTTTAGCCATCATAGTATATGGAAAATTTATATATGGCTAACAACAATCACAACCTCATCATCATTGATCCTCTTTAATAGAATCTCCCCTAGTTGTGATAAAATATAATCTAGTTCATCCCCATGCATTGATTTCTTGTAAGAAGGTGATGCATTCTCTATTATATCAAATAATTATTGATGCATGGTTCTTGTGTCTTGTCCTGTCCTTTCATTAAATCTCATAAGGTACTTTTGTGTTATATCGTTACATGTTCAAGGGATGTCTCAACTTCATTCGACCATCTGTAGTCCTTGTTGACCTTTTGTTCTAGTCATTCTTGTGTCAGTTGTACATCATGACTTCATCCATTCACATCATCTCTTGGTGTGTTTCATGTTGATTGATGGGGGATACATCAAAGCCCTCCTTCTATGGATCTTCTCATGTCGGCTTCAACTCATTATCTAGGGGTTTGGTCTAGGAACTAGTAGCACCTTGGTGCTTGCAGACATTAGTGGTGGGCATCCTTGCAATCGATAATGATCTTACGACATTGGATCCTAATTGGTTGAATCCATAATTTTTCGACAATGAGACATTTATTCAAACTTTATGGGTTTTCCTAGGTACCTTGGGTTTAATTTTCATTATTGGTGGGTCACATCGTTTCTTTTTATGAGATAAAATCCTATAATAATCAGATGATTTCTACCATTCTCAACATTATCTTATTCATTCGCATGATATATATTTGTACCATCAGGGTTGAGTAGAATACCTCGAGACAGGGACATCTCACTCTTATATGACACCCTCCCCAAGTTATGTTGGAGTTATCTATCATTTTATGTACTTTGATGGCTACTCTGGAGCACCTGTCTTCTATGTGTTCGTAGCCCCAGTGATGTATACTACAACATATATCCACACTATATGTGCTAGTGGCTATTATCTTTTCATTTATTACATGGATACACTATGTGTGTATTTTTTCCATGTACTATCATTTCATGTCATGGATCCACAGAGTATGGTTGGTGGCCATGTTCAGTTTTTGTATATGTCGAACATGGGTATGCCTGCCTTAGGGATGATCACATTATGATTGAAATTTGGGTATCGGTATGACTCCAATATGATCCTTAGGTATTGAATCCTTCCTCACATTTTGACACATTTTTGTAATTTGTTTCAGCCATTGGTTTCTCTTCTGACCTCATGCATTAGGGAGCATCTATTATAACCCATTTCTCCCACTTTATGTTATGGAGAGAGACCCTAGTCCTACATTTTGAATTGTTGGCCTTAGTGCATCCTTATCCCTTCTTGAATTTTCATTTTTACTATCCAATCACTCCCACGGGGTTGTCATCTTGAAACCCATCGCTCCCTTGCAGTGGGATAGCCTAACACTTGGGTCACCCTACTTGCCTTTGGCATGGGAGAGATGGAGGTGTTTTGGATAAAATAGTTCAATCCCGAGGAGATTAGTTCCACCCAATTTTTCATGAGTTGGATAAGGGTCAATTATTCTGAACATTTCCTAACTTCTCATGGACCTAGGTGTCCAGATACGTCCTCTTGAGTTTAGAAAAATGCCTATATATAGAGACCGTGTCAAGAGGGATTGATAATAGAGAGAGTATTGAAAATTTATGTTGTTGAATTTCTACCATAAATTCCTTTTCATGTGAGGTGAGCATAGTCTTGCAATGATTCAAGGGAAGGGCCATGCCAATGGTTGAGAAGAGTGTATCTATACACTAAGGTATAATGTATTTCTTCCATTCTAATTAATAAAAGAATTTTTGAATTTCCCCCATATATTTTATGTCTTTTTAGATCTATCTAGATTTGATTATTGTTTTTACATGTTGACATGCCTTCCGTGGAGGAAAAAACATTGTTTTGTTTTGATTTATTTGTGTGTAGGGGATTGTATATTAGAGCTAGGAGTAGTATCTTTGAGTTTTAGAAGGATCTCCAAAGTTTTCCGCAAGTTATATAAATTTCACCAACCTATAAGGGGTTAGTTATGCTTCCTCTATCTCATTTGATAAAATGAATAGTATGTACTTGCTTTTAACCTTGAGAGTTCATGTACAATTTTCCATACAATATCTAATAGATATAAGGGAAATATCCATGGAAAAATAGCTCCTTACCTTCTGAAGTAATACCCATGCACTATATCATTTTGAAAAAATGTGCATTTTAAACTTCCAATTTATATAATTCAATTCGTCTAACTTATTTATTTCATTTAAATAAGAATCCATTAAATTTGACATGGCTAAAAATTAATAATGCCAATTTGTCTCCAAAAATAATTTTATTACTAATCATTAGAGGAAATTTCATCTTAAAAGTGCCTATGAAATTTTCACGTACATAATATGTAAACCAAAGGAGGTACATGTAAATATTTTGGAGGGGGAAAAACTACTTTTTTTTTTAATTGTACTTTTGGCTTATCTCCTTATAGGTTTACTCAAATTTCAAGTGTAGACACTCGTTGGATGCGGAATTAGATTTCACATCCAACGAGTACTCATTATGCATACTTCTCAGAAGACCCACATTGAGAAAAAATTCAAATACATTAAAAAACATGTTTAACACGTCTTTTTAATGTATCTACAATTTTTATCAATGTGGGTCTTCTCAGAAGTATGCATAATGCATGCATAATGGGTACTTGTTGGATGTGAAATTTAATTATGCATCCAATGAGTGTCTAGAATTGAAATTCAAGTAAACCTATAAGGAGATAAGCCAAAATTACAATTAAGAAAAAAATAGTTTTCTTCTTTTCCCTTCAAAATTCATAACTCTTATTGTACTATTTTCCTATTTTTTTTTTTTTCCTTAGGAGGCCACTTTTAGGTTGAAATTTCCTCTAATTTATCTACAAATCAATTTTACTAACATACTACAATTTTTCAGAACATTATTACAAACACAGACCACATAGCTTGTTATTTTCCTATCTCACATATATACACCCATATTAATCATATCAACTCTCTCTTTCACAAAATACAACTCCTTGTGGCACCTCACTCTAGTAAAAATGGATCCTCTAAATGATACTTAACTTTTCACATTAACCAATTGCTTTATCACTCACTCGAAAATTCTATCACCGTGGGAACTTTTGTGTAATTTTCTTGCATAACATCTTTTCCTCAATGGCACTCGCACTAAGATCTAATAATAAAACAATTGTAGAACCACATAACTAATTGTCTATTTCATATATTGAATAACTAAATTAATTAATTAATTAATTAATTATATATATATATATATATATATATATATATATATATATAATGCCAAATTTAACTCATATGTGTAATAGTATCCCAAGAATTATATTTTCAATTATTTCTAACATTCATTTCTCACATTTGTCTATACATCTTATAACAATGTCCATATAACACAAAATTTATTTGTCTCAAATTAATTACACAATCTTAAAATATCCTATATAACCATCTATCACATTAACATTATTGCTCGCTTCCCCATAAACACAAACTCACATAGTAGCACATAACATTTTTTTCTTTGTATGACCATCACAACTTATTTTATGATGTTGAATAAGTTTCTTTTTCTAATTTTTATAGCTTCCCTTTCTTGTTATTGCATGATATGTGGATCTTTCAGTCATTGGAGGCTTCTTACCTATTGAAGAGTCAAGAAATATGCCACGTCTCCCACTAGTACTTAAGTTTTATCAGCGTTAGTAATAGTTGAAAAATCAATATATACAGCAAGTCTTCCACTAGAGGCTTCTTACCAGTTGAAGAGTCAATAAATATAATCCCTACTTACATTATTAAAATACTTTTATCAACGTCAATACTAGTTGAAAATTCAAAATTCAACATATATAACTAAATATTCCAATAAAGGATTCTTACCAGTCAAAGAATTAACACATAGCCGCATCTTCCACACTTTGCACTCATTGACACTTTCTACTATCTTGCTAAGGGAGCTTCTTTTTCTATTTTTTGGAACTTTTATTTTTACTTATTTCCTTAGATGTATATCTTTCAGCCACCCTAGGATTCTTATTAGTTGAATAATATAGAATTAAATCTCAATATTCCAATGTTACTTTAGATTTATCAACATGAATACCAATTAAAAAATTAAGATATACATTTAAATATTCCATTGAACGCTTCCTTCCAATTAAATAATCAAGAAATACAACCACATCTTCCACTGGTACCTTAGTTTTATCAAGGTGACTATCAGTTGAAGAATCGAGATAAACACCTAAATTTTCAATGGGTACTTTAGTTTTATCAATGAGAATGACAATTGAAGAATCGGGATAGACATCCAAATCTTACATTGGTAACTTCGTTTTAATAATGTTAATATCGATTGGAGAATCGAGATATAAAACCAAATGTTCCACATGTGTCTTGGTTCCATCAATGTGAATATGGGTTGAAGAATCAAGATATGTAGCCAAATAATCTACTTGTACCTTAGTTTTTTCAACACAAACACTAATATGTGTTTTATATTTATTAAAAAGGAAAGTTCCAACTCAGAGTAATGCTAGATCTAGCGAGTTATTAAGCATATCTCAATGGTCACATGTGATAAGAGAAGCAAAACAATAACCAATCGCAACTGCTACTTTCCCATTTATCCCTAAGGCATATTTGTTAACCATACATCCTATATTATAGTATATTGCAAATACTTGACACTGGTTAGTGAATATATCATAGTTTCCAACCCATTTTGATGTGGGTACATTGAATGGTGAATGGTTTCTCCTGGGGATATGATTGTTGAAGAATGCATGTCTCACGACATTGAGTAATAAATACAACTTTACTAACACCATACTTAAATCAACATACAGTATCTCACTCAAAAAATCAATATTAAACAAGAAAATGTCAATCCACTATTTCGATTTCAATTATGAGAAACAAAAAAATTAAGACAATACAGAGATATGGCAAAACTGTCTCAAAGAGATAATTTTATTAATTAAAGCTCACACAAAAAACACATAAGAGTCCCATCACTAGATAATCACAACAACCTGGAAGATATCGATTCCTACACAACTCCAACTCACTCTTGCATTGGAAATCCACACATTCTAGAACTTTCAATTAAAAATATAACAATCTAGAATCTTCATTTCTCTAATTATATTTAACACTCCCTATTAATGGGTAAATTAATTGTTTACTACACCTAACTTGTTTCTACATAATGTAAACTTATATTTTCCTAGAGGATTAGAAAATATGTCTAGCACATTATCATTTGTATTACAATAAATCAAATCAATTTCCTTTGAATTCAATTTTTCTAGTATAAAATGATGTTGTGTTTCAATGTGTGTTGATCTAGAATGATAAATTGGGTTTTTTATGATTTTGATAGAGTTTTGATTTTCACATTTGACTATTTTTGGTCCTTCCTATTTTTCTCCCATGTTTTCAAGAATTATTCTTAGCCAAATTGCTTCATATGTTATGTTGCATAAGGCCCTTTACTCAGCTTTGGTGGAAGAAAAATAAATTATATATTGTTTCCTCATGCTCCCTGACACAATTATGGATCCAATATTGAATGTATAATGATAGGTTAACTTATTCTAATATATATCTCCTGCCCAATTATAGTTTGAATAACTTGTCAACTCAACATCCAAATCATGAGTATATTCAATACAAAAAATTTCAATCTGATTCAAATATCGAATGACTCTCTTAACTACTTTCCAGTGAATTTCATGTGGCTTGGCCATGAATTGACTAAGTATATTGACTAAACATTAAATATATTCCTTGTTGTAGTTAAGTAATTAAGGATTCCCACCAATTTTTTATACAATGTTCCGTTGAATTCTTTTGTTTCATCATCATTGTCGAGTTTAACATTCTATTCAAATGGTGTAGACTCTACTTTATATCCATTCATATTAAACATTCTAATAACTTTCTATGTGTATTTACTTTGTGTGAAGGTGTGACCAAGGTTCTACCATTAATATCCAAACTCAAGACCCAAATAGTAATGCAACTCTGCAAATATTATTCATTTAATGAAATTCCTATGAAAGACAACTTTTGATCTTTTCAATTAACTTGGTGACATTTCATGTTATGATAAGTTCATCAGTATATACAAAAATATAAAAAAATATGCCCTTTTTCATCCCTCTTGATATTCATATTTAGATATGCTTTACTTTTAGTAGAACCATGTTGAAAGAATAATTTATCAATCTTCACATAACATGACCTAGTTGTATATTTGAGTCCATAGCATGGTTTCTTTAACCTAAAAACAAAATTTTGTTGTCCCTGCTTTATAAAACCTTTTGGATGAACAAGATAAAATTATTCCTTTAATTTTCCATTCAGAAATGTCGATTTAACATCTAAATGAATTTTCTTCTAATCATGCTTATTAGCCAAAGCAAGCATCATTATAGAGGCATTTAGTTTAGATATAGTTGAAAATTTATCTTCATAATCTATCCCTTCCTTCTATAGATATCCCTTTGCTTTCAACCCAGTTTTATATTTATCAATAGTTCCATCATCATTAAATTTAGTTTTGAACAACCATTTTGAGCCTATGAGAACTTTACCCTTTGAAAATTCTGTCAATTCTCATGTTTCATTTCTCATAATATAACCATATTCTTCTTTGATGGTATTCATCATTTATTTATGGTCTTTTGCTTGTCCATAATTCAAATTTTCTATTATATTAATAACTTGAGAACATTAGAAAAGATGATGCGCTCACGCACGCCTCTGTAGAAACCCTAGTCTGTCGGCGCCACTGATCTACCGTTTCGGCCTGCTCTCAGCCAGCCCGCGCGGCCTGAACACTGTCCATGGCATCCAGATCGGGGGGGGAAGGACACCCCCCCCCTGTCAACAACGATGGCACCCACGTAAGCTCGGTGCAAAGCAATGAATCTGTCGGCAAAAGCCAGGAAACGCCGATTCATAAGGATCCGACCACGCAAACCCAGCCAGAGACGGAGGCGCCCAAATCCTCCACCTGCAAACCCATCGCGACAGAAAGACCCAAGATCGAACTGCCCAGCCATCGGATAAACGCTTGAATCCAGTACATGAGAGACCATGCTCTCATTGGCAAATTTATCGGCTTCTGGCCGACTGAAAAAGCCCTATATGGCTGGGTTGCCTCCAAATGGAAGCCCAAGGGGCAAGTCTCGCTACAATTAGGTGCAAAGGGGTTCTTTACAATGATTTTCAACTGCCTAGAAGACAGAAACAGAGTAATGGATGGAGGGCCTTACTTTTTCAACTCAGCCGGGTTATATCTCCGCAACTGGGTGGAAAGATTCAACCCAGACAAAGAAAATTTTAACTAGGCACCTGTCTGGATACGCCTATACTCGCTACCACTAGAGTACTGGGACGAAGAATCTCTCCAAGCAATTGGCAAAGGTCTAGGGGAATTTATCAAGATAGCAGAAGAAACAAAGCTTCACCGTTACACCTCATATGCTCGCATCTGTGTCCAAATGCATCTGGACAAACCCCTACCAGATGCTGTTAGCATTTACCATGATGATTTTGAATGGATTCAGCCGTTAGATTATGAGCATGTCCCTTTCAGATGTCCAAGATGCCATGCACTAGGGCATCTTTTCAGAGATTGCCCCCTCACCACACAAGCTCAGGCAAAAGAGGCGGAGGCAACACCGGAAGCGGATGGTTTTACCAGAGTCACGCAGCGAAGAAGACATGGCAAGAAACCTTCAGCGCCAGGTAAGAAACCCTCTCCCTCTTCCAATATTCCTTCCACCAGTAATAGCTTCGCTGCTCTTGCCAACCCTGATGTAGCCTCTGAGATTGATCCTAGTCAGGATACTGCCCCTTCCCAGCCCTCGAATAAACCAAAGCTTTCGGCCAAGCCCAACCCATTGCATTCCCCAGAACAAAAACTTCCTTCTGAAACCAACCCTGATAATCGCTCTGCTGAGATCAAACTCCTACCCTGGCATCCGGCCACAATGGAAGTAGACAACCCTAATACCCAACCTGTCTTATCTAATGAAGCTCTGCTCGGCGGAAGTCAAGAGACTTACATGGAAGAGGAATCCGAAGGCCTAGATCTGGGCGAACTAGACATAACAGAGCTAGAGGAAGCTTGCATAAACCAGAATTTTGACACCATCAACCCTCATCAAATTGACAAATTAGAAAAAGTCTTCTCAAGCGCCCATCAGCAAAAGAAGCTCGGCATCCAACCTGGCAGCCATTGGGACAGTCTCAAAATCACAAAAGAATCAAGGAAAAGAGGGCGAAAGCCAGATTGGCAACGCACCATTACCATAGGGAAAATATTGGTCGACTCAGGCCGATATCCTAAGCTTACAAGGTTCTTCAAACCTCTGACAAACAGTTCCACATGAAGTTGATCTCATGGAACATTAGAGGGCTCAAAAGCCCTGGAAAGCACAAAATTCTCAAAAACATGATACAGAAAGAAAGACCAAATATACTATTTCTTCAAGAAACTAAATGCAGCAGTGAAACTCTAGGAACAATCCTGACCAAGGCTTGGCCTAGCTGTAACTCAGTAGCAGTGGATGCCTCAGGATTTTCAGGAGGACTCGCTATCATATGGGACACTCAGTCCATAGATCTTTCCAACTTCCATGCAGCACACCACATTATACAGGCAACTTTCCATCCCATTGGATCCAACATCCACGGGCATTTATCCAATGTCTACTTCCCACAGGACCAAGCTCAGAAAATAGCTCTGCTTAATACCATGGCAGATTTAAATGCAAACAGGACTTTTCCTCTATGGATTGCTGCAGGGGACTTCAATATGATCACTAAGATGGGAGAGAGAAGAGGGGGAAGACTCAAAGCAGACCAGGACAGCGCCCACTTCAGAGAATTCATAGCCAACAGTTGGCTTATAGACATTCCCTTTTCAAATGGCACGTTCACTTGGAACAATAAGAGAACTGGAAATCAACAAATCGCTTCAAAGTTAGATCGCTTCCTCATCTCTGACAATGCTATCCACTTAGGGGGGGGACTTCTGGCTTCAATCCTACCGCAGATCGGGTCGGACCATTGGCCCATCATGCTCCATTGGAAAAATGTTGGTCTTCAATACAAAAAGCCCTTCAAGTTTGAAGCATTTTGGCTCACTCATGCCTCATTCAGAGATATTGTCACTCAAGCTTGGCAGAGCTTTACTCCACCCCCTGGCTCGAAGATGTACCAATTTCAACAAAAACTCAAGCATCTCAAAGCAGTCATCAAGAACTGGAATATCTCTGTTTTTGGAAACATCTTTCAAGAACTCAGAACACTGGAAAGCAAAATGGAAGAAACTCAGCAAAAAATCATTAATGAAGGAAGGACTGAAGAGCTCGCTACTCAGGAACAAAACTTATACAAGCAGCTAGAAGAGAGACGCAAGCAAGAAGAACTCCTGTGGCAGCAAAAATCTAGGATAACCTGGTTAAAGGAAGGGGAGAGGAACACGAAGTTCTTCCACAGATCAACCATACAGAGAAGGATGCAAAACCGCATTCCTCATATAACCAACCAACAGGGCACAAAAGTGGAACAACAAGAAGAAATCGAACAAGTTCTACTGGATCATTTTCAGAGCATACAGCAGGAAGACCTTTCAGTAGACCGACAGCCGGCCATAGACCACATCGCTCAGCTCATTCCCAAATTAGTCAATGATGAGCACAACAAGATGTTACTCCGCCCGGTCACTCTTCCAGAAGTTGAAACGGCAGTAACTCAAATGAAAGAAGGAAAGGCACCCGGGCCAGATGGCTTCACCTCTAATTTTTTCCACAATTTTTGGGATCTTATTAAAGAAGAAGTATGGCAGCTAGTTGAAGAGTCCAGAGCTGCTCACTGGCTCCTCCCATCCTTAAATGCCACCTTCATAGCTCTGGTACCGAAAGAAAAGCAGCCTAGCACTCCAGAAAAGTTCCGGCCTATAGCCCTCTGCAATGTGATCTACAAAATCATCTCCAAGGTCATAGCCAACCGTCTTAAGCCTCTGCTCCCTCTCCTCATATCGCCAGAACAAACTGGGTATGTAGAAGGACGACAAATCGTGGACGGCATCATCCTCACGCATGAAGTTATCCACTCTCTCAAAATTTCCAAGAAGCCAGGTATGCTCCTTAAAATCGATTTATCTAAAGCTTTCGATAAGTTAAGCTGGCAATACATTCAAAGCATCCTTTCAGCTTTTGGTTTTGACAGAATGTGGATAAGATGGGTTCTATCTCTCATTTCTATGCCTTTGCACTCCATTCTTATCAATGGCATCCCTTCTAAGCCATTCAAACCGTCAAGAGGCATTAGACAAGGCGACCCACTATCGCCCTTCATCTTTGTTCTCATGTCGGAAGGTCTCAGCAAGCTCATCCATAATGTTGTCCTCTCCAACCAGCTGCGTGGTCTTTCTCTTCATGGCTCTCTCACCACCCATCAACAATTTGTTGATGACAATATGCTATTTGGGTTCCCTTCAGTCCAGGAAGCTAGATCCTTCAAAAATATTCTTAACCTCTTCTCCACAGCCTCTGGTATGACTGTCAATGTCTCCAAGTCCCAGCTCTTCTTTTTTAACACCCCTGCTATCATCCAGTCCAGCATTACCAGAATTCTAAGCTTCTCTCCAGCCCATCTCCCTTCCAAATATTTAGGTGCCCCTCTTATTGCCACTGCTATCAAACATTCCACTTGGAATCTTCTTTTGGAAAAACTGGAAGCTCGGATCTCCTCATGGACTTACAGAGCGCTCAATCTCTCTAGCAGACTTATCCTCATAAAAGTGGTCCTGCAATCCATGCCTCTATATCTGTTCTCTGTGCTTGCAGCTCCAAAGTGGGTGCTCAACCAAATCAGAAATCTACAACGCCGATTCCTTTGGGGTTCCTCAGAACAAAAATGCAAATGGGCCCTTGTCAATTGGAGCACGGTTTGCTCCCCCAAAACAGTCGGAGGTCTGGGGCTCAGAAATCCCATACACAACAACGAAATTATGGGGGCAAGACTGTGGTGGAACTGGCTCTCAAACCCTCTGAAACCCTGGGCTAGAATATGGACAGCTAAATATGCTAATAACAGGCCGCCTGAAGACCTGATCAGACTTCACCCTGGAGCAGCTGGATCACTTATATGGAACGCCGCCAAACAGCACTTCGCCCTCATACAGCAGCACAGCTTCTGGGAAATAAGAAATGGACACACTGCCAGATTTTGGACAGACTCCTGGCAGCAACATCCTCAACTCACTGACATTCTCAGCCTCTCCAATTATGATCGACCCAATCCACTGGAGGAAATCAAAGTCAATCAAAGCTGGACCCATACTGTCTCCAATGATTTTAGGCAATGGAAGCACCCAACCTCAATCCTGCCCAATGCTCACAGTAACATACAGGAAGCTCTTCAACAGGAATTGCAACGAAGGAAAATAAGATGTTCAGAGGAACCTGATATGCTCCGCTGGGGTTACTCCCCCAAAGGCTCGTTCACTATGAAAGAAGCCTTCTCTTTAATGCACCCTATCCAGCTTCCAAAAGATAGGCTTTGGCAATTTGTCTGGGCTCCGGGTACTTGGCCTAAAATATCTACCTTTCTCTGGCTTCTTAGTCACAGAAGAATCTTAACTTGGGACAACTTGCTCAAGCGTGGCTTCAGCGGCCCCTCTTAATGCCCAAACTGCAAGCAAGATGAAGAAACATCACAACATCTCATGTTAACTTGCCAACTTGCCCATCAACTATGGGAAAAAATATGTTTCAGAAGTCAACGCAATAAGCCAAAAGGAGACCTTGTCACCATTATGCGCAATTGGCCCCAGCGACCTTACAACAGTTCCATACTTAACTATCTCTGGCAGTTAATCCCTGGATTCCTATTCTGGACTCTCTGGAAGGAACGAAACAGAAGGTTATTCAAACATCAAACAACTCCTTTGGACATCATTTGGGAAAACTTTAGCAAAAATCTACAAGAGACCCTCGCTCTCCATACATGGCAGGAAGAAGATCTCCCCAAACAACCAAAGGAAGCAGCTGTATGGAAAAATTGGCAACTGCAGATAAAGACCAAGTCTAGCACCTCCAAGCAAAAGTCTCCCGACATTTCAATCCATTGGACGCCTCCTCCTCCAGGCATCTACAAATTAAACTTTGATGGAGCCTCTAAGGGGAATCCAGGCCCAGCAGGCTTTGGAGGCATCTTCAGAAACTCTCAAGGGAACACTCTTGCTATCTACTATGGATCGATAGGCTGGGACACTAACAACTCGGCGGAACTGGAAGGTCTCTGGCAAGGACTTATCCTTTCTCACCTATAAAATATTTCCCCTATCATAGTAGAAGGAGACTCTCAGATCCTCATCGCCATAGCTACTCAACTTCTTCAGGGCACCAGAACCTCCAAAGTTGCCAATAGTTGGAGAATGGCCTCTCGTCTCGACAATCTCAGCAGATGGTTGGTCAACAATCAAGCTATTTCCTTCGTTCACACCAGAAGAGAAGGTAACAAGGTTGCGGACCTCCTAGCTAATCTAGGAGTCGAAAGCACAGACACTCTCAACCATGGCCCTCTTCATACTATCAATGACAGGGTTATACTCCAGAATTGCATCAACCTGGTGCAAAATGATCAAAACTCTCCGGATGCGGATGAACAATAAGCACATAGGGATTATTGGCTCCAGCCATTTCCCAACGCTCTCGGCGCGTGGTAGCCACATGGCCCTCCACGGCGCCATAATCACCGCATTTACTCTGCTTGCAGGTTGCATTAACTCTCAACGCCGGCATTACATTCTCCCTGTCCCGCCTGGCTCGCGCATTATGTTACCTTGCTCCTGGCTCGACGAGCTCACCGTCTCTCTGTGCGTTTGTATGGTGACCTTGGACGAGCTCACCGTCTCTCTGAGCGTTTGTATGGTGCCCTTGGACGGCGCATGCCCTGCCCACTGCGCTGAGCCAAGCGCTCGCACAGTTACGGGCAGGCGTTGCTCGCTCTACAGTTGTATCGAATTCGAACCGGATGCACATTTCTCCAACAGCAATTTCTGCTCAGGTGCTTCTATTGCTCCTCAGCATAATTCTAGCACTCCTTTGCAGCTCGTTCCGGTTTCTTTCTCTGCTGTTGATCCGCTCCAGACTCCCAAGCCTCTCGAACCTGTGCCTCTCGGATTCGCCATTCCTCGACTCAGGCAGCGCATGACCGCCAGGCGTGGAGGCACGAGAGGAAGCTCGTTTGACGATCGCCCCTCATCCAGCAGGCAATTCTCTGAGATTCCTCCTGTCTGTGACCATGGCCATCCTCCAGCCTCTCCTCCGCCTGTCGCTCCCCAACGCATCTCTTCTCCCGCCCCCCAACCTGCCAGTAGTCGTTTCATTCGACAAACCACTCAACGGGCAGAGTTGAAGTTTGACAGCGCTTTCAATCGACCCTCCATCACTGCTTTCATCACTGTTACTTTGCGTGAGGATGCCACCCTTAACCCTCCTACCTGGACTGTCTCCCATCCTGCTCCTTTCGACCCTCATCCTGTCCCTGTCGAGCTTCGTTCCTCCCCTGCGTCCTCACCTATTGAGGACTTTCCCGAGCCGGCAGGCTTTGCCAATCCCCCCTCTGGTCCCTCTCCCCTGCAGGTCAATGCTGGAGCTGAACAGGCCGCTGAAGAACGCAACAAGCAAAGTGAAGTGGAAGATCCTGAAGCTGATTACAGCTGCCCAATAGTGGAGGAAAATCCATTGCCTACCAACTCCATCTGACTTAGCAATGCCTTGGCGCAGTATGGTATTTCAACTTGTTTATCTTGTTAGCAATGCTGGTTATCTACAGTATATTACAGTTTTCTGGTTTTCGTTTATGATAGTGCCAGTTTTTTGCTACTGTCTCATAACAATCACTAATATTCCACCGGTTTCCTTGCACAAGGGCGGTGAGACTGTTACTATAGAGCTGGTTTCCCTATATGGGCAGCTTCGTTCCAGAACTATGTTTGGCTTTCAAGCCCAGTCTCAGGCTAGTACAGCTGAGCTGAGGCAGTTTTGTATTATTATATTTACATAAATAGAATTAGTCAGATTTAGAAAAAAAAAAAATAACTTGAGACATTAATGCAACATATTTATACTTAATTGGTGTTTGAAATTGCCTTCTTGGTCTTTGTAATGGCTCATTATTTTTTGGAGTTGCTTGATTTCCTCTTGTTGTGTTAGTAGCTTCAATGACCTTGTTCTTCAATGTCAACCTATTGATCTTCATTTTCTTTTGTTTTGTTGCATTCAGGTAAGTTCCATACATTATCCACTCTCTCTTTTGGAATCATATCTTTACATTCATGAAATATGAAATCCCTGCTTGCAGAGACTTTGCGTGTTATTGGATCATACATTTTATAAGATTTATGGTCATAACAATAACCAATAAATATGCATTTGAGTTCCTTCGCATCGATATTTTTCCTATACTCATTAGAAACATGATAAAATGTCGTGATTCCAAATATTCTCAGATGAATCATTGATGGATTATATCTATGGAATGCTTCATAAGGCGTTTTACGTTTTGTAGGACTTATATTTTTCAAATATACAAGTGTTAATTTATTCAGCTCAAAATAATTAGACAATTTTTTACCTTTTTGTCACGCTTCAAGCACATTCAACTTAAGTTATGTTTTTCCTCTTTGTTACAATATTATGTTGAGGAGTATCTAGCACAATAAAGTGTTGCTAAATTCCATGGTTTTTGCAATAGTTGATGAATTCCCCTAAAGTGTATTATCTCCCTTAATCCAACTTGGGGATCTTGATATATTTATGTGTTCTCTTTTCAACCATTTTTTTAAATTCTTTAAAATATTCAAATACATAATTTTTTCTTTTCATAAAGTAGACCTACATGTTTCTAGTTTTATCATCAATGAATAGAAGGAAATATGAAGTTTTTCCCAATAACTTAGTTTGTTTGGATGGGGCCACACACATCAGTATATATTAGCTCAAGAATTTTAATTTTTCTCTTTTCTATTCTTGTAGGAAACTCTTCCCTATATTGTTTTCTTGATGCTCATCCTTCACTTTTAACATATTCATTCTTAAAATTTGGGAATCTATTCACCATTCCTTTCTTTTTAAATAACACAAGATCATGGTGATTGAGATGACCATGCCTTTGATTCCATAACTAGTATACTAACATGGTAGTAGATATGAATCAAACAATTCCTTGTTGCATTCCAATAATGAATTGAAGAACCAGAGTCAATAAACCATGCATTAACATCATCACTTTATATTGATAAAACAACATCTAAATGAATAATTTTGATATTTTTGAGACTATCACTAACTATGGCTTTCTTATCAACAAAATTTCCTAGATGGCTTCTATGTTTGTACTCATCAAATTCATTTTCTACATCCAATATTTCTAGAAAAAGGAGGGTATTGCGATGTAGAAGGTTGATCTACTAGAGGAAAAAAATAAAGTTGTTTTGTTATTGTATCATTAATTATTAGAATATGAATTTATTCCTTATTTTTTTATTTATGATGACAAGTGGAGCTTTATGAAGTACCTTATTTTTCTAAGATTAATATCATTTATAATAAGTGGAGTAATAATATATGTTGGGAAATTTTATAACTTAGTATTGTAAATGGGTTGAGCTACTTTATTATTAGGATTTGGTATGGGTTATGAAAGCAGATGAGTAGTCCATTGAGGAGTCTGAGTAGAAGGTAATTATAATTATTGTGATTGTGCATTTTGTTTTTGAGGTGGAGGTTGATAGGGCATGTTTATATTGAGGTTGATACAAGGGGATTTTTTGTGAATATTAAGGATATTTTTTAGGATACTATGGATAATGTTGAGAATATTGTGGAAAGCTTAGTATACCACCATAAGCTAATCCTCCCCATTCTTGTTGCCAAGGGTGGTTTCATCTTGGTTGTTGTGGTCATGTTTACTGAGGCATGGGGATATTACAATTTTGTTGTTTGTATTGCTGATAATGACAAAATTCTTGTATAGGATCTTGAAACATACCTGGTGTTTGTGGTTGCTAGGGTCTCATGGTTGCTATGCGATAATTTTTTTTTTAGGTTATGTATTTTCTTCGCGCATAAATTTCAAGTTAGGAAATCATGGGATATTTTTTGTTGCATGATTCTTTACACATATTACACAAAATTAAATATTGTTTAAAGTATAATCACATCAAGGATGTTTCTTTTTACATTTAGGGTAAAAAAATAAGAAAGATGCATTTTCATATTTTTTTCTTTTATTGCATATCAATTTGTTCACTAAGATTTCCTAGAATACCCATTTTAAATTTTTCGAACAAATTACCATTTCAACTCTACTTACCTCAGTAGTTACCGATTTAGTAATTCTAGAGGTTTCATCTCTAAGTCCCTTACCTGATTTTCCTCTTCCTCAAGAGTTATGTCTATATAACTCTGATTTATAAAAATATAACTATGAAATGTCGTCTTTACCCATAATATTAAAATCACCAATCCATTCATCCCTAGTTCCTGATGAAAAGAGATCTTGGGGTAAGCCCAAAATCCCTTTTCATGTAAAAATCTCGATCCTGGGCCTGTGGGTTACGGCCCATTAAGCCTTATCGGAAGCGTTTCATGCACTTTTAAACCTTTAATTTTATTAACGTGGATCTTCATTTGAATCGAACATCACCTTATCGGAGTTTAAATCACCATGCAATATTACAAAATCCGTGCTTTGACCCACAGCAAACCATAATACAACACGCAAATATATGTATTTTAAATATCATACAACTGACGCCACAACATCGGCGATTGCATCGTTTAAATGCCAAACGTGTTAAGAGTTGGCAGCTCCGATCCGATTAATCGGAATCGGAGATCCTTCGATCTGTTCCCATCGTGACACCACTTATCACATTTCAATCCGATTCACCATCAAACAAATTTCAAATGCTCTACAATCCGCCTTCTAATTGAACAGTCCAACGCATTTACTATTTGCTCAACAAATCGACATAAAAACAGTCGATGCATTCAACATACATAATTTCACATAGATTTACCATTATAATCAACGATGATCCCTCCAACGATGTGCATAAATTGATCTCAGAGATAACAATTTAAGTTCTTCGTTTCCTTGAGAAATCTCGTTTCTGCAAACAGAACACTCGTATACAACAATTAAACAATATTTTAGATCGCCATCGATCCTTTAAGTGATCGATGGTCGATCAACAAGCTCACACACAGGATTTAACTCATTCATAAACACACGATTTATATTATTTCCGAATATGGATTACAATACGTTTCTATGAGCCAGGTTGCCTTGGCAGTGCTGGATATACCTGCGTCTGGCTCCCCTACGAATGCACGAAGACTAGTTTATAAGAATGGAGGAAAATAGATTGGATCATTCCAGATCCGCTATTCATTCATAAGATCCCTAAATTCACTCAACCGAGTCACAACAAACGCTATTAATAATATGAAGGTAACGAAAATATAGTTTTTGTAGCCACGTCAACTTCTAGAAGGCATGAAAAATCAATTTGATTTCCGCGGGTTGATGCTCCTGCATCAGATTCCCTAGGTACAAAAATTTATGACCTCCTGGTCATATGTTTCTCCTTGTCCTTAGCAATTCTACCCACTGCATTTCTTCAGTGGAACTGCCTTCATGATCTTCTGTGAGCTGCAATCAACCTCTGCAGTAACAGTCTCCTTCTGTTACACAATACCTCACCAAGCCCTCCGCACTCGGTCTTTTGGCATCCTTCTGGTTCTCTCCTATGGAACCAATTGAGCACACCTTGCTCTAGGTTGCTGCAAATCTTCTCACCTTTTGCGTCCGCCATCCGCACGACGGTAAGACCATAAAATCTCCAGCTTTAACACAACTGTACCTCTTTCCCCTTCTGCTTGCATTCTTCTTCTCACAGGAAATCCTTTCCCTGCTCTGATACCACTTGATGAAAAGAGAACTTGGGGTAAGCCCAAAATCCCTTTTCATGTAAAAATTCTTGAACCTGGGCCTGTGGGTTATGGCCCACTAAGCTCTATCGGAAGCGTTCTAGGCTTAAAACCTTTTCATTTAGACGTGGATCTCTATTATCGGACTACATAACCATTTCAATCATTACAATATAGGCGTTAAGGGTTAAAACCCCGCGCCACTCATAATACAAATTACAGGAAAATATATGGATTTAAAAGAAAACATAATATAGCCGTCTTTATAAATATTAAACCAACCGTTTATCCACTTTAAAAACAGCGTTTGAACTCGTTTCCATGCATGGAAACATTAAACCCCGCAGCTACATATAAGGCAATTACACTAAAGTCCGATTTAATCCACATATATGGATTCACAGCATATATACCCGCTTCACTTAATATTGACAGATCCCGATCCGATTCAATACGTTCTCTGCTGCAATATAATCGACAATCGGAAGTCGCACCCCTCGACAGTTCTGTACCTCTGATACCACTTGATGAAAAGAGATCTTGGGGTAAGCCCAAAATCCCTTTTCATGTAAAAATCTCGATCCTGGGCCTGTGGGTTATGGCCCATTAAGCCTTATCGGAAGCGTTTCATGCACTTTTAAACCTTTAATTTTATTAACGTGGATCTTCATTTGAATCGAACATCACGTTATCGGAGTTTAAATCACCATGCAATATTACAAAATCCGTGCTTCGACCCACAGCAAACCATAATACAACACGCAAATATATGTATTTTAAATATCATACAACCGACGCCACAACATCGGCGATTGCATCGTTTAAACGCCAAACGTGTTAAGAGTTGGCAGCTCCGATCCGATTAATCGGAATCGGAGATCCTCCGATCTGTTCCCATCGCGACACCACTTGTCACATTTCGATCTGATTCACCATCAAACAGATTTAAAATGCTCTGCAACCCGCCTTCTAATTGAACAGTCCAACGCATTTACTATTTTCTCAACAAATCGACATAAAAATAGTCGATGCATTCAACGTACATAATTTCACACAGATTTACCATTATAATCAACGATGATCCCTCCAACGATGTGCATAAATCGATCTCAGAGATAACAATTTGAGTTCTTGGTTTCCTTGATAAATCTCGTTTCTGCAAACAGAACACTCGTATACAACAATTAAACAATATTTTAGATCGCCATCGATCCTTTAAGTGATCGATGGTCGATCAACAAGCTCACACACAGGATTTAACTCATTCATAAACACACGATTTATATTATTTCCGAATTCAGATTACAACACGTTTCTATGAGCCAGGTTGCCTTGGCAGTGCTGGATATACCTGCGTCTGGCTCCCCTACGAATGCACGAAGACTAGTTTATAAGAATGGAGGAAAATAGATTGGATCATTCCAGATCCGCTATTCATTCATAAGATCCCTAAATTCACTCAACCGAGTCACAACAAACGCTATTAATAATATGAAGGTAACGAAAATATAGTTTTGTAGCCACGTCAACTTTTGGAAGGCATGAAAAATCAATTTGATTTCCGCGGGTTGATGCTCCTGCATCAGTTCCTCTAAGAAAAAGGACTTTAAGAGTTTCTGCTTCTAAGTCTTGTTTAGCCATTTTTACATTATATGCAAATATTTCTAAATAATATTCCAAAGATTTATCCTCTAAAAAAATCTTCTTTGAAATATCGATTTACATAATAATAATTGTATTTCTCAAGAAAATTTTGTCACATAACATCCTATGTTCTAATATTATTTTGTTCTAATCCCATAAACCAACGTAAAAATGAATCTTTAAGAGTGATTGGAAATAATTTAATTTTTTTATCATAAATAAAATAAACTTAGCTTCGACAAAATACTTCAAATTTGAAAATAATTTTTTAGGATATTCAATAGATTTACCATGAAAGTTTGGTAGTACAAATGGTGAAATATCATTCATATTAACATTTTTTTTTCTATCTGGGGGGGGAATCTAAATATTTGTTCAATATTTTGTTTCCTTTGCTCTATTTTTTATCATGTTCCTTCAGTGTTTGTCGTACTTTCAAATATAAATTCTATTGATGGAGTAGAATTTTCAGGTTCGAAATTTTCTTGGCACCATATGGTCCCATTGTCTTTAGAAAAAATGAGTCATATATGAAGCTTTGGATCCAAAACTTGATTTTGTTCTCCTTTTTCCTTATTCTTGCAAGTTGATTTTTCTGGGGAATAGACATGGCCTACAAAGTCACTTGATCTAGTGCTATGAAGCCATTATCCACTACTTCCTATCATTCATATACTTTTAAAAATGCCTTCATTCTCATATACTAGGACTTATAGTTCTTCTAACAAGAGCTAGTCCCTAAGCCCTAGATTACTTGTATAAGCCATAAAAAATCTCATAATTTCATTATTTTTTTATATCCTTGAAACCAAACTATTTTTAACTAAATGAAAATTCTTTCATTAAAATAGAAATAATAATCCCCGGATGTGGGTGCCCAATAGCAAGTTTGTGTGCCACAAGGCAGCCATATGGAGGGGCACTTGGCTGCTCCACGTGACCGCGCATGGAGATCCTAACCGCGTTAAATGTTGGCGTGAGGGAGTCATTAACTCGACCTCCACCACCTTAATCTCGACGTACCAGCTCTGCAACTCATTAAGATCACATGTCATGGCCATTAAGCCGCCCACCTCCATTCATTCGTCCTCACTTCGACCCTCCCTCTTGCTCTTGGTGCAGTTGTCAGTCAATTTCCCTCTGCCTCTGGTGCAAGTTCCTCAATCGACCAACCTTAGCCTTGCCTCCAGAAGCTTCTCTTCTCCTTTGTTCTCCACGACTCCCTCCTGGTCCGACAATTCTGCTCCTCGAACAATTATGCCTCGGTGCCATAGAATGAGATGCAAAAGGGTAGGGGGGCATGGCCATCCTTCCCAACCTCCTCTATCGCTCTCCCAGGGCCGTGACGTGAACCTATCATTTGTATGGGGTGAGAAAAATAGGAATCCCCCTGTAAACTTGACTGCCCAGCTCTCTCTACAGCTCCCAACTCCTTCTTTGACACCTTCCAGCTCCCACAGCAAGAAGAGACCACGTAAATCCACCATTTCGACTGAGCCTGCTTTCATCCCCCACAAGATGAAGGCTCTCTTGGTTCAAAGTGCCTCCATCAGCAACAAGGATTCCAACGACAACACTGGCAATAGCGAAGGCAACAATTCAAACCAAGAGGCAAAAAACTAGATGGAACACTCTAGGCTGCAAACTGCCTCCTTGGCAAAGCTTGACTCTCTAGTGTCGCCACGCCCCCAATATTCTCGCCACGCACTAAGTAAGGAGTTTGATGATGGTTTCTACATTTGTAGGATTGAGGAAGAGGTTCCTACCCCAGGAAAAAAGAATGCAGGCTCACCATAGTTCCAGCTTTTTAATACTCTCTAGTTTGCTCATGTTTTGGAATTATTCACTCTTTGACTCGTGTCCTATTTTATTTACTAAATCCGTTGGTTTCCCGCTTTGGGCAGCAGTTCATCTATGTTTTTTAAGGACTGGTTTCCCCACCCGAGGCAGTCCAAATTCTATTGGAAAACTATGGATACTTCCCTCTGGATTGGACTCGTCAAATCCAGAGAAAGAGACCTTTAATTTTTTGTTCTATATTATATAATAGAAGTAGTCAAACTTAGAAAAAAAAACATAGAAATAATAACAAAAACTTGTTCACCAATAAATAAAACTCATCAGCAATACTAATCACAATATAATTATATAAAACTCATTTTCATCAATATATAAAACGTACACTAATAATGCCCCTGGGGTATCTCAGTTAGCAACCGCTGTGAAAATGAAGTGTTATGTACCAATAGATACAAGTCTCAAATCCCCCTAACTTACCCATGTCTGTGGAAGGGGTATATGTAGGAACCTAGGAATTATAATGGTAGTGGCCAAAATCGACCTCATGTTAAGTGAGTACGAAACCGACCAAGTTTTTTGTTCTTATAGTCACAAAAATAAATAAATAAAAATAATTACACCAATGAAATAACCATTTATCACACTTTATAAAACAATTATGCAAAATTCCTAATAACATGAAGCAAATTACTTTCTTTTGGAATTGTGAAACATTTCAAAGAACAATTGTCACCTTTAAATGCTCACCATAAGCTTCACCATAAATTGTTGTGCATGCCATGAAATTATAATCTCATGTGTATATTTTCTTTAGGTTTGCTAAAAAACATCTAGGTGTTATATACTTGTGGATTGCTTGAATGGCACTGAAAAAAATAGTCAATGGAATTAAAAAAACGTAGTGAACAATGGACCTTTGAAACCCTAGAAACGTAATTTTTCCTGCTCTTCCAAAGATATTACAATGGGATCAATCCATGCTAGCAATGGTCTGCAAAAATGACAATAATCTTAATGGTATCAATTCTTCTCACAAAAGCACTCAAGAAAAATATCACATCCAGTAATCTCTATCGAATCGACCCATATGTAATGTGAACTATGCCATGGATATTCTTTGTCTCTTTCACATAGATCTCTAACCCACACATGGATCTTGAGAACTGAATTTTTTCCTCTCACAAAGTTATGATGTCAATTTTGTTACTTAATTTATCTACTCTTCAAGGCCTTAGATATGACTTTACACTCACATCCTCAAATCTCTTCCTTCACAATCTACTCTCCACTCTATTAAGAGTCTTACTCTGTTTGATACCATGTTAAAGTCACAAGAAAATACAACAAAGAAAATGATAGGAAACTCATGGGGAATTTCTCACCCTTCTCACTATTAAATAGATTTTAAAATAGACCAAGAACGTTTTAGAATTATTTGGAACTATTAACTTGTGAAGATATATATGACTAACAAGAGCGTTCTATAAGTCCAGGTGAGGCATCCCGACTAGAAATGGTTGTGTGAGTGAGGAATTTAGTCCCCTGAGATTCTGATTTCAAGTCCTCCCTAGATGAAGAATGTAATAATATGTAATATAATATCAACCTATCAAAAAAAGTAACCTCTCAGAATCATATAAGACTAAAAACTTTTAGAAATTCATTTCTATAAATACCTCAAATTAAATTGATAACTAAAAAATTAACTAGGAGAGATTATACTTTTAACAAACTTTCGCTTCTTGTTTGTCATGATCTAGTGTTTTCTCCACATGGCTTCCATTTGTTGAGATGTCTAATGCCAAAAATGTCTAGAATTTCCTCCCACCATCTAGAAAGAGGTCATCCACCTTGCCTACACATAATCCTCTATTGAGACTATAATTTTCCTTCCTTTATGGCCATGCCACAAGACATTTCTGCACATTCCTATTGTACAACCTACCGTGGGTTTGGATTCCATGCCCATGCATTCACAATACAATGGTGCAAATAAAATTTAGTGCACAGGTCACAAAACAAGTGTGCTATAAAACATATTCAAAATTTTATATTTTTTAATTTTAAATAGGGAATACAACTAGCCAATACATTTATGATGTGATTTTCAATATAGTTGGAGTTTAAATCCTCTATCTAAATTATAGTATATAAACATCTCTAGATGTAATACGATACAAACAAAAATGGTTATTATTTCATGTATTGAAGATTTCCATGCAAAGAACCATTCAAAAACCAAATGTGATCAATTACAACTATTTATATGTTTAAATATTATTGGGTGTTTATTTTTAAATTTGGCCTAAAATCTCCTCTCAAATCTTAGCATGCATTAGTATATGCTTTTAAATGCTTATAAAAAGTTCTATCTTGTCTTATATGTTTAAAAGAGTTGCTTAGTCAAATGCATCCACTCCTATGCATTTCAAAACACCTCGGAACAAATTTTTTACTTGGATTATAAGATCGTTGTGTTAATTCTTAACCATAATGTTGGAATTTGTTCTCACAGTAATACCAAATCAATGTTTAGCAAAGAATCCTTAAAATTTATTTTTGATTTGAAATCGAGAAAATCATGTAACAAGTGGTTCCACATATGAATGAACTCTTTATCAAGACATGAAGATTTTTTCACGTAAATATTTTATGTGACGTCTCGCCAAAACACTTAAAATACATTCAATATGCAAAATAATAAACATCAAGCATGTAACAATCTATTCTCAAAATGTGTTATTGCAAATGAAATCTTCTTATCAAGAAACACATATCTCTTTAAAATTTAAATATAACTATGAATAAATAATGTCCATCTATTTATTCTTCACACAAACACACACACACACACACATATATATATATTTTGAAATAAAGATTTTAATTTAACACTATATAAATATATATATATATATATATATATATATATATATATATATATATATATATATATATATATATATATATATATATATATATATATATATATATAATTAAAATTCTAAAATCTTTATTTCAAAATAAATATACATATCAAAAACATAACTATCACTATCAAAATAATTATACATTGAAATTATGTAATTTTCTTCTATAAAAATTATATATTCCATTTAAATTAATGATTTTTGCTTTCCCTTAATAAATTATAGAGATAAATCATATAATTCCTCTTCATCAATAATTTGTTTTATCAATTTTTTCATAAAGGCTAATGCATTATGAAAATAAATCATTAACTTTTATCGATTTTTATATTATAATATTTTTCATTCTTTTATCATAACAATTCCACCAACATTTATAATGTAATATATTTTAATCAATATCAATTCTCCTTTAATTTGTGGCATACTCTTCTTTTTCTTTACTCATTCCACCAACTTTTCCATACATACATGTTAACTTTTTAATTTATAGATACATATATTTAGTTTTAAATTTTTTAAATAGAAAAGTACACCTCTTCTAAATAGACAAATATATACAGTCATATACACTTTGGAGCATTTATCGCCTAACATTATCGCTCGTTTTCCCTAGATAGAAACTTACCCAGCATCACACATAATAGTGTTAGAGAATCAGAAAGGTAGAAATATTCTCTTGTTCTTAATTATTTACTTGTGATCTTCTTTAGTTATTATTATGTTCTTCTTATCTTTCTTCTTATTAATTCATAAAGTAAATATCAAAGTAAATACACATAGATCAATAAAACCAGATATAGGCCATCAGCGAGGGCAAAACCCCCCTCGAGGAGAAAACCCAATCAAGATAATTTTTCCTTTCAATAGTGATTCTTAAGACTCTAGACCTTGACCCGGACTTCCTCCACACCAAGTCAGCCTTCCTTGTGATCCTTCCCGAGTTTGGTAGCAGCAGCAGCATTGGAACTTCAACATTTCTTCTTGAGACTTCGATCTTGAGGTAGAGACTTCATTATAGCTTCCAAGACTTCAATTTAGGCCCAATACAACTTCTCCAAGAAAAAACATTCAACGAAATTCCATTCTACTTCTCCTTCACTTAACAACAGCAACCTCGAAGCAACTAGTGCAACAAAACTTTGAGAAATGCGATCTCCCAAACTATAGCTTAGAATGTAATGAGAGTAGTGCCAAAATTTTGATTTTTTTCAACTTTATATGTGTGCCAAAAATCAAACCCAGAAAGTACCTTTCAAATATTTCGCAATTCCTCCTTGTAGCAGCTTCGAGATCGAATTTCGGTGTTGCAGATTGATGTCTTCAAGTGAGTTGGATTCCATTGTATATATAGGCTTATTATGAGTTTGAATTCCCATGAGTTGAGGCTGATTTGATCACCTTTAGGCCGACTTGGTGTGGAGGCTTCATAAATTATATTTTACTCAATACTTGACCTAATTGCATAATTCAAAAGCCCAATATGGATAAATTTAAATCTGTAATAAACCTACAGACTCAGAATAAAACTTAGAATTCCATAATATGGATTTTGACCTAAAATAAATATGACGCAAGCATGAAACCCGTGCTTTAATAAGTCATTCAATAATAATATAAATTTATTTTCTTTATTCTTTTGACAATTACAATAAGTATTGACTCAAGTACAATTTATGAAGGCTAAGCCTAGTTACATTCTTCAACACTCCCTCTTAACTAGGGAGGTATTCATAACTCAATAATACAAGGTAGATCTCAGCTATATGAACCATGAATAATTTTAGACACTTGAATTCCATGAACTATATTCCTAACCAGAAAAATTTATCCATTGGTCACTCAACACTTTAGGAACCACAATGCCATGGACTAGATTCTTGAACAAGGAAATATATCTAAGTGGGATTAAGATGGACTAAGACTTTCAGCCTCTATAGGTACCATCAGGCTTAATTTCTAACCATCATCCCACGGAACTAGTGCACATCCACCCGATACCACCCTCCCAACCAGACATCAACACAAAGTGTCAACCCGATAGCTTTCTAGGCAATGCTTCACTCACAAAGCCTCAACACAACTTTTTCAGGCAATGCTTCACTCACAAAGCCTCCGAAAATGCTTCATTTGCAAAGCCACAACACACCTTGATCTAGCAGATCAAGAAAAACCAATCTCTCAATATCAAACTGATTGGTAACCAGCATGCTATCAAGTCCTTCAAGAGATTCACCTGTGCAAACACAAACCCAATAATCAATAATTTCAAATGCATAATCAAAACAAACTTCAGGATTTTGATATTTCCCTCCAACTAATTCTAGTAGGGCTATCAATAAAATATTTTCAGGAGAATATTCCTCTTCTTACTTTACATGTGGCAACATATATATCCATCATATATTCTCCAACCATTACTATGATTCTTACTCATGGACTTCACTAAGACTTACGACTATTAGTCCTGGTCTAGTGCATGATACATGAAGTAGATAACCATAACCATTTCTTCTTTTATCTAGGATCCCTCTTAATATAGGGAGATAAACTTCTATCTAGGCTCCCTCTTAATGTAGGGAGACTTAACTTCTTCTTTAGGTGTTGGAGAATATTTCATGGCTTCCATTCTTTTCATCATACTTATTAGCTTATCATCTTTATGATGTACCCGCACAACTTTAAACATCAAGTACAACTAAAACTATAGAAGCATGAAGTTAGCCATATAAGATTCAAAGAAGCATTTTCAACTTTATACATATTAGATACAAGAGAAATATACTCTTTTAACATTTTTCTAGGGACTTTTATCATATACCCTAGACTACTTCATAATTTCTTTCATTATTATCTAGGGTTTCAATGTTACTTCCAAGGTATAACATATAGAAAACCCCATAACCAACATAGGTATACAAGATATCTGGTAATATTTAAAATTCACATGATAGACCTTTCACTATGGATTCATACATATCCTAGATTTCATACAATAAAGTCAATGAATATTAATCACAACCTAGACATGATCAAATTTCACTAGATTAGTTGCATACTCTAGATTTAAAATCAATTAAAAAAATATATCATGAAGAGCTTCTACTAGAGTTTAACATACATTCTAGAACATAATAAGTGACATCCATTAAGATCCGATGTAAACCCTAGATTCATCATCAATAAACATACATACTGGAGAATTTAATGATAGTAGGATTCATTTATAGACCCTATACTTTTCAATCATCATCCTATATATTTTCAAACTTTGACTAAGGTTTGTTTCCAAACCCTATATTCTTTTCAAAATTTGACTAAGGTTTGTTTCCAAACTGTAGATTCTTAGGAGCTTTATAAAATAGGTCAACACATATATCTAGGATATCACCATTATAAGTACATCATGTGTTAGTCAACATTTATACAATAGACACACATAGTCCTAAACTAGGCTAGGGATTCAACCAAGAGAAAATATACCTAGGGTTACACTCCTAGGAATTTTCATAATAATGATTTTGAGTATAGACCTAACCAAAACCCAAGGTTTCAGTCCATTGTCAAAGCACACCCTTATTATATCAGACTTCAAGGTTATAGATTTTGAACAAAATCATATTAACTCCAACAAGTTTAGAGCTTCCATGATCTTATCAAAATCCCAAACTCGAAATTATAAAAAGATTAATTAGAATAGTAATTTTCACAAATAGCCCTAAATAGGTTTAGGGTTTCACAAGTCAACAACATGCCCTTAGGTTATGGTTTTCTAGATAACCTCCTTAAGGTTCTATACAAGAAATTTGAGGTATATAAGGTGGGTAGATTCATGAGGTGATGATTCATCCCAAACAAGAATCCTTTTAGGATTCAATAGTGCTAGGCATATCAATAGTTAGTAATATACGAAATAGATATTTCAAAGAGAATAATAAAATTATACATTTTAAGACATACCTTTGATTATTTGACAAACCTTTATGACTTGTGCGGCCTTCTTATTTGAGCCTTCTCCATGATTCTTGGACATTCAATAGATTGATTCCTAGATAAGGAATAGAGATAGACAATTTATTAGTACATAATATATTCAAAATATTAAACAAGTACATAAAGACAAATAGAGGAAATGAGATTCTTATCTTGAGGAGTGGATGTGGGCTCCCTCCCAAGCTTTAGGGAAAACCTAAAACTTATAAAAAGAATAAATACATTTCCAGGCAGATGTTAAACCTATACTACATAAATTATACAAATGAAACATAGGATGGAAGGGGCTTAGTAGTGTAGGTCCCTTAGTTATTCTTTAGTATTTTCTTTCTTCAGAGATTATGCCTCTTTAGCCATTTTTCATGATCTCTATCTCTTTTCTTACTCCTAGGGTTTTCAGGACAATCACTTCTATAGTGTCCCGTCTTGTGACAATGATAACACTCAATCTTTGACATGTCAACCTTCTTCTTTGGCCCTTTCTTCTTGAATATTCCTTTATGATGAGCAACATAAGAATTTTATACTTCTTCATTTTTGGTTACCATGGAGACCCTTAACTCTTCTTGACTACATGTTGTTCATAGCTCTTCAAAGGTGGGCGTTTCTTTCCAACTGTTGAGGGCCGAGGAAAAGGAACTCCAAGAAGATGGTAGTCCCAGAATGGATACAATTACTAGTTCTTTGTCCATGAATTTTTCCTCAATGGAAATGAGCTCATCCCTTATCCTTGATATTTTCACAAAGAAAGAGGAAAAAATATCATATTTTGTGATATCAATTGTTCTTAGATCATTCTTCAGGCTTGCCACCTTTCCAATGTTCTTGATAGTGAATAGTTTTGAAAAATCCTCATATATTTCATAAGCATGATCAATATTTTCTATGAAGGGGACAACATTTCCCTTTATGCATTCAACCATCAAAGACACAACTACCAATTCCAGATCTATGTACTTCACCTTATCAACATCACTTGATTCTTCTATAGGTATTTTAATTTTTCCTTTGACTAGATATAAGACCTGGTTATGCTCAAGGATGATGTCAATCATTTTCTTCCAAGACCTATAATTTGAAGCTCCTTAAATATTGTTCTCTCCCTTGATAGCATTAGAAATATTTCTTGAAGATAGTGAAGCCTTCTTTCTTCTAGTGGACTCCTTCCTTGATCAAGTCCTTAAGACTTCCTTTTTATTCTTCTTTCACCAAAGCTCTGATACCATTTTAGAGAATCAGAAAAGAAAAAATATTCTCTTGTTATTTATTATTTACTTGTGATCTTCTTTAGTTATTATTATGTTCTTCTTATCTTTCTTCTTATTAGTTCGTCAAAGTGAATACACATAGATCAAGGACATCAGATGTAGGCCAACAGCCAAGGAAAATCCCCCATCAAGGGGAAAGACCAGTCAAGATAATTCTTCCTTTCAATAATGATTCTTGAGACTCTAGAACTTGACCTAGACTTCCTCCACCCCAAGTTAGTCTTCCTTGTGATCCTTCCTGCATCTAGAAGCAACAATGGCATTAACAACACTGGAACTTCAACCTTTCTTCTTGAGACTTCGATCTTGAGGTAGATACTTTGAACTAGATTCCAAAGCTTCAATTTAGGCCCAATAAAAATTATCCAAGCAACAACATTCAACATAATTACCTTCTACTTCTCCTTCACTTAGTAGCAAAAACCTGGCAACAAATGGTGCAGGAAATATTTGAGAACTTCGATCTCCCAAACTATAGCTTAGAATGCAATGATTTTAGTGCTAAAATTTTGATTTTATTCAACTCTATAAGTGTGCCAAAAACTAAACCTAGAAATCCCCCCTCCAATATTTTGTAATTTCTCCTTGTTGCAACTTCCAGATCAAATTTCTGTGTTGCAAATTGATGTCTTGAAGTGAGTTCGATTCCACTGTATATATAGGCTTCTGATGAGTTTGAATTCCATGAGTTGAGGCCGAATTGATCACCTTTAGGCTGACTTGGTGTGGAGGCTTCATAAATTATATTTTACTCAATACTTGACATAATTGCATGATTTAAAAGCCCAATATGGATCAATTTAAATCTACAACAAACCTATAGACTCAGAATAAAACCTAGAATTCCATAATAGGGAAATTCACCTAAAATAAATATGACCCAAGCATGAAACCCATGCTTTAATAAGTTATTCAATAATAATATAAAATTATTTTCTTTATTCTTTTCAAAATTACAATAAGTATTGATTCAAGTACAATTTATGAAGACCGAACCTAGCTACATTCTTCAACACATATAAGGATGACATCATTTTCATTTGATTTGTTTCAATGATCACCATGACATAATTGTCATTATGGCTGACCAGGGTTGGGATTTGGATTCCTCTTTACCCGTTAAGAAATTTTTTTATGATTTTATGGATCTTTATACTTCCCATAGAGGAACGTTAAGTTTAAGAATTTGTCCTTCAAGAGTGATGTTTTGATAATAAATTAGCCTTCACAAATAAAGTTTCAATTAAAAAATTTCTCTTCAATAATAGTTATGTTAAAAAAATTTCACATATATGAAAATAAAACAAAATAAGATTCACACATAAATGTCTTATTAAATCGTGAATCTTATTATTCCTTTATAATTAATAATGATAACATATTTTATATTTTGAAATCTATTCTTTATAATAAATTTTTCAATAAAAAAAATTAGCAATCAAGTTAAGATTAAAATTAACTGTCAAAGATTAAAAGTACTTATTGTAAGTTTTGTTCAAATAAATTATACATAGTCAACCATGTAATAGGCCTACTTTGGAAATCTTATTATAATTTTAAACATAAAACAAATTAGAAGAACAACTAGTTTATTTTAAATTAAAAATTTCTTTAACATAGACTAGAGGAGAAGTAAGTCAACTCTACATTATAGAATGATTTGTTGTAGGTTGGATTAGGTAAATAATGATAGTGGCTTATTATGTACTAAAATATTGCATAAACAAGAGTAGAGGCAAATAATATTTACATTATATAATGATTTTTAGAGATCAAATGATCTTTATGTCTTTGTAAATAAACTACAAATATTGTCTTCACCAAAATATATGATAACTAGATATGCATTACCCAAGCATGTCATACGAGCTAACATATCATTGTATTATCATTATTACTTTTTCATATGAGGAGGTAACTCAAAGAATGAAAACGTAAAAGTATGTTTTTTGTTGAACGTAGGCTGGGGTCACTTACCCTATTGGATGGAAGTACTTTGTTAACATGATATGATAAGATTTTATCTATTTGGGAGATTGATAGATCTAGATTTCAAATAGATATAGGTTGGTTTAATTATTAATAATTGTAATTATTATTATCATTTTATTATTTTTTTTATCTAATTTTACTGAGTCCAAATATTTTAGTCGATTGGTATTATTATTATTATTATTATTTATGTAATTTAACTATGTCAAAATGTTTACATAACATAACATAACATTACAACATCTCTTCCATATTGGATTAGAGATATCATCTTTGTGTAACTAGGATTGTGTAAAGCTCTGTTGAACTTGGATGCCCTTGCGATAATTTAGTTCCCCAAAAGAAACTTCCATCCTCAACTGGTACCATAAAATTTGAACTAAAACATGGTGTGATCTAAACCCCACTAAAAAAACTATGCTTAGTCTTCATGATAAATTTAAATTACTAATCAATAAAATTACAATAAATGATAATGAGCATGTTTTCTTACAATAACTTTGGTCATATTTTATCATGGCTTAAATATGAAATTTACTCCCCCTAAGGGGTAGTTTTCGGGACCACCAAGTGATCATAAATTTCAAGTATCCTAGATTTTTCTCATAGCCTATATCAAATTACTTCAACTACTATTACACTTGAACCCATAATATTTAGCCAACCACCTTTTTTTTTGGTATCTAGGTTTAGCCTGGGTTGGAGCTAGCCTATTTACTGGATGGAGGAATATCAATCCGCCCATTTATTGGATGGAAAAAGATCAATCCAACCACAATGAGATTCTAATCACTAGGATCATCTTAGGCTTGGAAAAGACTCGACACCCTTTGGGAATTTAATTCTCCAAAGTAACTTCTATCCTCAACCCCTAACCATAAGTTTTCAACTTGAATAAACCCCATGTAAACCAATTGCTATACTCTTGGGTTAATCACCTAATATTAACCAATATCAAATTGCGATCTAGAACTTACAGAGAGAACAAAGCAAGCACCTCCTACCCATAGAATCTCATATGAAATAACAACCTGTCACCACAATAAGTGCATACCATTAGTTTCCAATAGGTTGTTGTACATATGACAAATAAAAAATGTTAGACTTTGCATACTACTTTAAAAAATAGCCAAAACAAAGTTTTGATGAGTTGCCAAAAAAAATAAAATTAAAAAAAAATACAATTCTAAAATAGAGTTAATTATCAAAGACACCACTCCTAATGCTCACTCACATATGCATAGATTTTCACACTATTAGTTTACTTTCATATAAATAATTTGATACTAAAAAAAATTATAATAAATAAGATAAAGTTTATAATTTTATCAGATTAAAAAATTTGAAAAAATCATTCAAAATATTTTTACATTTATTTTTCAATGAATAAATAAAATAATTATCGATTCTTCTTTTTAAGAATTTATAAGGTGTCTTTTACAATTTGGGCATAAATTTATATAATTTACATACATTTTAATTTTAAACCTAAAAAAATAATAATTTATAATTAAATCTGAGATCTTCGAAGCGTATTGAGGCTTGTATATAAAATAATAATTTATATTCAACTCAGAGAGCTTCGATGCATATTGATAAGCATGTAATACACAACAACTATTTTCTCATTTTAACAAACATGTGACTGCCACCTCGTAAGTTCAAAGAAGGAAAAAACTTGAAAAACAAGCACACATTGCGACCAATGATCTGTAAATACAAAAATATAAAGACAAAAAGATAGAAAAACAATGCACATATAGCGTAGTATTTTCTATTGCAATGAATATGATGGTTTGAAATAAAATCTTTATTGCAAAAAAGTTGATGGAGAGGAAAAAATTGTTTCATTGTGCCTCCTAATTTTCTCCACATGACGACATCATCATGTGAATTCTCTTAGTGGGTAAATTAGCCCATGCTCTCCCCCACTAACACTCGGTACAACCGAATGTACATTCCCTTTTCTTTTTTAGAAGAATGGAAATACCCGCTTATTCTCAAGATTATTACGACACGTCTGATTCTGATGGAGTGAATCAGGAAGAAATTCAGAATTAAGTTAGGGAGAAAATTGAGAGAGACAAAGGCTTGAATCCATTTCTCCACAATCTGACAATAGTTGAGCCCTTATGTTTAGTATGGCCAAAATTGAACCGTTTAAGAGGATTGATTATTATTAGTCGCTCAATCGAATATTAGAAAATTTATAACACTCACTTTCGGGCTTCAGTGGAACTCGTAACACAAGTTTACTTCAAGTAGGAAACACTTCCAGATCATCTATTTGAAGCTTCTCCTTATTCCAGAATAATAAGATGAGAATGGAGGAATGTACTCCTTATTGCTCTTATATTCTATTATTCTTCCTCTCTCAGAAAAGAATTCGTTCCTACACGATCAAGGTGAAGGTGAAGAAATTGTTTTTGGAAGTCCATATGCATTTGCATTTGAGATAATGATACCAAATAATAATAATACTTGTGTCCCTTACCCGCACTACACTTTATGTGAAGAAGCAAAGATATCAGTGAGGAGAGTGCAGAGGGGTGAAAAGGAAATAAGCGTGAGATGTATTTGTAATACTTTGATTTCAAATCATTTGATTCAATGGTGGGTGTATTTCAGTACTTGATATTTGGAAGGGAGACATTTGAGTTTTAAACTGTGGGAGGACGAGGGAGAATGGAAATCGTCCAAACTCAAACTCAAATCCGAGCCAAAGGCTAAAGAACATAAAATACATAATTATTTTATATATGATTTCAGTATATGAAATAGGCGCTAGGAGAGGCAGTATTAATGCTCTCCTACTCCATACTTTGTGCATAAATGGATGCCACATGTCTTTGTGAGCGATGGTCCAACTGGATTGAAAATGGTAAATAAGTAATTATTAGTTGAGTCATAGCTTACCTGGCACCAAAAAGGTAAAGAAGGACACGCCCGATAGGAGGGATAAGTAGAATAGTTTCCGCAGGGAACATGTTGGCATGCCCCAACCCAACATAGCCCAAGTAACAGAGACCAAGTATTAGAGAATTAATAACGCTTTCAGAAAATAAAATCCCATCAAAAATACATTTCGTAGACTTCACACACATGATAGTAAACAATAATGAACAAGTTTTAAACGTCAAAAATAGGAAAAAGACCATGTGACAGTCATTTTTCCCTTCAAATTCCAACTCTGTGGCCGACACATTTAATCCTCTTTTCCCAAAAAAGAATAAAATTCCTTGGAGAACGGGTCCACTACGATTTGGGCAGTGCATTGATTGACAATTTCTTCTTTGTTGTTGGCGAAGTTTATTTTTCTTCTTTCTGAAGCTTTTGTTCTCGCTTATTATCGGAGATGTGGATATTTCACCCACTCGAGGATTCTTATTAGTAGAAGAATAAAAAAAAATGACCACATCTACTAGAAGATTCTTACCGGTTGAAGAATAAGTTGCATTGAGTCGCAATTTCTTCTCTGTTGGTGAAGGAGCTTATTTTTCTACTTTTTGGAGATTCTCTTTCTGCTTATTGCCTTCGATGTGGAGCTTTCATCCACTGAAGGCTTCTTGACGGTGGATTTAGAAGAATAAAAAAATAGAGCCTTTCCTTCCACTGGTATTGTACTTTTATCAAAAGCTAATATGAGCTGAAGAATCAATATTTACAACCAAATATTCCACTGACATCTTAGTTTTATCAACATGAATGCCAATATATGTTGCATATATCTTTAAAAACTAAGTTCCAATCACCAATGTCAGAATTAGTGAGCTATTAAACATATATCTATTGATTTAAGACTTTTGTGATCCATAAAGTCTTTTGGATTAATCACATCATTAAGATTTGGTCGACATTTACAACTATTTAATGTGGTTCATCCTCAGGACAAGGTGAAGGAAATCGATCTCAATGAATAAATAGTAAGGATGCATCATTGCCCGGAATTAGGTGCTAAAACTAGCCGTTAAAAATTATACATATTTATTTGATGATATATATTTTGCCCCCCTCTCTGCTCTTTATAATAATACTTATAAATCTTCTCCCTTTTTATTTTATTGTATATTATTCGTTTCTTATTTTTCTCTTAACTTCCTCAATATTTTAATATTATTTCTTATATTATTATTTACCCCTTCTTTCTTACTAGTTTTATAATTTATTCATTTTAATATTTTCCCTATTTTCCATCATTTAACCCTTCTCCCTTATCATTTTACCAAATTATTATATTATTTATAGTTTAATCATTTTAATGTTATCCCCTATACTATAAGTTACCCCTTCTCCATTATGGATTTTATAAATTAGCCTTTTTTCTAAATTATTATAATTTTAAATAATTAAAAAAAATTAATTTTCTAACTAATGAATTAAATAAATTAAAAAACTTTTAATTTTCTAAGTAATTATTTAAAAATTAAAAAACACTTAATTTTCTAACTAATTAACTAAATAACAGCTAGTTTTAACAGCGAACTCCGGGCAATGATGCATCCTTACTATTTATTCATTGAGATCGATTTCCTTCTTCACCTTGTCCTGAGGATGAACCACATTAGATGGTTCGAAACATCAACCAAATCCTAATGATGTGATTAATCCGAAAGACTTCGTTCTACATTACATATATCGATTTTCATAGGTGAGACAAGAAGTAGAATGAACACCATCCATAGCTGCTACTTTCCCACTTCTTCCTGAGACTTTTCTTTTAACAATGTATCTCGTCCTACAATATATTGGAAAGTCCTCACAGTTGTTACAAATAGATTGTAGTTTCCAAAACCATGTTTATGCAGATACATTGCACGGTGAATGACTTCGTCTAGGGGGTCGGATTTTGCAAATGTGCATGTTCCTCCACAAACTTGAGCGAAAAAAATGGATTTACTAACACTATACTCAGATTCATGCGTATACTCAGATTCATGCGTAAGTCCTCCCTTAAGAAAGCAATCTAAAAAAGACTAGATTACTCTACTATTTCCATATAGGATGTCGCAACTCTCAGGTGATCTCAAGAAACTCATATTTTGTTTTGGTATAGAACTAGAGGTTGTTGAAAATGGAAACAAGAAGAGGCTTCTAATTTAATTTTCCCTTAATTAAATTAGAAGGAAGTTTTAATTCCACACCACGTGACAGGTTGTACGAGTTAACTAAGTAGGAAGACTTAGTTGGTTCAGTTAATTCGAGTTAAGGGTCAAATTATAGGCATGTAGAGCATCTCCTACATTATAGGAGCCCTAGTTGGGTTTATTTTGAGTTGTAATTAATTAACTCAATTTATTTGAGTTAAAATTAGTTTAACTAGTTCTAACTGACGGAGGAACTCGAGATAGGTCAAAGTGTGAAAATTATATTTAATTCAAATTCAGTGATCAATCAGATAAGTGATAATTCACTCATAAATAACTCATTCATGTTAGTTCTGAGAACGACCCAGTTAATATTGGAATTAAAGGGAAGTGTACTATCAGTTGTATAATCATCCAATTGTACATGTGGTGCATGGAGTCATAGGAAGATACTTGATGTATTTTGCAATCATTATTATGGAATTTCCTTGTTGATAGGGCCTAATTACCCAAGGAAACTACACAAGGAAATAGGAATCCCTGAGGCTAAGAATTTGGTTAAGTATTGAATTAAGCTAGCCTAGTAATCAATGAGACATATAGAGATAGTGCCGAGAGTTCTCAAGCTTGAGAAAAGAAATGTATCTTCTCATATTTTTTGACTTATGAAATATATAGATAGCGGGGTTTTTGGCTAAGGCTTTCCCTGGATAAATATTTTTGTTGTGTGATTGAAATTATTTCGCTTTCTTGTTCATGTTATTTTGCGATCGTAATTGGTTTTTGCAATTTGGAGAGTAGATTCAAGTATTTTGTTTTAGAATATTACAATATCAGTTGAATCTACATATAATTTCTACATGGTATCAGAGAAGGAATCACTATAGAAGAGAAGAATATCAACTTTTTTTAGTAGGTTAATCGAATTTGCATATCTACTCTTTAAGACTAGCAGAAGGATTAGGATGTATTTTTTTGAATTGAGACTCAAATATGCCCTTGAGGGTAGTTCGAATTACATAGCTTGGAAGGAAAGGATGGAAGTAGTGTTGGAAGACAATGGGTTGAAGGAGTTCATAGACAATGATATTCCTCAGCCTCCATCAACATATGCTTAAGATTCAGCAGCATGGAAGAATAATGTAGAGAAGGCAAGAAGGATTCTATTGGAAGGAGTTTGAGATCATATTATCTCGAACCTCCATGGAAAGGTGACTCCATATGCTATGTGGAAGGCACTGAGAGATTCGCTTCAAAAAAATAGTGACCCCAAGAAGTTGGCACTGAAGTACAAGCTCAGAAAAAACAAGATGGAGAATGGCAACTCAATACCAAAATACTTGACGAATTTCACTCAATGTCGAGATGAGCTTGGCAGTGTTGTTGTTACAGTTGTCAAGGATGATCTGGTGAGCCTAGCACTTCTAGGCCTTCCCAAGGGCTGGCACAACTACCAGAATTCAGTTAATTATAGGGATAAGCTACCAGAGTGGGAGCGGTTGTGGTCGGACTTGGTACAAGAAGAGATTGATCGGCAGAACACCAGAGATGGATCCTCATCAATGGCTAATGATGAGTAGAATTGTTCCTTGGCTCGAAATGAAAATAAATGGAAAGGGAAGGCATCCCATTCCAAATTAGATTATGGTCAATCAGGAAAGAAGAAGGACTTTTCAAAGATTAAATTTCCTCACTGTCATGATTTGGGACACTAGGCCACAAAGTGTATGCATAAGCAGGCCAACAAGAAGCCCTCAAGAGGAGCGGAAGGTGAAGTTATTGCTTCAAAATTTGAGTTGGATTTCACTCTCATCGCATGCATGGTGTGATTGGTGATGGTTTCTATGTGGTATCTGGATAGTGGAGCTTTATTCTATATGACCGGAAACAAAGAATTATTTAGCAACTTGGAGGAGAAGAATATCCAGATGCACATCAAGATGGGTGGCTATGGGACGTATAGTGTGACCGACATAGGTACTATTACCTTTCAGAGGGAGACTAGTACTCCTATTACATTGAAATATGTCATGTATGTTCTTGGTTTGAATAATAATTTAGTTTCAGTTTCTATGTCGGAATACCATGGGTATGATGTCATATTTAGCAAAGGAAAGGCCTTCCTTTATCACAAATCCATGGGACAGGTGAAGAAGATTTGGGTTCGGTTAAAGAACCTCTACAAATTGGATGTAGAAGACCATGTTGCCTTGAGCAAAAAATCAAAGAAGGTGCAAAGCGAAGACATTAATGAATTATGGCATAATGGGCCATATACACCATGGCACTTTGAATATCATGCAACAAATTTCTATAGGAATTCCCAAGGGTGCACCTGAGCAGCAAGATACATGAAAAGGGTGTGCATTGGGTAAGTACACCAAAGACACCTTTCCTGAAAAGGACAATCAAGCGAAGTCGCTCCTTGAAATATTTCACTTAGATGTATGTGGACTGTTCTCGACATCTTCCACAAAAAAACAGGTATTATGTGATTTTTGTAGATGATTTTTCATGCAAGTGTTGGATATTTTCTTATAGATTAATTCAGAGCTTGCAAATATATCTTAATTCTTCATAGCTTACCTGATATATATATATATATATATATATATATATATTATTGGGTTGGTTAGACAGCTTGGGGAGATCCCCAAACCCCCGTAAGTTGTATATATTCTATCTTAGACAACATGACAGACTAGAGAAACTTTCCTACCTGAGTAAGATATATTCTTCTTAGAAACCAAGAGAGCATAGCTCGATTATAATTATTCATGCAAAAGAAAGATTAGACGTTCTGAAATTTTTTTGAGTTCAAAACACTTGTCAAGAAATATATAGGGAAGAAGGCAAAGGCTCTCAGTAGAGACAACGGTGGAGAATATGTGTTGTATGAATTCAATAAATTTTGTGCTTCAGAAGGCATTCAATGGGAAATGATAGCACCTCATAACCCACAGTAGAATGGGGTTGGATAAAGGAAGAACAAAACTATTGTGGGAGCAACACGAGCGATATTTCATGATCAGGGCCTACCATTGCACTTGTGCATTGAAGCATGCAACACAACAATATTTTTGCAAAATAGAAGTCCTCATCGAATTCTCCAGATGAGTACACCAGAGGAATATTTTTCAGGTAAGAAGCCATATGTGGCTCACTTCAGTATTTTTGGTTCATTAGTCAATTGTCAAGTAATAAAAGATGCGCGGAAAAAGATAGAACCAATAGCTGAGTTGGGAATTTGTGGGCTACACTAATACACCTCAGAACTATTAAGTGTACATGCCATATCACAAGATGACAGTTGTAAGAAGAGATGTGAAATTCAATGAAGAGAATTCCATGTGAATTTCCCTTGAGAGGGAGCTTCAGTTGCATGTAGTTGAGGAGCTCTTAGATCCAAAAGAAGAACCTCAAGATGTGGAGTGGACATAGGAAGACAAGTAGAGAATGGAAGAACCCAATCATGCATAGACGTCCATAGATGGAATAAAGCATACCATAGAGCTGACAGGTTGATGCATGATGTTAGAGAGAATGTGGGAGGACCCAAATCATAACATAGGCAGAGGAGTTCTCCAGAGCGGTAAACTAGCTACATGGCTCTTATGAGTGAGAGTGTACATATTGAGCCATCCTCATTCGAGGAATAATGTAGTAACCTGTATGGATTTATGACATGGTTGAGGAGTATGACTCCATCATCAGAAATAGTTCATGGGATGTTTTCCCAAGGCCAGAGTGTAAGTCAGTTGTATAATCCAAGTGGATCTACAAGGTGAAGCAGGAAACATATGGGAGTGTTGGGAAAAACAAGGCCATATTTATCGCCATAGGGTTTTCTTAGGTGGAGGGAATTGATTACGAGAATACCTTTGCTCCAGTTTCAAGGTATTCATCAATCAGATCTATTATTTCACGTTTAGCGCATATGGGATAGAAGATACATCATATGAATGTAAATGTAGCTTTCCCCAAAGGAGTGATTGGGCAAGAGGTGTACATAGACGAGGCAAAAGGATTTGAGACTTTCGACAGAGAGTCGCATATATGTAGACTTAAGCGAGCATTGTATGGATTGAAACAAGCACCCTGTGGTTGGTACACTAGGATCGACAACTATTTCACCAGGTTGGGCTTCACCAAAAGTGAAGCAAATGCGAACATTTACCATATTGTGGTTGAAGGTAAATTATTGATTATATTATTATATGTCAAAGATTTAATTCTAATAGGTGATGAGAAGTTGATCAAATCTTTCAAAGAGGATCTTGCAAGAGAATTTTACATGAAGGATATGGGGCTCTTACATTATTTCCTTGGTTTGGAAAAGAGATGGGGAATTGTTTGTATCTCAGGGCAAGTATGCCAACGAGATTCTGAATAATTTCACATTGAGAGAAAAAAACCCATGGAGACTCCTCTACTAGGGAATTGTAGGAAGGAAGATGCTACTTTAAGTGAAATGGTAGAAGCTACCATCTATAGGAAACTTGTGGGTTCACTCATGTACTCTATGAACACAAAACCAGACATGTGTTATGTAGTTAACCAGCTTAGTCAAGTTATGGTTGATCCAACCAAGCTCTATTGGAAGGTAGCCAAACATGTGTTGAGATACCTCAGAGACACCACTCAGTTTGGTATTTGTTACAAGTGAAAAAAGTAAGTGAAGCTTCAAGGCTTCACATATGCAAATTGGGCAGGTATTCCATCTAATAGGAAGAGCACATCAGGGAGCATCTTCAGTATTATTTCAACAGTATTTTTGTGGTATAGCGGGAAGCAGAGATCAGTTTCACTCAGTTCAACAGAAGCAGAGTACATGGTTGCTAGTCAAGAAACTTTTGAGGCTATCTGGATGAGGAAAATCCTTGTTGGGTTGTTTGGTCAGTAGATGGATTTGACAATGATTTATTTTTATAACCATAGTTCCATCAAACTCTCAATTAATCCAATTTTTCATGATAGGTCCAATCATATCGATATTTGGTACCACCATCTCAGAGATTGTGTACAGAGGCAGATTATTTCATTTGATTACATTCCTATAAAGGAGCAGGATGTAGATATCTTGAAAAAGGAAATATCAAGAGGAAAATTCAATTTCCAAAGAGGTAGAATCGCGGTAGTAGAAAACCATATCTTGTTGTGAGGGAGTGTTGAAAATGGCAACAAGAAGAGGCTTCTAATTTAATTTTCCCTTAATTAAATTAGAAGGAAATTGTAATTCCACATTACATGACAACATATACGAGTTAAATAAGTTAGGAACACTTATTCGGTTCAGTTAATTTGGGTTGAGGGTCAAATTAGAGGCATGTAGAGAATATCATACATTATAGGAGCCCTGTTTGAGTTTATTTTGAGTTGTAATTAATTACCTCAATTTAATTGAGTTAAGATTAGTTTAACTAGTTCTAATTGATGGAGGAGCTAGAGAGAGGTAAAAGTGGAAAATTGTATTTAATTCACATGTAGTTATCAATTAGATAACTAATAATTCACTCATAAATAGCTCATGCATGTCAATTTTGAGAAAAACTATATGATATTGGAGTTAAAGGGAAGTGTATTATTTGTTGTATAACCATCCAATTGTATAGGTGGGCATGGAATGAGAGGAAGAGCCCTGTTGTATTGTGCAATCATTATTGGGGAATTTTCTTATTAATAGGGCCTAATTACACAAGTAAAATCTGTAAGGAAATAGGGATCCCCGAGACCAAGTATTTTGTTAAGTATTGAACCAAGATTTCCTAGGAATCAGTGAGACAAATAAATATAGTGCAGAGAGCTATAAAGCTTGAGAAAATCAGTGTATCTTCTCATATTTTCTGACTTATGAAATATACAGATAGTGGGGTTTTTAGTTGAGGCTTTCCCCGGATAATTATTTTTTTTGTGTGATTGAAATTCTTTCTCTTTCTTGTTCATGTGATTTTACGATTGTAATTGGTTTCCGCAATTTGTAGAGTAGATTCAAGTTTTTTTTAGCATATTACAATATCAGTTGAATCTACGTGGATTTTCTACAGAGGTGAATGAATTAATGAAACTGGCCCCTACTCAGTTGAATCTACGTGGATTTACAATATTACAATATCAGTTGAATCTACGTGGATTTTCTACAGAGGTGAATGAATTAATGAAACTGGCCCCTGCTCCAAGTTTTTAACCAAGCCCTCTTGTAAGAAGGACAATATAATCATCGCCACCAAAAATCCCTGTGTAGGATCTGAGAGCACATATTATGTGAGATGAACTTAAGTTGAGAAAGCATACAAAATCCAATTACATTTTATTTCAAAATAGCTAAGCAAAGTCATTATTCTAGATTATAAAAATAAACTACATGGAATCAAAATCTATATCTTGGTCAGTTAGATGCCAAAATAAAAATGGCATACAAATTTCAACTAGAGGTAAAATGTTGCAGAGAACAAGCATAACAATAATTGGCAGCAAACCATAGCTCAATCATTTGAGGAAAACACATGGAAGTGTCTCCAATCTAATTTAATAGATATAGGATAATGTTGAAATGAACTAAAACAAGAAAATTGTATGGGGTATCATACCATCCATATCCAAGTAAAAACAAATGTGTTAAAACCAAGAAGAATATAATGAGTTCTCAGTAACTATATTGAATATAAAGGTCATATTAATGTTAGGAAATGTAATGTGGTGAGAATATGTGTAACCTGTCCTCCATGAGTAAATATGGTAACCAGCTTTAAGATCCTTCCTCTCCACTGCATCGAAGAGAATTCCCATTGAAATGATATGAAGTGAATGGGATCAACAGAATCGATTGATGGCCCAATGCAAAGACTCTCCTGTTGTCGAAAAATCAAGAGAACCATTTAACAATTTTCAATAAGATGTGGGAAATTTAGGCCTAAGAATTATTTATACATGTATGTCATTTGATGGTTGTGTTATTGTTGGTGGGATGACCCACCACTAGGTTTCCATGATGGGCATGCCTGGTTGCCTTTTATTGGACTACGCAGTATTTTGTCACTGAGAAATTTCCAAAACATGGATACATGATGGGATGGGCACACTCGTATTTGGAAATTTCCAAGTTTTTTCTTTACGAGTTCACATTAATTCGTGGATCCATTAGAGAATCCTTCCATTGTTATGATCATTACTATCAACATATTTGCCTCACATAGATCCATTATAGATGAATAGACTGATGCATCTCCTCATTGTTATGTACATCCATGCCACACACACACCCATGAGAGATGAATTGACTAAGCCATCCCCTCATTATTATGAGTGTGCATGCCCCTACACGTCCATTTCTATGAGCTTATGACCATACAATCCCTACACATATAGAACCATAAAACAACAGTTCAACCTACCCTCTCATTGCTATGAGATAACATGCCCAACATACACATCCATTACATGTCCATGTCATAGCTATATGAGCATACCTACCACGCATTAACTTTCGATTTCTTTTCGCCAACCTGAAGGGTTGACCCACCCTTCCTGGACCTCTGTCCCTGAGATAAATCACCTTTTTGTTGAACTATAGCTCTAGTCACTCCCTTTCCAAGCCCTCCAAGCAACTGAGATCTCCCAGTCACTCCCATGTTCCTTCCTAAGTGTGACTGCAGCCTTTTTCTTTCATTGTTTTTCCATCCACTACGATATTTAAGGCTATTTTCCAGGGCTAGGGATTATCCTCTGCACAGAACTCTATGGAAATTTCATAGCTCATAAAAGGCATGAAGAGAATGTTTTTATATCAAACTGAAACTAGCAATTGACCTTACCTTCCCCAACTGAGATTGACATTACGTCAAAAACTTGGTAAATATGCAACCTACAGGTCATGAATGCAAGTCTAAACATATTGGATTAAAAAATTATCTAATATTTATCAAGAAGATTTTATGTCTCCTCACATTAGCTGTTATATCACCAATTAGGTCTTGCATTCATTATTCATTCAGTTACAAATAAAAGCATGAAAATATCCATGACTAAGAACTGTCATATAACCATGCTTATAAACAACGTATAACTAGATAAATAACAATGGCATAACAACCATTTAAGCCACATAATAAAAATATAAACTTAGCTCTTATTAGACACAGGAAATTTCCTTAAAAAAATCAAAAGAAACTTAGCTCTTATTAGACATAGGAAAAATCTAACCACGTTTGGGACTTCTAAGTACCACCCGACCATAAATTGCCTAAACTGAATCTTTACTTCATCCAATCACCCCCGTGCCATATTCCAAGCATGAATGTGGGATCTCATGGTATAAACCAATCCAAACACAACCAAGGGAATCCACAAGTTAAGCCACCTCCACCCTAACCATATCGTGATCTCACCTAAACCGATGTCGAGATCACAAAACCAAACCGAGCTTAGATGCCTCATAGTTTCTGCACCAATACCTTGAGGATTTTCCTGTCTCCACCCTCAAGCTTTACCATGTATCCTGCCATTAACGGTCAAGGGATTCCTATGCCTTTGGGAATTCTCCTGAGACTACCTCACCCAGATCCAAAATCTTCTGACAATTCAAAGCTCAAACTAAGAACAACCCCATCACATTGTGGCTATCCAGAAATGGCAAGCCTAGGATAAAATACACTTTAAAGCCTGACAAAACTCATGCCAATGAAAAAAAGAGAATCAAATACCAACATGCACATACCATAAATTTCAAAACCAACTAGGAAATCATACATGCAATGTCTTACTTGCAATTATTTCAGTTGAAACTGCTTGTTCCAACTTTTCCTTGCTTTATCCTTCTTTTCCTTTCCTTTCCTTGTCCTTCCTTTTCTTTCCTTGCCCTTCCTTTGATTTCTTTCTCTCCTTCTCCTCCTAGTTATCTTCTCCTCTCTGAGACTAATTCCAAAACTGAACTAACAAAAAGCTACCAATGGATGCGCTGAGGTCTTTTTATTTATGATGCCTCTAATTTCTTCAATTTTCCATTATTTTCCATAATTTTCCTCCTCACATGTAACTTGTGAACTTTCACCTCCCTTCTCTCCTAATTTCCTTTATTTTCATAAATAAATGCCAAAGATACTCTTTTTCCTTTCCAAAGCATTAGTCACTACTTTTTCCAATTACCCCTTAGCCATAAAACACAACAAGTGATTCCCACGAGGATATTTTTTGCAACATTCAACTTGGAATAAGTTTCCCTTAACCGCACGGTCAAATTTTTCCTTTATTAACTTTTATTACATGAAATTTTAACCTGAGTCTATTACAGAGCCCTCCCCCTTAGTGGAACACCATCCTCGGTATTCTATGACACCTACAACCAAAAAAACCATTGAAATCCAAAATAAACATACTACCTCCATAGATTTATAACCTAGCTCGTTGCAATATTTACAATAACATCCTTCTCAAAGAAAAGCCATCATGACAAACATGATAACATCACAACCATATCTCTTATTGGATCTTTATAACATATTTCATCGCAATATTTACAATAGAAACCATACATAAATATGTAAAAATACCGAAACTCATTTTCCTAACACCAGAAAACAATGAAGGATACATAGCTCCCATTTTATTAGCCATCTCCCATGTGTTGGACATTGGATAAACCAACGCTCCCCATGTGTTTTGTGACATGGACTAACCACCTCTCATTGATCCTTATCTCTGGCGATGCGATCATTGACTAACACTTGCGGGTTTTTGGTCTAATGGCAATCGTGATTCCCAACAAGTGGTATCAGATCATAGGTCAAGAGTTTGATACACACCCGGCTCGCGTTGGGGGGGAGATTGTTGGACATTGGATAAACCAACGCTCCTTCTGTGTTTCGTGACATGGAATAACTGCCTCTCATTGATCCTTATCTCTGGCGATGCGATCGTTGACTAACACCTACGGGTTTTTGGTCTAACGACAATTGTGATTCCCAACACCACGTAGCTTCATCAGGCCCAAAGTGCTTCTACTACTATTTAAGGCACTCGATTTCTCTGTTCTAGAGCACAAGATGTTTCCACTATAATATGCACTCAAGTTTTGTATGGAATTATTGTTCTTTCTCCACCTACAATACATACCAATAAATAACATGATCAACATCATTTACATATCTTTTAAGAAATTAAACATGAAAAAAATCATGGAATTTCATTGTAGGAGGAAGTCCAAGTTTGTAGGCCACTAGTGCAATCCTCTCAAGGATATCAAAAGGCCCGCAATACCATGGTGCCAACTTAGCACATGATCTGATCCTCAAGGAGCTATTATTGGGCTTGATGAATAAATACACATTCTCCCCAACCTAAAACTCCTTAAATGCCTTGTGCTAGTATGCATAAATTTTACTCATGTCCTATGTTTCCTTTAGATTCTTTTATATAACCTGCATTTCATGTTCCATTTCTGCCAACATGTCTAGTCCAATAAGTACCTTTCTCACTGTATCACTCCATCTTATGGGAGTATTACAGCTATTCCCCTATATTGCCTCAAACATACTCATTCTGAGTGACTCTTGATAACCATTATTGTAAGAAAACTCAACCAATGGAAGGTACTCCTCCCATCTCCCTTGCTGATGCATGACATACATTCTCAGCATATCCTCCAATGTCTTGTTAACCATCTATGTCTGTCTATCTATCTATGGATGATAATTTATGTTAAAGTCCAAATATGTTTGCAATCTTTCAACTATATCCTTCCAAAACTTGGAAGTGAACTTAGCATCCCTGTTTGACACAATATTCTTTGGAACACCATGCAATCTCATGATCTCCCTGATGAAGACCTATGCTACCTCACTAGTCGAATAAGAAATATTTATTGCAATGAAATGAGCTACCTTGCTCAACCTGTCGACCACAAACATGACAAAATCATGTTTCCTCGATGTCCTCAAAGGGCCTGTAATGAAATCCATGGAAATGAGCTCTCATTTCCATTTAAGAATTGGAATAGGCTGAAGAAACCCACCTGGATGCTTACAAACTGATTTTACCTATTGAAAATACAAGCATCTAGCAACAAATTATTCCACTACCTTCTTCAGATTTGGTTAGTAGTAGAAATTATTCACTGATGTCAACGTCTTCTGATATCCTTGGTGACTTGAATATGGTTTGGCATGAAACTCCCTCAATATAAGCTTCTTGAGTTCAATGTCATCTGACACATAGATCTTTTCCCTAAATGTCACCAAGCCATATATCGTGAGACGATAGTCTACGTCCTAATCACTTATACCCAGTTGTAACTTATGCATAAGCTCTCTATATCTGTCATCCTGCTATCCTGCTTGTAAGATATAATCCTATAAATTTGTCCCATTTGAGCTCACTATTGCAACACGGTTCAACTGCACTTTCTTGCTGAGAGCATTTGTAACCTTGTTCTCCTTTCTCTTAATGTATTTGATGGCAAGGTCAAACTCACTAAGGGTGGCTAGCCATCTAGCTTTCCTGGCATTCAGATTCAATTGGTCAAACAAATATCTCAACCCACTGTGATCACTCATCAACACAAACCTCCTGTCATGAAGATAATGTCCCCACATCTTCAAGGCATGAAAAATGGTTACCAACCCAAGACCATGAGTCATGTAGTTTTGTTCATGCTCATTCAGTTTCCTAGACTCATAGCATATCATTTTACCCTCCTACATAAGGACTCCACCAAGTCCTATATTGCTAGCATATGTACACACTACGAATTCTTTATCCAGACCTACAATATTGAACACTGAAGCATGGGTCAACAACTGCTTCAACTATTTCAAAAATGGTTGCACACTCCTCTGTCCATTCAAACTTGTTACCTTTCCTATGTAATGATGTAATAATATAGGAAATGTGTGAGAAGTTTATGATGAACCTCCTATAGTAACCTGCTAACCCCATGAATGATCTGACTTCATCTACATTTCTAGGAGCTACCCACTCCATAATATCTTTTATCTTTTCTGGATCTACTGTTATGCAATTCTTGGAAACAACATGTCCCAAATAGTGTACCTATGTATAAGAGAAACAACACTTTCTAAGATTGACATACAACTAATTATCTCTTAGCAATCTCAACACTCCTGCTAAATGCTCGACATGCTTCCTCATTCTTAGAGTATATTAGGACTTCATCAGTGAATAAAATAACAAACTTGTCCGGATAAGTATGTAAAGCATTATTCATCAAGCACATAAAAGTAGCTACAGCATTATTCAAACTGAATGGAACTAAAACAAACTCATAATTCCCATACCTGGACCTGAAGTTAGTCTTGTAGATTTCCTCTTCTTTGATGCGTAACTGATGGTATCCTGTTCTGAATTCAATCTTTGAGTAAATTTTTGCTCCCTTCAACTGATCAAACAAGTCACCGATCTTCGAAAATGGGTACATGTTCTTAAACATCACCTTGTTCAATTGTTTGTAATCAATGCACAACCTGAGAGTAATATCCTTCTTCTTCACAAAAAATACGGATGCACCCCAAGGCAATACACTTGGCCTAATGTATCCCTTATCAAGCATTTCCTTCAGCTGAAACTTCAAGTATACCAACTTCGATGTGCTCATCCTATAAGGTTCATTTGATGTTGGTGTTTCCCATAGTACCAACTCAATAGAAAAGTATACTTCTCTATGAGGAGGCAAATTTGGAATCTCTAATGGAAACACATCCTAAAAATGTTGCAAGACTGGATGCCTCTTGAATATTTCTGATCCTCAACATCCTTACCATTGTCACTATAAATATGAATTGCAAACATCACACACTCTTTCCTGCAACTACACTTAGCTTTCATAATGGTTAATTTCCTCACTGATGCAGGCTTCTTATTTCCCTACAATATTCTCTTCTCCCCATTATCATCCAAGCACTCAATATCTTTACCATAGAAATCTACTTTGGTCTTGTGTAGATACAACTAGTCCATGCCAAAAATCATACTATATGATCCCAATGGCATTACATTCAAATGTGTTGTTGTAGGCATGCCATTCAACTTAAATGCACAAGCTCTTACCTAGTTATGAACTCTCTTCTTAGCATATGTAGCCAACTGCACCAACCAAGACTCTGCATGCACTTCTTTTCTCAAGCCACACTTATTCACTAGATCAAGATTAACATAACTATAACTAGATCAATGATCAATGAAAATAAAAATAACTTGATCACAAAGCTTACCATCCATCTCAATAATATATGCCTCGTGTTCTTCCTTCATGTTGTCAATATATGCATAAATATGAGGAATACTATGACCGATATCCCCAATGGTCTGCACCTCCTGGGAACTATAGATCTGAGCCCTACCTCCTTGGTATAATGGACAATCCTTATTATGATGATCTTTGCCACATATACAACATTGGAACAGTGTTCTACCATCACCTCTAGTTTTTTTCTTTCGAGGATGCGACCCATGTCCCTTCTCAACTGTATTGAAATTCTTGTAAAGAACCACATTTTATTTCTCACCTACATCTTAAGGTATTCCTCGCTTTGGTGGCCACTTACCTTTAACTTTCTCATTTCCTTTCAAATCATGTTTAGGCTAATCTTTGTGCTTTGACTACTCAAAAAAATGCTTCAACTTCCAGATGGATTCCCCTAATGACCTAGTCTCATAAAACTCATTCTGGTCTCTATATGCTACTGAAAATCCACTAATGAATCTTTGAATCCTTCTCCTCCTTGATATATGTCACATATCTCAACAGCTCCAATAACCTACTATTATACACATCATCTTTCATAGAAACCATTTTTAGATCATAAAAATCCTTAGCTCTATCATCATAGTACCTCTCTGATAAGTATTTATTTTTGAACATCCTCTTGAAGTCATCCAAAATAAAGTCTTCCTCCCGAATTCCCTTAACACTCTTCACGTCTTCCCACCAGATATCTAATTTTCCTTTAATATTGAAGGTGGCTATCTTGGCTTTCATGTTTTCTGAGCAGCTATGCAGTATGATTAATTTCTTCATCCCAAGCAACCATGTTTCTTCATCTTTGGAATTCTTCATATCTCCATCAAATGTAGGAGGCTTCACCTTATTAAACTCCTAAGGTAAATACTCTCTCCTCCTATGAGGATGATGATGGTAATTGTGTATGTGTGTTTGGCGCATGAATGTACCAAATCACACCTGCTTAAGAGGAGTGGTTTTCTCCTCTTAAGTTCGTGGTCACATACAGAAAATCAAGGGAGTCAAGAAAGTTAGAGAACATACTAAGAAATAAACATACTAAATAGTGAAACAGCATGCATATTCAAAAAGAAAAACTAAACTAAAACACATACTACAAAATCTCTAAATAGAGTCAAACAACTTCAATAATCCAAATGGTGGTGCTTACGTCCCCTCTTATTGAGTGATGGTAGAAATAAAGGATGAAACATTTACCCACTTGCCAAGGGGCCCTTAGAACTAGGGTGTTCTAACACATAATGCATGGATGTATTTACTTCCGAGCTACCTGGGCGCAAAGTCCCTCTCTCTACTCTGAAGGACTGGAGTTGTTGGATGGACAACAACTGATTCCCCTCTATCTCTGCTCCAGATCACTGCTGGAATTATTGGGGAAATTATGGCCAACATAACAATGTGTTCTCATATTGTTCATCTCTTGGTGGCCTTTTATAAGAGAATTCAAAATAACCTTCCCTCTCTTGGTACATTGATGGATGGTGACCCACGAGAGGAGGGTGATTCCATTGTGTGCAACATTATTCCATTGTGTGCTCCCTTGAGGTCCTAAGGAGGATTTGGCAGTTGTCCTTAGGCGGCCTCAAGTGTGGGATCAATGTCTTGGAGTGTGCCTTGTGGTCCCGGAAAGTGACTTCCGCCACTCTTAGTATGCCCGGCTTTTTGAGGAAAAGTCGCGCAAAGGCGCACTTATCGAAGAAAAGTGTGCGCAAAGGCGCATTTTTTTGGTTCCTTCAGTAAGAAATTTTATTTTCCTTTTAGAACTTAGAGATTTTTAAATACTTTAGATTCTCTAATGTGCCTCAGCCCTGTAAATCCTTCTGCCTGACATTTAATAATGTCGTCTTTACTTGTGAGGTATAGGAAGAACTGTATAGCTGAAATACATTATAGTTTCTTTTCTGTGTACTGTGCGGAGTGAGAGACTGACCTGCGTGTAGCATGGAGTTGGAGATACCTTGTACTGGGTCAAAGAGCGAGCATGTCCTGTGGGAACCTTGCAAGAAATGTTATAATACAATAAATACAATTTTTCTACAAGGCGGACATGCCCCATACTTGTGATGCTTTGGCTAGCTAAACAAATATATTTGGCAAATACATATTCTGTCAGTATCACTAGTATGGTAGTGATCTGCTGGCTGATAATGACGATTTCTGACGGCCTCATGGGATTGTTTTCTTTGACAATAGGTGGAATGTGGTACCCACATGTGTAAGCTTTATATGACATATAAATGTGCATTGTACACATGGGTGCCTGACTGGGACCTTCCTGTGTAAGCATTGCTGAGAGAGATGCCTATAACATCATGAGTCTTTAGCGAATTTGATCAAAGTGCAATGGTTGTAAGGCACGATACCATCTTGACATGAAAGCTTGTGTTGCAGTCGAATGTCAAGAGGATCGATGACATCTGTGGGCAATGATGCCTCCCACAGTGCCACCCGAGGATGTCCCTTTTGTGGAGAGGGGTGATACAAGGTACCACTTCCCTTTTGGAAAATAGGTGTTGATTTTGAAAAAAAAGGAAGCCTCAACCGAACGATAGAGTCGCTGATACAAGGGATCATGATCCTAGATGTGATAGGTTTAACATAGTTATTATGGCAAGGGGTGACTGAAAATTGATGATGGAGATTCAGTGGCCTAAGGTCAGAGTATAAAAAGTAGCGAGGTGGCAGCCATAACTATTTATATTGGGGAAAACCGTGGAGTCGGTAGGGAATCTAGGGTGGGTATATATTGGTTATGAATGTCATGGTGGCTTATATGTGAAGGGTGTGATGCTCCAACCAAGGGTGACTAGGGACTTTTTCCAAGGGAGAAAAAATGGATGGGTGAATGGGGGACATAGCGCACCATTTGTGATCTTTGTACACTTACCAAAAGAATAAAATAATGGGGTTTGGTTTGTACAAAACATAGAGACGGGTGTCACAAAACATGAAAGTGTTCGTTCTCTGATGATGCGAGGAAAGTACTTTGCTGAGGGTGGGGGCCCCATTGGTTGGTATCATGTGTGGGGTTGATGAAGCGGATGGAAAATGTCACAGATGGGCTATGCTGATGGAGGTATGGTAGGCCCAATGTGAGGTGCGGTAGTGCAATTTCGATTTGCTTGCAGAACCTGGTAGTCCGGGAAAGGGTTTTATTCTCAATATGCTAAAACTTGACCTGATGCATGTTGGGTGAGTGGGAATGAGGTGCTTCCTAGAATAAAGTGGTATGGCCATGGAGTCATTTTTTTGTGATATATGATCTACTTTGGGTGACGGGCGCCATGGAGGGGAGGCTATACCAACTAACGAGGATGTTGATCATGTGCAAGGTGGGCTGATGATAAACATGGTCAGGTGTTTGGAACCTATGGTTAATTTGTTATGGAGAAATGATTTCAGGATATTCAGAGTTTTTCTGGGACTCTATCATGCTGAGGGTAGAATGATACCTGCTCTGGAACTTTCAGTAGATGGAGTAATGGATGGTTTGCAAAATACCTGCAAAAAATACCCCAAGTGAAAGCATATTCTTTATTCAAAATATTATTGAAAGACTTGTGCTAAAAAATAAGATGAGAGAGGGCATACCTGTGGTTCATGGTTTTGGCTGGTGCAAATGGTGCAGGTACCACTGTGCCAACTTAGTAGATTATGTGGGAATCAACACTACTCTTCATCCCTGAAGTGGAAGCTCGAGAGGGATCAGATTTAGAGCAGAGGATCCTCTGTTTCCACTTCCAAGTTTTTATCTTTGGTACGTCTGGATCTCTTGGGGAGTGTAGAATTAATTCCACTCTTGCCACTCGAAGCTTCGGGAGATGATCACATTTTATTGTATGATGAAAGTGTGAACAAATCCAACAATAGTTGTGTGTGATTTTCTCTTGGTTAGAGAGATTTCCTTGCAGGAGAGAAGAGACTATGCGAAAAATTTGGGCGAGGTGCTTCAACTCTTTGCACTAATTGACCCGGTGGCCAATCAAGTCACATAATCTGCATGTTATCCTATGTTGAACCTTGGTCATTCTTGGTTGGTGTGCCTTCCCATATTTTCCATTACGCAAACATGGGTACGAAGTCGATTTCATGGGGACATTCTGCCTTCCATATTGGTTGAGGAGATCCCCGTGTTTCTTCTCTAATGTATGTATCATGTAAATTAGAGGACGTACTCACTGGATACAAGGACAATGTTGCTCATGGTGATTGTCCCGACATACTAGGAAAAACATCCTAGATATGGGATTCCGGTCTTGCTCGCTTGGTGGCGTGACTGGGTACTAGCGGCGTAGCGCTTCTAAGTCATGGTAAGTGGCGACCACATGATTGGGCATTTTACACAACGTACATGTTGGTTTTCTTTGCAGAGGGAAGTTGGGGGTAACTAAGGGTTCCCCGATTGGTTTTTTTTCAGCTGACATAAAGAGGATGGATCTACTCGTCACATCTTCTTGATTTTTCGAGTTTTTCATAGATTCAGAGTCAGAGCCATCTTCTCAGGAGAGGAGGCCTATAGTCAATCACATACAAGCTAGTGCTGCATTGAATCTAGGGATATAATGATAATGGCATAAAGGATGATTTCCACCGCATATTTGACATGAATACTAGGTATCTGGATCGCTTCGATATACTACGTGAATCGGATAACATCGCTAAAAAAATTCCAGAGCTGGGAAATCGGCGATGAAATGACTGTGTTCATCACAGAGTACACAACGTTTGATAGGGGGAGGGGGAATGGCTGGGATTCTCTCAAGCAACTGTCATTCCTCCTGGATGTATAGAATAATGTGAGGTTCATCTCCAACTGACTGATTGGAGGGATCCTCTTGATAGGATTTCTCAATGGCATGTAAAGCATCCCTATATTGCGGGATCTTTGGGAAATGATGGGTATAGTGTCCATAATTGTTGCAGATAACGCATGCGTGATTTGTACGCAATGCTTTGCCTTGACTTTTGGTGGCAGGTTCCTTTTTACAGGAACTTGGTGCCACGATGTCTATCGTGGAGCTAAGGAGTGATTTTAATTCATCCAGCTCTGGGAAAATGTGTGTAGGGTGGCCTACTATGTCACATATGGAAAAGTGTGGTGATTCTCATGGCATGGTGGGATTATCCACCTTCTTTCCTCTTCTATTGGTTTTCTTAGTCATAACCATCAGAATTGCGATGGGAATTTCCTTTGAAGCGATGTTTACGAAGTCTCCTGAACGATTGGGGCCTACTTAGGATTGAGAGGGATTAACCCTATAGAGGTGATGTGTGTGACTCACATTGTGGTAGGTGGGACTAGGTACCAAACTGATATTGCAAATGATAAGTTTGGTAGGACCATTGTGGCCATGAACTACTCCAACACAAAACTAGCTAGGGGGAAGAGGAAAGGAGTTTGGGAGGTGGCGTAGGCTAGAGAGGCTGACGTGGCTGACTCGGTGTCATTACTACTCATCTCCGTGTCTTGACTGACTTTGGTGCTTGATGAGGACATCATGCACACTGGGGCCCCTATGACATTAAATGATGACTCAAGTATGACAGGGGGATCTCCTAGGAATGACCCTAGGATGGACGGTGGTTTGAACTAGCCAGGACCATATTCCTAGCAACGTGTAAGTGTCTCGGCAGATGTGTCTACATAGGGTAGAATGACATCAGTATTTGTTAGGGACCTCTTTTCGCTATGTGTCAATTGGTCGACAGTTACGATGTGGTCCTCATGGGGGAACATCATCGTTTAGAAGACAGAGGAGGCTATGGTGGACATGGCATACATATAACTTCGGCCAAGGAGTATATTTTGATCCAGTTGAGTATCCAAGAGTTCTATTTCTATAGGGACCGTCTTGCCAGCTAAGCAGACTGAAATGTTTTGGTAGAGGATGATGGGAACTGAAGGGCATCCATCGTATGCTCTAAGCATGATGTCTGATGGCTTTAGTTTGGGAGACCCTAACTTCTGCCAGACGTTCTTTGACATGATGCACGTGGATGCACCCTCATCAATGATACATCAGTGAATGGTAATGTTTTGAACTAACACCGATATCTGAAAGGTGACCATCGAGGGGAGCCTAGGGGTGATTTTATCTAATTCAAAATCCATTATGCACGAATCGACAGGGTCGATGGCACCTAATGCAGAAAGTAAGGCTTTCCTTTGCTTTGGGCATGATTGTAATACATCCAAAGCTGACATAGCGGCGGGAGATTGAGCTAGATCCTCCATAATGCTATAGTTATAGGATGCTTTGGAATGGTTTGCTACCCACCTAGTTGGTCCCTTAGCCATTTTTGGAAAAGGTTCAATTGGAATCTTTGATATGGTTAAAGGTGTTGTTGGTGCACTTGTACTAGCCCCTGACGAATTTGTGTCTGGTGGGGTATCGTAATTTCGGTTCCAAGTATGAAAAAACATTTCTTCGCTAGTCATGTAGATTTCATGGTTGTTCTTTCCAGAATCGTCAAGAGTGTTTTGTTGTTGCTGAGTGCTAACAGTCCCTTGATGGGGGAAAGGCTCCTACATGATTGTTGTCTGCTGTGAGGATCCCCCTTGCCTGCGGTTACCTTGCAACTTTTTTAGCTCATGGAGTTCAGGACAGTGGTGACTGTAATGGCCACCACAGATTAAACAAGAGTGTTTTGTCCAAATATTTTCCCTCTTGTTCTGCCTTTGGGGGTTTCCTCATTCCTGGATTGAACAAGAGTGTTTTGTCCAAATATTTTCCCTCTTGTTCTGCCTTTGGGGTTTTCTTCATTCCTGGTTTTGATTTCGGTTGGGGTTGCCTCTAGCCTGAAATCGCGGAGGGCATTGTTGATTGTTGCCCCCATGTCAAGGATTTCCTTTAGGCTTGTTTTTTCCTTTTTTCTTAGCTGCATTAGGAGGATAATTTGGATTCTCTTGATTTTATGGCTGGTGCGGTTGGATTTGGGAAGGTCGCACAAAGTTCACCTGTGCATTATTCTGCATGTGTGGGTTTTGTGCTGGGGACTGGGCATATTGTGGTCCTTGTCCCTAGTTTATGAATGACTGTTGGGGGGGAGCTCTTCCATCAACATGTCTAGCTGCATATTGGGTCCCCTGAGTTGGAGGATATGGTCCTCCCTGATAATGGTGGTACGATGACTCCCTATTGGTCAAATTTTGTGGAGTCGCGGGATGAATTTGGTAGCCGGGTTGCGGTATGTTCTGGGTAGAATCATATGCATAACCAGGGCATGGAATGTTGCCATGTAGGTGATTTTGGGTCAATGACTCAATCAAACCGTCTATAGATTTCGATGCACCTGGAAATTCTTTGTAAGTTTGCAAGCATGGGGTGTTAGGTAGGATATTGTAAATATATCCTGACTGTGTATAGATCAGCTCGAGTTGTTGGGCCTTACTAATGGCGTCCTCTTCGGATATGATATTTTTTTGCGCCATATGATTTGAAATCTCTGCAGTGAGTGTTTTCAGGAACAGGTCTAACAGAACTTGATCGTCGAGTTTGGCTTTGCACAAACTACGACACCACTGCCATTCTTGGATATGGTCTGAGATATGGACGATGGGCATTTGCCTAAAGTGGGTCAGTAATTCCATTCCGGAATCATGGTGGATGGGTAACTAAAAATAGGTCAGGAATGCAGTAGTGAGGGTGATAAAGGTTTCATGTGTAGCAGAGGGCTTCTCCACGTACCATTTCACAGCTATTCTGATTAGGGTGTGTTGAAATAGTCTTAGTCGAATAGTATCATCAACGATATTGTTCGACGAACACCACAGGTGGAAAGTCATCACATGATTTCTGGGATCTTCTACTTGCTTCCCTTCGAAATTTGGAATGTCTGAAGGGAGCTTCGTGGGCATGGGAGGCCATGTAGGGTTGTGTGCAATGGTGTCATTTTTCAACTTGGTTAAATCTGGTAGATTTAATGAAGCTAAGAAAGGTGACTGCGAGTTTGTGGCCATTGCAACTTGTGAAAACACAATGTTATGGTTATGAATAGGGTTTGTCTATGACGTAACCTCTTGTGAGTTCACCTAGGCTTCCCAAATGGGTAGCACTCCTCTTTTCCCTCAGGGTTGTGGGAGGAGTGGTATGTGGTGACCCTGTGGGGGTGTTCACCGGTGTGGCATTGGGTGACCAACTAGGGTTCCCAACTAATGATGCCCCAATAAAGGATGAACCAATAATGGTGGAAGTGTTCCATCTTTGATGCCTAAATGGAAAAATATCTGGAACCCCTCCCAGTAATTGGGGGAGGTCCAAAAGACGTCGAGATCGACGAGATCCCATTGGGTCTATTCTAGCATCCACTAGGTATGGTTTTGGAAATATTTGAGAGGATAGAGATTACAATCAAAGAAAAAATCCAATCACATACATAAAACAAAGCGAAAATAATAGATAATTTTCCCTTTAGATTAGTCCTATGTGACCAGTCCATAAAAAAATATGGTATTTGGTTGTTTGCATATGATACTCAAATCCTAGAAGACCTAATCATCCTCACACGCTCAAATTTAACTGGGCCTTAATAATATATCTTTGAAATGCTGGCACATCATCCCGAAAGAACTAGTGATGCCCCCAGTCAACTGAAGAAAATCAACCAAGGTAAGGGTAGAGGATCTAGTGCTGCCTGCATCGTCACTTATAAGGAAGGATGCTCTAGTTTTGGCCACTAAGTATCGTCGTCTCAAGTGAGCATTCGAATCTTGAGCTTCTTAGTAATTCATCTATCAGTACCAAGTATTAGATGGGTCAGGTAGCCCCAAATAATACCGCACGCACTGGGCCTAAGCTTAACCCCCTCTGAATCGGGTCTTTGTTGCACTCGATTTTTCTTTTTCATGGGCGGATAGACGGATTTGAAAGTTCCCTAAACAATCAACTTCTATGTTCCAAGATGTAGATTGACCAAGGCGCCTTATTGGATGCCTACCCCCTTGGTCTTAACTTAAAATATAAATTCTCTTGTGGCCCCTGTGGGGAGAGTTTAGTGAGTTTAGTTAAGTTAGTTTTAGGTGGCTTTAATTTACTTAGGGTGTGAATGTGTGTGATAAAGTGGTGAACAAGTGCATAGTTTGAGCATGCGGATATGTGGTGATCCTTTTCAAAATCCCCTATTTAAACTAGGTTTGGTTGATTCTTTCTCAAAAGAAAAACATGTGCGGATGTGAGCTGCTTACGATGCTTCATAGTTGATCTAAATGATCAACTATAGGGAGATGGTGAATTATCAGCAAAGAGTATTCATATTCTTGTCTAGAATCACTGAAGGGTGCAAAGGCAACAGAGATTAATTGCTCTCTAAGGATTATTCGGTCCTGGTCCCGAATCCTAGTGTCAAAAATTGAACTAAAACTAATGACTTTTAAACTAGGAAAATGAAAAATATTTAGCTAAGCATGCATGGATTGGGGCCACTTAATTTGACTAATTACCTAAGTGTTTTTTGGTGCCTAAATTCACAAAACATAAATTATTTCAGAATGCAAATTAATTTAACCCTACTTAAACTATGTGTTAACTTTGCAAAAATAAAATTGAAATTTAAAACTAACATCTAAACTACTAAAACACAGCTAAGTGTGAGCTTTAACAAGTCATGGGACACCTCAACCAGTGCTGGAAGATTTCTTATGGGCTGTCAGTCACTTTACAAGCAAGAAATAAATGGAAATAGTAGCAAATTTATGCTTCTGGTTTCCACACAGAAACGGCTAAGACAAACGCGAAGGCTGCGCGTAGGTCACTACTAAATGCACGGGGTCGGGCGCATCTCTCTGTGAAAAAACTGCGTGATTTTCCTGCAAAGAAATTTTGGGAGCTCTTCAGCTTCAACCTCTCACTGAGGGTGAATCAGGCAGTGAAGGAGAGAAAGGGGGAAGTTCCCAAATCCAAAGCAAAGAAAGAGGTCTCTGCAAAAAGGCACAACTACATAAAATTGGAAATAAAAGTAGTGGAGTCGAGAATCCTGTGTATGTGTGTTTGGCGCACGAATGTACCAAATCACACCTTCTTAAGAGGAGTGGTTTTTTCCTCTTAAGTTCTTGGTCACAGGAAGAAAATAAAGGGAGTCAAGTAAGTTAGTGAACATGCTAAGAAATAAACATACTAAATGGTGAAATAGCATGCATATTCAAAAACAAAAACTAAACTAAAACACATACTACGAAAGCTATAAATAGAGTCAAACAACTTCAATAATCCAAACGATCTTGCTTACATCCCCTCTTATTGAGTGCTGGTAGGAATAAATGATGAAACATTTACCCACTTGCCAAGGGGCCCTTAAAACTAGGGAGTTCCAAGACCTGGTGCAAGGATGTGTTTACTTCCGAGCTACCTTGGCACAAAGTCCATCTCTCTACTCCGAAGGACTGGAGTTGTTGGATGGCCAACAACTGAGTCCCCTCTATCTCTTCTTCGGATCACATACTGCTAGATTTCTTAGGGCAATTCAAGCCAGCATAACAATGTGTTCTCATATTGTTCATCTCTTAGTGGCCTTTTATAGGATAATTCAAACTTTCCTTCCCTTTCTTGGTACATTGATGGATGGTGACCCAAGAGAGGAGGGTGATTCCATTGTGTGCCACATTATTCCATTATGATCTCCCTTGAGGTCTTAAGGAGGCATGGGAGGTTGTCCTTAGGTGGCCTCAAGTGTGGAATCAATGTCCTAGAGTGTGCCTTATGGTCTGGGAAAGTGACTTATGCCACTCTCAGCTCCACGCGGCTTTTTTAGGAAAAGTCGCGCAAAGGCGCGCCTATTGAAGAAAAGTGCGCACAAAGGCGCATTTTGTTAGTTACTTCAGTGCACATTTTTATTTTTACATATTTTTAAATACTTCATATTCTCTAATGTCCCTAAGCCATGTAAACCCTTCTTCCTGAAATTTAATAATGTCATCTTTTCTTGTCTGATTTTCCAGTGATAACAATAATGACTGTGATGATTTCTCATGGATGAGGAACTAGAATGATGCCCATACATACCAGTCCTCATGTTAGGTGTATCTAGTGATATTCCACCTCTAACTGTGTCGCCTATATCCCATCTATATTCATACATAGATCTACTAACATGGGCTCCATTAGTTGTCTCTTCCTGCTCTTGACCAATTCTCATCTATCCCTATTTCTATGGCTCTGAGAATCTATGAAGAATCATTTCATTAACCTCTACCTTCTTCTCTTGAGCCCTTGCAATTCTTTCCTAAGCCTCAACCAACCTGTCATTGTCTTCTTTGCAAATTTTGATATTTTCCTTAAGCTCCTCAATGTATCTGCTATACCAAGAGAATATTATTCTCCTTGTTGCCCAACTGATTTGTAGGGAGAGTCACAGGAACTTTAGTCTACCTTTTTTCTTGTCATCTTGGATTCTCTTCTTCCTGCAAGTGTACCATGTTATATAAACCAAATAAATATGAAATTCAAGTCCATACCTTAGTGATGTTCAGGGGAGGATTATCTCATTTACAAGATTAATCCACATTAGCATGTACATGTATAATTATAAGCATATCCATGTAATAACATAAAAACATAACAACATACACCATTATGCAAGACCATACCAACTTTATACCATGACCCCATGCATGACAACCATAACCTTGAAAACATCACACTTTACCCAAAGAGAGTGCAACCCGCTCTGATACCACCCTGTAACACGCATCCTCTCACATATACCCACTTTCACCAGCTTACCCAAGGTAAACATGAGACGAGGGTTACCAAGGCATGACTCGACCTCCGATATGAACTTAAGGAAATGGAGTTGACACAACCAGACCTTATTGAAATATTTCTGATGCCATATGGCCCCCAAGGGTTGACCCACCCTTACTGGACCTTTGTCCCGGAGACAACTCACCTTTTTATTGAAATGGATCCCTATCTGCTCCCTTGCCAAGACCTCCAAGTGACTGATATCCCCGAGTTTCTCCCATGAGCCTTCCTGAGTGTGACTATATCTTTTTTCTAGTAGCGTTATGCTAACTACTGCGATATTTAAGGCTACTTTCGAGGGTTGGGGCTTAGCCTTAGCCTCTGCCCAGAATTATATGAAACTTTCAGAGCTCATAACAAACATGAAGACAATGCTTTTGATAACAAACTAAAACCAAGACTTGACCCGACCTTCCCCAATCGTGATCGACATTTTGTAAAAATTTTGGTAAATATGCAATCTATAGGTCATGAATGCAAGTGTGAACATAAGGGATTGAAAAATTCTCTGAGGTTTAACAAGAATGGTATCTTCCTCCTCACATTAGTTGTTATATCACCAATTAGGTCTTGCATTCATTATTCATTCGGTTACAAATAAAAGCATGAAAAGAGCCATGACTAAGAACTGCAATATAACCATGCTTATAACTAGCATATAACCAGATAAATAAAAATGAGAGAAAAGCCATTTAAGCCACATAATAACAAGTGCATTTCATTATCAAAAGCAAGAGAAACTTAGCTCTAATTAGACATAGGAAAAATCCAACCATGTTCGTGACTTCCACGTACCAATTGATCATAGATTGGCTAAATCGAATATTTCTTTTAGTCAATCACCTCTGTGCCATATTCCACGCATGAATATGGGATCTCATGGAATGAACCAATCTAAACACAACCAATGGAATCCATAGGTTAAACCACCTCCACCCTCACCATACTTTGATCTCACCTAAACTGGTGTTTAGATCACAAAACCAAACTGAGCTTGGATGCCTCATAATTTCTTCACCAATACCTTGAGGAATTTTCTTGCCTCCACTCTCAGGCTTTAATATCATGTATCCCACCGTTATCGATAAAGGGATTCCTAAGCCTTTGGGAATTTTCCTAAGACCACCACACCCGAATCCAAAATCTTCCAACAATCCAAAGCTCAAACCAAGAACTATCCTATCACACCATGGCTATTTAGAAATGGGAAGACTAGGCTAAAATACACTGCCAAACCTGGAAAAACCCATGCCAATGGCAGTAAGAGAATCAAATGGAAACATGCACATACCATGCATGTCAAAGCCGGCTAGGAAATCATACATGCAACCTGTTACCTACAAGTATTCTCACTGAAGCTAATTAATCCAACTTTTCCTTGCTTGATCCTTGCTTTCCTTTTATTTCCTTGTCCTTCCTTTTCTTGCTTGCTTTCCTTCTCCTCTTGGTGCTTTTTTCCTCTCTAAGACTAATTGAAAATTTGAACTGGAAAAAAGCTACCAACTGATGCTCCGAGGTAATTTTATTGGCGAGGCCATTAATTTCTTCAATTTTCCAATATTTTCCTCCTCACATGCAACTTGTGACCTTTCACATTCCTTCTCTCCTAATTTCCTTTATTTTCATAAATAAATGCAAAAAATACCCTTTTGCCTTTTCAAAGTCTTAGCCATTGTCTTTGCCAATTTCTCCTTAGCCATAAAACACAACAAATGATGTCCACTAAAATATTTTTCCCAACATTCAGCTTGGAATGAATAAATAATTCTTAACCATAATCTTATTTTGTTTTTATTAACTTTTATTACATAAATTTTTAACCTCAAATTGTTATAATAATTTTCTATTACTTATATTTAAATGACATTTTTAAAAATAATCTACATTTCAATCCTTAATAAAAATACACACTTATAAAACTCTATGTGACGTATATGTATAAAATTATAATACACACTTATAAAACTCGATGTGATTTTTCAAACATATATATATATATAAACTACATCAATATTGGCGGTGCAAAGAAACACTACAATTTTGATTTCCACTTTACACTAGAATATGTAGCATTGTGTATTAACATTATGTCAAGAATAAAATAAAAAAATAACAATTATGTTAACATAACGTAGACTTGATTTTAAAAAAAATAAAGGGGGGCAGTGCAAAGAAGCACATTACAATTGTACCGAGATACACTTTACACTCTAGAATATGTCGATAATTATGTTAACATAACGTAGATTATATTAAAAATAAAAGTAATAAGAATAATAAATTTGTTTAATAAAATATAAATAATAATGATGTATAATTTTTTAAAAACTTATAATTAAAAAATAGATAGAAATTTAATAATTTTATTAAGAATATTATTTGAAATATATAAAATATAAATTAAGATAATAAATTACATCTCTATAATTATATTAAAAAAAAATATCCAACTAATACGAGTTTATGTTGTGACTATTTTTTTATTTATTATGAATTTGAGATTAAGGAGCTCCAAGAAAATGGTAGGGTTTTAGTTCTCTGGTTTTTCTTTTAGGGTTTATTTTCTAGTTGTTGTTTCAGGTGCTTTGCAGCTTCTGACGGCCGTTTATGGCTGCCACTACTGGGGGGGTGCACCCTTCCTACAGAAATGTTATGATTGCCGAGAGTAGCTGTCAGCCTCCCTCTGGTTCTGTCTGTCCAGTACTTGGGGCCCAATGGCAGGCCCAACAGCGTGGTCAATGTCTGCCTAAATCTTTGAAACAACCTCGTTTTGTTATTCCTCCCAATAAACTTGATCGGTATCGTAGATACATGAAGGATCACGCTTTGATTTGCAAGTTCATTGGTCTTTGGCCCACTGAGAAGGATCTTTTGAAATGGATTCATATCAAGTGGCAACCTAAAGGGCATCTTGATATTAAATTTGGGGCCCGAGGTTTCTTTACTGTTATTTTTACCAACCTTCTTGATAAGGAACGATTCTTTGAAGGTGGTCCGTATTTCTACCAAAATGCTGGCCTTTTCCTGCGTCATTGGGAGGAATGTTACAACCCCGATAAGGAACAGTTTCTGTATGCTCCTGTTTGGGTTCGTTTATTTGCTCTCCCTATTGATTTTTGGGACCCTGAAATTCTAGAGGGCATTGGTAATTCACTTGGCCGTTTTGTCAAGATTACTGAGATGACCCGCAGAGGGCATTATACTTCTTTTGCTCGTATTTGTGTTTACATGAACATTTCTGAACCTCTTCCTGAATCTATTGACTTGGAATATGGTGGTGATCTTTGGCAGTAGCCGCTTGATTATGAACATATTCCCTTTCGCTGTCGTCGCTGCCATGAATATGGGCACCTCTATAAGACGTGTCCTCTTAATGACTTGGCTGCTAACCCTCCACAGTCCAAGCCTAAGTCTGAGACCGTTAAAGAGGAAGCATTTCAGCCTGTTCCCACTAAAAAAAACAATCAGGCCATGGTCAGGCTGGTGCCTCTGTCCCTGATAAAGTGCCTCATCAGTCCTCTAATCGATTTGATCTGTTACAGGAACAAAGTCAGGAGGATAATGTGCTGGAGCCCATGGTGGATGAGATTCTACCTCCTCAACAGGCCCCTCATCAGGCCCCTTGCATTATTGCTAAACGCAAAGCCCCTTTGGAGCATTTGGATACGGATGGGTTGCATGATCAACAGGAGGTTTTGGAACAGGCAGAAATGGATGTTGATGTTCACAAGGATGATCTTACTAAGGAGGAATTACTCATGAAGCGGTTGCTTAATGATTGGAAAAACCTGGACGATCGTTTCATTCCGGACAATGAAAAGGCTCTGTATAAGGAGACATTTGAGCGCTATCTTACGCTACAGGCTCGTCGGGAGGTGGAGGCGGCTACCCAACAGCAATCTGTTGATACACCTACATTACCGTTATCTCAACAGGGCACGCAGTCGAGCCAAGAACCCCCTCACAAGGCAAAGTCAGGTAAGAAACGTGGGCGCAAGACCATACAGGAGTCTATGCAGTTGGTTGGTGAGATGTTAATTAACTCTAGACACATTGTGCCTATCTCCACGATGTTCCAGAAACTTAATAAATCTTCCTCATGATTATTCTCTCTTGGAATATACGTGGCCTTTATAACAAAGGCAAGCAACGACACCTTTAGGCTCGTATTGCTAAGGGCAAGCCCCATATTATTCTCCTTCAGGAGACTAAGTTATCTGCTGACAGAGTACAGCTTGTTGCTTCACGTTTAAAGCCACATTATGAATTTATGGCTATCGATGCTCAGGGTTCTGTTGGCGGCATTGCTATTTTATGGAACCCTTCTGATTTGGAAACTAATTGTTGGCTTGGATTACCTCGTATGCCTACTGGTCGATTTTGAAAACTTGGTACCAAAGATTGGTTTTCTGTTTCCTCTGTTTATGGGCCTCCTATTCCCGGGGAACGTTCGGTGGTTTTAGCTAATTTTAGGGCCCTTAAGCTACTTATTCCTGATAAGTATTGGATTGCGGGAGGTGATTATAATATGATTGCTAATCTTAACGAACGCAAAGGTGGCACTGGGCAGCATGCGCAGGAAATACAGGACTTTACCACCCTTATTCATGATACGTCCCTTGTTGATGTCCCTACCACTAATGGTACATATACTTGGAATAATCGTCGGGGTGGTAACTATCAGATTGCTTCCCGCCTTGATCGATTTCTTGTGTCTGAAGATTTTGTTAGTCTTGATATTTTCTATGAAGCTACTATTGTGCCTTCTCTGGACTCTGACCATTGGCCTATTCGTATGGAAGTGGACGTTAAACTCCAACAGAAGAAGCGTCCTTTTCGTTTTGAGAATTTCTGGTTACGTGATGCCTCCTTTTCACTGAAAGTTCGTGGCTGGTGGGAGGGGAGTTGTGTGGTTGGTCGTAATTGTATTCATAATTTTCAATTGAAACTCAAGGATTTGAAACAAAAAATTAAGGTTTGGAATCAGACAGAGTTTGGTAATATACATAAGGAAAAGTTTAAACTCGAAGGGCGTATGCAGCAAATTCAACAGCAGATGATCTTGACTGGGCGTACTGCTGATCTTATCCGGGAAGAGGGTCAGGTCCTTGGGTAGTTGGAGGAACGCCGACAGCAGGAGGAGATACTTTGGAAACAGAAATACCGGATTCGTTGGCTTCGGGAAGGTGAACGAAATACAAATTTTTTTCATAGAGCCATGATTCAACGCCGGCAACATAACCGTATTTTTTCGCTCAAATCGGCAGATGGTAACCGCCATATTGAGCATGTGGATATGGAAAATGCACTTGTTTCTCATTTTTCAAATATCCTACATGAACCTATTCGAGACCGATTGGATGTTATTTCTCGTGTATCTGCAGTTATTCTGAAAGTGGTCACTAGGGAACAGAACTTGGCATTGGTGCGGGTGATTACTTCTGCTAAAGTTGATACTGTTGTTAAGGACATGTCTCGGAATAAAGCACCTGGCCCTGACGGTTTTACTGTTGAATTTTATCAGGCTTGTTGGAATTTTATGGGCCCTGAAATTGTTGAGTTAGTTGAAGAATCTCGTCAACTTCATCAATTTTTTCATGGTCTCAACCCTACTTTCCTTACTCTTGTTCCAAAAATGGCCAACTGTGATACTCTTTCGGGTTTTCGTCCTATTTCATTATGCAATGTCATTTATAAGATTTTATCTACCATTATGGTTAATCGATTAAAGCCTATTTTACCTGCTTCGATTTCACCTGAACAAACTGGTTTTGTCAAAGGGCGTCAAATTCTAGATGGCATTATTACAGCTGAGGAGGCTATTCACTCCCTTCGTCAGCTTAAAGCAAAAGGTATGTTGATTAAGCTTGATTTAGCTAAGGCTTATGATAGTCTTAGTTGGACTTATCTTCAGCATGTTCTTCTCTCCTTTGGTTTTGATGTTCGCTGGGTCCAGTGGGTTATGTCTACCATCTCCTCTGCCCACTTCTCTATCTTGTTAAATGGCTCGCCTTCATGTTCTTTTCCTGCTACGAGGGGACTACGACATGGTGATCCTCTTTCACCCTTTCTTTTCATTATTGCTGCTGAGGGTCTTGGCCGCTTTATTTAGCAACATGTTCGGGCTGGTGCTGTGCAAGGGCTTCGTTTATGGGGACCCCAGGTAACTTTGTCACATCAAAAATTTGTTGATGATACTCTGTTGTTTTTTCAAGCTGCTCTTAAGGAATGCCAAGAGATTTTGACTCTTCTCAATATTTTTATGCGGGCTTCTGGGATGCTGGTTAATAAGGATAAATCTAATGTTTTCTTCTTTAATATGCCCCCTCAATCCCAGCGTTTTCTTACTCGCACTCTTGGTTTTACTATGTGTTAGCCCCTTATGAATTCCTTGACAAGAAAGCAAGGGGCTAGAATGTCTTATAAGCCTTCAAGGAATGCATTTCCCTTGAAAACACATCATCCTTGAAGCCTTTTTTAATTCCCTGCCTTTGAATGTTTCCCTCTGCTGATTGTGGTATCAATGAGCCTGCTGAATGATAAAATTTTTCTCAAAAAGGCCTTATTTCGCCCCTTGTATCTCTGCAGAATCCCCCCATTTTATCCTTGTTTTCTCTTTTCCCAAATTCCCTTTCCACCCCAAACTTCCTGCATTAACCCTCTAAATCTCCCCTAAATCCCCATGAAACTCTACCCTCGCCTTTTTTTTTTCCAAATTTCCCCTCTATCCCCCTATCGTTACCCTCTTATGTCTTTAAAATTCATCAAAAAGGCCTCAAAAACCCACTTTAACATTATAATAGGCCTCAGCCCTTTTCCCGCCAGCCCCTTCCACTTTTCCCCCATATAACCCAGCCCTAAGACCAAGCGCTTAGTGCCTTGGGAGCTAATCGCATCGGAAGATCGGAGTGAAACGTTAAAACCATTTGTAAAAATTAAAAAAGTTTCGATGTGATAGTTTATTAAATAAGTCCCGCGACTTAATCCCCACCGTTGATCTGTTATCGCGATCGGACGGCCCGCGCAATATCAAAAACTTTCGTAATCGCAACACTTATGTTATGTACCACGATCGGTTCATCGCAATTGTTTGCAATGCAATTGATCGCAGCTCCCTTCCGATCATCGCAATCGCATTTTCCCTTCCGATCGCAATTCTTTCCCTCCAATCCTCGATCGCATCTCGTCTTCCGATCGCCCGATCATGCCATCTCCCGATCTCATCCCAGCCATCCATTCCCGCGCCGATCCAACGGCCATCGCGTTCTCCGCCTAATCGCAATCAGAATTTGATAAAGTGTCACCCCTGTCCCCCCTCCGATTTCGATTACCCCGATTTGATCTCGAACGTCCATTTAAAACCACGATCCGACGATCATCGCTCTTCCTGCCCCATCGCAATCGGAACATTTGTAATGTGTTGCACTTGTTCCCCTCCAATTGCAATTGCTCCGAGCAGATCTCCACCGTTCATTCCTCCGCTAGATCCAATGGTCATCGCACATCCCAATCGCATCGCAAATTATAAAGTGTGCGTCCCTCTCGTCCATAGCGATTGTGATTCTCCGACTAAATCATGACCATTCGTTGGGTCTAACGATCTGATCACCCTCCACCATGCTGGGTCCCACTATGTACGATCACTTCCCTCGCATTTCATTGCATTTCGTTCGATTCCTGTGTATTTTTGCCATTAACCAAAGTTTGTGTTTTTCATTAGAGGTGTTGTGTTTCAATATTTGTTCCACCCTATTGCATATATCATTCCGCTGCTTTGATCTTCGCCATCGATTTACGCCTCCAGGCTATGATCGGACGGTCCTCAAGCATTTATCCACCGAACCCTATTATACGTTGTTTTCACCATTCCAATGCATTTTCACCATTTTTCAATTAAAAATCACCGCCGCTGCGCTATCATTTCTTCCACCCTCCACTCCATCCACCCTCATATGCATTGATTTTCTTAATCCAGTTGCGTGTTCTGCAGGATGCAGGCATTAAACGCCACCATGATTCACAGTTGTTGAGTTCAGTAAGACAGGTTTTAGAGCCCGATAGCGTAGAAAAGGACCTGGGAAGGCACAAAAACCTGTTTTCATCAAAAGTACAGGGCAGATACATCAGCAAAATGTTTTTCCCAGGAAAGGATGGGTTGCCCATACTGCTTTTATTCTATGTCGTGCTCCAGAAGATATTTCCACCCAGACCACTATCAAAAGCTACCAGAGCATTTGTTTCACAAGTATGGCAAACCATTCAGTCATTTGTTTACTTGTTGTTTATTCACCAAAGGTACTACAGAGTGCATCAGAGACATACCTGGAGTTAATGAAGCCTGACGAAGACCATTCTTTCCTCCAAAGAGTGCCAGAGATTAATGCTCAGAGTTTAAAACAGAGTGGGTCTCGGCCCTCTTCCTCTTCTGAGTGTTAATGTTGCATTTAGTTTTCTACCTACCTCCTCTGCTTCTCTTCTGCTATAAAACTCATGAGAAAATTATGGTAAAGGTTGTTGATCAGTTATCAAAGAATTGCAAGTAGTTTCTTTTGAGACACAGTCTCTGTGTAAAGTTGTAAGATAGGCTGAGGAATATGATTTCAGACTGAGTATTCGGCTATTGGCATTGTTGTACTTGACTGGTATTGTTGTTTAATGTGACAAGCACATTTCTTTGGATCCTGATCTAAAGCAGCAGTATTGTTTTCCTATCTCTGTGTTTAATTCATTTCATTTTGTTTCTACTGGCTTGCATCAGAAGATTGGCATAGGATTTACCCTTGTTAGGTACCCTATGTTTTTTCTCTCCTTGCCACTAATGTTTTTCTTCTGAATGTGTCATCTAAGAATTGATTTCAGATAATTTAACCAATGTAGTGGATGTTATTTCCTGCTCTCTGATGTATGAGTTAAATGAATTTGTTCTTAGACGTTTCTTGTTAAGGATTTAGCTGGAAGATTTGGGAACACTGGGGATTAGTGTTAGCCCTATCCACTAGGATCCTTGTGAAACCAGCTGGTTTTTAACTTTGTACCCTGAATCTGTGGTCTCCCCCCTCCTACCATTCCATATTACACTATCATCTTTAAGATCCAACGTTTTAGATGACTAGCCCAATTGAAAGCTTGCCTATTGATTAGCAAGCAAACCCTTTCCTGACTCCATTGCCCAATGGTTTTGAATGCTCCCTGGAATACTTCACCTCTGCCCTTTTGCTCTTTGCTCATCCTGGTCTTACATTGAATCCTTCTCACCTGATAACCAGCAACCAAACAAACGATCAAAAAAACAAACCCTGAGCCTTACAACTAGCCTAACATTTTAGCATTGAGCTTCAAAGACATAAAAATTTTATTATATAGAGAGATCCCTCTCTGGACCCAGGAGGGCTAGATCCTGAGGTCTGAAAGTGGTTTTATGTTGTCTCATCTTTTGGTCTTTCCAAACTGGCCAAAACATGGGAATCCCAACACTATGGGTGGCTTTCCGTTCAAATATCTTGGTATGCCATTATCGGATACTATGACCAGAGCTAGTTGTTGGGTAGGACTTCTAACTCGGCTTCGGAAACATATGCTTAACTGGTATTTTCAGGCCCTTAATCTCCCTAGCAGGGTTATTCTTTTGCGTGCTGTTCTTCAGGCAATTCCTGTTTATCAATTATCTGGTATGGTTTGTCCTCATAAGACCTGTGTGGAGCTTGTTCGTCTTTTTACGAATTTCCTATGGCAGGGTGTTCAGGATAAATGGAAATGGGCTTTACTTTCTTGGGAGAAACTTATCTTGCCGAAAAAAAAATGGTGGGCTTGGTTTCCGAGACCTGTTTATTCTCAACCAAGTTATGGGTGCTAAGATATGGTGGCGGTGGTTGCAAGGTGGCAATGCGTTGTGGCAGATTATTTATACTCGCAAGTACCATTTGCCTCTTACAGTTCAAGCACGTCTTCAGTGCTCTTCTATTCAACGTGGCTCGGGGATATGGAACCTTGCCTCTGCTAATCATCATCTCATCAGAGAAAACAGTTTTTGGGAAATTTGTGATGGTTCTCTTACAAGGTTTTGGGAGGATTCATGGCAGCAGTGGGAGAAGTTGTTCACCCGGCTTCACTTGGCAGAAATATTTTTATTTACACATAGCCCTACTTGTCAGAAAGTTCAACATTATTGGGATTTTGAACCTGATGCTTCCTGGGGAAAGTGGAAAACAAAGGCCAATTGGCCACATGCTCCGCATACGCAACAATGGCATAATTTTGATAAGGAACTCTATACACAGAAGCTTCTTCTGCAGGATGGACTTGATATTTTGCGTTGGGGGTACAGTCCGAAGGGTATGTTTTCGATAAAGGAGGCATATCACTTACAAGCTTGCCATTCGGCTATTCCTGTTAATCGGCTATGGAAGAAAATTTGGGGTCTTAAGCATTGGCCGAAGGTTGAACATTTTTTATGGTTAGTTGGTCATGGTTGAATCCTAACCTGGGATCAATTGCAGAGGCGAGGCCTTTTTGGACCCTCTCAGTGTGTGTTTTGCTACTCCTCTTTTGAAACCCTCGAGCACTTGTTTAACACTTGTCCTGTTATGGACTATCTCTGGACTAATGTTCATCATTTGTTCCAGCAAACTGACAGACAGGTTACTAGTATCCTACAGACCCTTCTGACATGGCATAAGGGGAATTATAAAAGTCATGTTGTTAACAGAACCTGGGTTCTGATTATTGGTTTCCTTCTCTGGTTTCAGTGGAAAGAGAGAAATCGTCGCATTTTTTAGGGTTGTTGTCGCTCCTCTCAGGATACTTGGCACCTCATTAAGCAAGCCATCCGGGAGACAATTTTGGCTCAAAAATGGGATCATGAGGATTGGGTGGTTTCAGATTCAGAGCGGTGTATCCTTCGTCACCTTGATCTTGCGGAAGACATGGTTACCCCTTCCTGTTGGAAACCGCAGGCCTTACCTTCTCTGATTCATAATATGCTTGTTCGTCCTCAGCCGGGTTTTATTAAATTAAACTATGATGGTGCTTCTAAGGGTAATCCAGGGCAATCTGGTGCTGGTGGTTTATTCAGGGATTACTCTGGCATGACTCTGCGGGTCTATGCTAATGAGCTCGGGTATGCAACAAACAACGAAGCTGAGTTTCTTGCTGTGAAGGTTGGCCTAGAGATTGCTCACCGGGAACATTATAATCGGCTTCAGATAGAGGGGGATTCTGCTATGGTCACGGGCGTCCTCACGAAACTTGTCCATGGCTCACATTGGGATTCTATTGCTAAAATCTGGAGAACTGCAAGAATTATCTGCGACATACAACAACAAATTCGACATATAGACTACCTCGTACCTTTGCATGTTCGACGCGATGGCAATCAGGCTGCTGATTTTCTTGCCAATTGGGCGAGTCGTCATGCTCATGGCTCTGTGAATGAGTTATGGCGTCGGGAGTCGCTGCAGGTTATGCCGTCTCTCCAAACTATTTTGACAAAGGATCTGCGTGATGCTTCTTCGCATTCTGGCTCTCCGCGTTCAGGTGGTGATATGCATCGAACTTTGGGCGCCTCCCTGCACACTCGCTCTTACATGAGTGATTTTCCTGATTGACGTAACGTGGCTCTGGCTTGTCGTAGTGGTAATGGGTTTACTGCACCTGTACTCCAACCACGTGGTGGACACATGCAGCGGGATTATGTGGTTGGGTTTACTATACCCGTACTCCAGCCATGTGGTGGGCACATGCAGCGGGATTATGTGGCTCCTTGATGGGATGGTCACCACCTTCTCTCTTAAATGCTCATTGTATCTTCCAGCTTCCAGCTGGCTTGTCCAGCTCATCTGTCAGGGCTTTTTCGGGTTTTGTGTCTATGGTGCGGGATTATGTTATCCCAGAATGTTTACCCCTTCCTTATCATTTTCTCTTTCTTGTCTTTTACTCTTCTACGTGTTGGTGTCTGTAGCGGAGGTGTCATGAGCCATGATTACGAGGTGACGGATTGCTCCTACATTTGGTATGTATTATCTCAGCAGTTTCTTCGCACCATGCACCTGCGGATTTATGCCATAGTCTTTTTAGAACTTTTGTGGGAATGGTGTTTTGGAAGATTTTGGTTGGAGGTTTTGCTGCAGCAGTTTTATTATGCCATAGTATTTTTAGAACTATTGTCGGAATGGTGGTTTGGAAGTTTTTGGTTGTAGGTTTTGCAACAACAGTTTTATGCTTCTCATTTCCCTGTTACTCTATTTCTTGGCCTTCTTCTGCATAACTTATTTGCCCTTTTCTCTTGCTACTGGGGTCTTATCATCCATGACATGTGTTGTACCTCGAGAAACAATTCCTTGTTGTGTAAAGGAATCTGTGCTCAAGACATTATCTGAGTATGTCACAAATAAATATATATCTGTCTCTGTTTTACAAACCCTTAAACATTAATTATATAACCCTCGAATATTAAATCCATGCATGTTCTGCAATGCCATATTCCACTTATGCTGAAGTGAATGAACGGAGGAAAAAAGAGAGAAAAGGATTTTAATTTGATATGTTGTTTAAAACGGAATCTATCATTATAAAACCCTGAAGAAATAAGTAAGGATCAAGTTAAAATAGAGGAGCGCACATTAAGGTTTGTTTAACTCTTAAATACACATTTATAAAGAGACCCGCAGCTCAAATTACTCTATTTTATTCACAGATATGAAAACATAATGTAAACTAGAAAACTTTTCAGCATAGACAGAATGATAGAAACTTGCAAACTTCTTTCATTGATTCAGTATTCTCAAGTACAAAATTTGGTCTCTAGGTTCAAAAACTCGAAAACCTGCTCCTCTCCTTACCTCTGCTTTTATGTCTACCATCTAAAGTAACTTCCTAACTGTTATGATCAGTTTTAAAACTGATTCTTGGGAGTCTTGTAATTAATTAGATTTACAATATGCCCGTTTTAATATTATATATATAATATATAATATAAAACCCAAAAATAGGATCCTACTCTATGGCACGTAAAAAGAATGATTGGTACATATTGGGTCCACCATTACACCCATATGTATTAATCGACAAAATCACCCATGGTTTTTGAAAACCAATAACCACATACGGGGGCACTGATGGCGGTTTCTTGAGGAAAGGCAAAGTGATGACGTAACGCATCATAGCCGTCGATTTTGTAAATAGTGGTTTCAACTAAACCATTTGCAGGGGCACCATCTCTCATAAACTCCATTTAATTTATGATGTCGCACGAGCATTGGATCTGTGCTGGATGATCCAAATCGTTGATTCAATTGCAATGTTATATGTGGATTTCTGCTTTTGCAAACCACCACTGTCATCTGCAGCAAGGTTAAGAACAACTGCATCGATCCTATACATCCGCCTTATTACGTATATAACTGCATATGGCCCTAGCGCAGAATTGGGATCTGGACAGAAAGAAAGAAAACCCTTTCTGTGTGAATAAGCTAGTCTGAGCTCCCGTCGGCGTACACATCATTCCCAAGCTTCTTTCGGCTGTGGAACTTAATCTAAATCTCCCTCTCAATGCCATGAAAGGTAAGTGTTTCAAGTTGTAGACGAGGCCAAGAAATTCTGTCGAATGGGATAGAGAACATTCATTCATGTACTCAACTGTTGAATCCAAGCATTGAGAATAACATTTTACAGAAAGCTAGCTGGTCGGCTTACTAACTGGGATGGGTTATTCATAACCGCTTTGTCTTAGAAATGTCGAAGCGATCTTTGGCGAAATTGATGCGGGCTTTACAAACAGTTCTCAAATCCTTGAAAATATCAACCCCTTCATCCTTGTAACCGCATTTCCCGCCTGACAGCTTCTCAATCACATCGTCCTCGTTCGATCTTCTCAAGTCAAAGTAATTGTGCTCCACCAAGCGTTCCATGAGTTCAATCCACTCGGGCCACGGATGAGAAATTTCAACTCCTTGAGAGGCAGAAGAAGGCAAAATGATTTCCTGGTGTACAAACCGTTGACCTGCTACTTCTGTTTCTTGTTTCTCTTCTATTTTTTCAACCTTCGAAACCACGGAGCACTCCTGAACAAGAAGTTGCAGAAAGAGTCGAATTTCTATCCCTCCACGCCCTGAGCTTCTGGAGTGCGACACCCTTCTCTGTTTTCTGCTTCTGAACGCTCTCGAGCTCTTGCACGACAAACCTCATTCGAGCCCCTAGGCTTTCAGTTGGATTTCGGTCACCATCAGGCTGAGGCTGAGAATTCGTAATGGTTCTGAAAACTCCATTAAAGCCTTTGGATTGAAGCGATGTAATGAAATGGGTTTTCCTATTGTTTCTTGTGCCGGAAGATGCGATCACGGAAGTGAATTTGATAAAACCCATATCTGTTCTACAAAGCTAAAATAGATGTCTCAAGCTATTCAGACAATCATTCATTTGCACATGCGGACTGTTATTTGTCGTCCTATCCACTGTTTTGAGCACAAGTCATCTTTCCGTCTGTAGAGAGAGCACTTTTAAATTATTTAGGCACCCTCCACAACTACAGAACCTTTCATCATCTTCTTCCATTCCAGTGTGTCAAATTGAAAAGGAAAAATAAATAAAAAGAAGCCTTTTGAATTTTCATGTTGTCATAGACGCAGCTATTTTTTTACTCCAATATTAACTCTCTGTTGTTCCAATGGTCATTGTGCCCTTTTCTCCAACCTCCAGTCTTGTTATGGTCTTTCCTCCTTTCAATTCCATGAATGGGTAGGTCATCAAAGTCGAAAGGATCATCATCAAAGCGTCCATCCTTTCTATTTCCTCTATCCTCATTCATTACAGGGACGTCAGTAACTCTAGAGCTATCTGCATTTTCAAAGACAACAATTTTTGCCCCATCGGATTCATCGTCATCAAAGTCATCATTCCACGCCTTCGAAGTGGTAAGCAAGTCAAAATGCTGCCCCAATCTTCTTTCTGGGTACCCTGATTGCTGAGAATCATCAGCCCATTTTCCATTTCTACCATGACCAAGGCCGCTGGTGTACTCATCTTCAGGGAGTTTGAGGTTACAGTTATAGCATGTCATATTTCTTCGACAATTCAAAAATTTTCACTCTGGGCATTCCCATTCCCCTGGATTCAGCCCTCTTTTTGGGCGCTTCGAATCACATTGTAGGCAGTTGTGATTTTTTGCGAAGTTCATGAAATCACACTTTGGACAAAGCCAATCCCCTCTCTTCATTTCAATGTCAACACAACCCACTTTCTTTCTCGGTGGAGGTTAGGGCACTTTCACTTTTGGAGAAGGCTTCTTGACAACTGGTTTTGGAAGGTTTGGATCAAGTGGGATTGCACTCAATCTCACCACTTCTTTTAACAATTTGCGAATAATCGTTCCTCAGCAACCTTAAATTGCCAAGAACTTCTCCCGACTTTTTGTTGAGTGATATTGTGCTACAACAACATGCATGCCTTCATGCTACGGGGTTTGCTTTTTGGCTCTGTTACTTCTTACCCCCTCTGTGTCTGGGAGCTCAACTGGGGTTTTTTGGTTGATTATTAGCGCCTCTTCTATTGGGTTTTTATTCTCTGTAGTATGAATGCCCTCATGCAGTTGGGTTCATGTTTTTCCTCTGTTGTTGCTTCAGCCTATTGGTTTTTGGTATTATGTTTGGGTTTTACAGATATTTTGCATCACGGCTCTTTTACACGCGCCATCATCACAAAGGTTTCTTGGTGCGGTTTCTTGAATTCTTGTTGGCGCTACTTTTTTGAGGTTATCAGTTGCGGTTTCTTCTATGGTGTTTTGTTTCTAGGCTCTGCATCACTGGTTGTTCATCTTATCAATCATTTCCATTGTGCGGGATCCTGGGCATTCTCTTTCATACTGCTGCTGAGTATCAGTCTTGTTTTCTCAATGGGTTCTTCTCAGCTGACTACTTTCTTCTTCTTGGTGGAAGTGTTAACATCTCTTTTCATTCCTTTCTCCATGGCTCACCGTGGTCGAAAGTCAGTTGGTAATTCCAGTGCACAGGCTTCTGCTGCTCCATCTCGAAAGCGTGGACGTAAACTGCTTGAAGAACACCTGGAGCCTTTGGTTCGTACTTTTCTGCATGACATACCCCCCTCTGTTTTTCAACAAGTTTTTAATTGGGAATCTGAGTTCTTAGCTCCCTCTTCTGCTCAGACGGATTTTGTTGTTGAAGACATGCAGCATGTTGTTCCTAATTCAAGTCATACCAGGGGGCGTAATTCCTTATATCAGCACACTGTCCGCACCTATTGGGTTATCAAGTGCCTTCTTGCTAAAGCCATTGTCTCAATTCCAGAACCGAAGTCATATTCTAAAATTGAGGACATGCTTGCTGACATTAACAAGAACATTCAAGAGATCAATTTGCGGCAGCTACATCAAGACACTCGTCTTTCCAAGCTAGAACAGGAGGTTAAAGCTCTTGCTCAGCGCCCTGTTGAGCTCCCTGCTGCTACTGCTACTGCCCCTAATCCTATTGATTCTGAAGAGGATTGATTTTCTTTCCTGTTCTTAGTTGCTGCTCTTGGTTTTATGTAGGTCTTTTACTCTTTCTGCTTAGATTTTGGACATCCTTTGGTTCTTGTATTATCTTCAGTATAGGCAGTTAAGACTCTTGTTGCTAAGACTATTTATGTTCTGGATGAACTATTTTGCACTTCAATGGCCTAAATACCTGGTTTCCTTCGGGCAGGTTGCGGTCTAGCTCTGTATTTTTTTTGGCCTTTGCCCGGCTTTAATTAATAGAAAATCGCAGGTACTACCTTAGCTTACAATATATATATATATATATATATATATATATATATTCAGCGTATATAATAATATTATTAAGAAGTAGCTTATATAATAATATTATTAAGAAGTAATATAGATTTATCTTAATTCTAAATTTATTAAGTGCTAAAAGAAAAAAAAAAATTAAAGGTGAAACCATTTCTTCAAGTTTTGGATTAAAAATAAGATTTCTATATTTTCAAGAGATTCCATTGTTATTTTATAAATCTAGAATTAAGATGAATCTATGTTGATTGTATATACAATTAGTGGAACTATATAACTTAAATGGTTAGTAAATGTTGATAGACATGAAACCATAATAAGCATTAAAAACAAGTATTTGTTATTTGTAATGATAAAAGGAATTAATTAACTAAATTTCATGTTAGTAGCCCATTTATCATCTGATATGACCTTCAACTCTGATTTCACCAAGCATTTTTTTCTTGTGTGTTACAACTACATATTTAATTTAATAATTAAATTGAAATTAAATCGATTTTATTTGTCTACGGGGTGTTGGATAGATGATGATCAGGTAGATTGTTAAAACACTTATTGTTGTTTCGAGTGATATATTTGAATGTGATGATAAAATTGTAATCCTACCTAGCTTACAAAAAAGATTCTCTTGAATTTATTCCTTTTCCTTTTCCCAAGTGGTTGGTTGTCGCAATCCACCAAGATAACCAAAAGAAATTGTTGGTTTTGTATGCTTAGAATGGTGGAGGGGGGATTAATTCTTTTTTTTTTTCAGTAGAAAAAAATGATTTTATTTCTAGTTCATATTCATCATAGATAAAAAAGGATCATGTTCATTTTACATTATAAAAAATGTGATCTACACAAACCAGATTGAAAACATAAGAAAAAGCTTCATAATTGATGATCCATCCCATAGACTTAGGGGAAATCTCTACAAAATTCAGTGCTAAAATTCTGTGCAAGGCTTCATGACAGGATGTAAACCTCAAGCACACTGGAAAAGTCCCAAGAGAACCATGAAAACAACCAGACGCTGAGCCTATATGGAAGACTGTGGTGTAGGATCATAAATACAAAGAATGCTACATGCAAGTATAATAAGAGACAATAATCTACAAAATATGATTCACATGAGCATAGAAATTAAAACCATAAAAAGATAAAACTGTGCATATAAGAGATCAGACTCCCCCTCTAGTTCTCCAAGACTTGGTTCGCTTGAGGTAAACAGACTCGCTTGATGGAAATTATGGCAAAGGATATTCTTGATAATCCAGTAAGGTGTTTGCTCTGTAGTGAGAAATCTGAATGATACCAAAAGGAGACAACAAACCTCTTTTAGATAACGAGTCTGCACGAGTATCGTTCTCCCTATAAATGCGTTGGATGGAAAACTCTTGAAACTTGCCAAGCAAATACCAGATCCGATCCAGCCATCCAGAACCATCATTACTTATTATATTGTTCCTATCACTGATCCCATCAACAATATATTTGGAATCATCGTATATGTGAATAGATGGGAGTTTGAGAAGATAGGAAATCATGATCCCACTCCATGCAGCCATAAATTCTTCCTTGTTTGTGCCTACCCCTCCATTCCATACTATGTGATAACGATCAAGGTTTTCAAGCTTTATCCAAGCACCATAGCCACAATTTCCATCCACATTAGCACCGTCAAAGAAAATTGTCGAGAGATTCATAACATGTGGACGAAGCCTCTTTGATAGATCCACATACTCTGGTCCAGCTTGAGGCTGATCCACCATCCAAGTAGCAATGCTCCCAATAATAATTTTCAGACATAAAGGAGACTCCTCAAAAATCCTGTGGTTTCTTACTGGCCAAAAATTTTCCCAAAATACATAAAAGGGAAGTTGTTTATAGGAAAATTTAGCAGCTATCCATGTATTGATGGTTTGAAAGCAGTCGGATGGTTGCCATGTGGGATCACCGGAGAGTCCTACAAAATGCTTCCAGATAAGTAGAGAAAAAGAACAAGTAAAGAAAAGGTGATGAGTAGACTCTACATGTAGTAGGCAGAAAGGGAATCTACTAGGCCCACAAAATCCCCGTTTACAGAGATTCTCCCAAGTGAGAATTTTGTCTTTCCACAACAGCCATCCAAAAAGAACAATCTTTGTTGGAATTTTGAGCTTCGAGGCCACATAGAAAGGGGACTATGGAGCATCCGGAGAGATCTTAGCAACCTCGTGTTCACAAATTTCCTTAACCAATAACGCCTCACCTTTTCACTTCCCATTCCAGACAATAAAATCTCCTTGACCATTGAAGATTAACCCCATCATTTTCAACCGTCTTTTGAAGCTATCCCGGCAGTCTGCATCCTCATCCCGAAGCCCCAACATCATTGATGTTTTCCAGATGGGGGCACCGAGGTTCCAACATGAGATTAGATAAAAAAGAGTGTGAATCCCTCGTTGATGGAGCCTGTGCAGAAGACGTTGATCAATCATCAAAGCAATATCTAGACCCTTTAATCTATCAACACCCAATATGATATTTTTCCCTGTACCAAAACACCAAACCAGCCTCTATCCTAGTATATGTTTAACTCGCTGGAAACTTCGCCATATACACAATGCATTATTCACATTCCATGTGCTTCCTCTATAAAGTGAAAGAAGGGGATTTTCCACAACATATTTGTGTAAAATAATCGATGACCATACATGCCCACCCATCAGAGCTCTCCAAAAAGATTTTACCAACAATGCATTAGTAAAAATCCTAAGATTCATGATGCCCCAGCCCCCATATTTTTTGGGAATGGAAATGGACTCCAACTTGCAAAGGTGGAATTTCCTATTAGCCATGGATCCCCCCACATGAAATTTTCAATGATAGAGTTTATTTTAATGACCGTGCTCACAGGAAGAAAGTACAAATGCGACCAGTAGACCACAATTTGAGATAATACCACTTGAACCAATATTAATCTACCCAAGCGATAAGAACTTGGATGTCCATTTGTATATCTTACTTTTAAATTTCTCAATCATCCATAACCAGTCATTATTTTTATAAGCTCAAGGTTTGAGCCCAAAGCCCAAATATGTGATGCCTTTCATGATATGAATCTTGTCAACCCCATAAACTCAACAATGAATTTGATCTCGTCTGCATCACTCAAATCATATAATAAAAAGGATTTGTGTTTGTTGATGTACAACCTCATAGCAGCTCCAAATCGAATGAGGATAAAATGCAGGTAGAACCATTATATCCCCTCTAACCCCCACGCTCTCCTAATCTCCGCCTTTGCATATCCGCTCAGTGTTGTGACTTGGAATCTTGATATGGAAGTTGCTATGTAGTTAATCTCTGCCTTTGCATATCCACTCAGTGTTGTGAGTTCGCATCTTGATATGGAAGTTGATATGTAGTTTGCAAGTGGTCATTTATCTGCCATAGAAGGAAATAGCAACAAGAAGGAGAACATTCATCCTTTCTTTTCTTCCTCGTTGGTCCTTCTTTGCTGTTCCCTCACGAGAGGAAGGTACTCCAAGACATCACCCGCATTGTCACATACCGAAGCTCGTCAATTCAATACTACAAATACGACCATTTCTATCACTAAAAACAATAATCCAAAAATGTAAGCATCTAAATGGACGACCAAAGAGACGTGGAGTTTCCATGCTTGTTCTCAGCCTCTATTCCAATAAACATAATTTGAAAGGAAATTAGGATCAATATTTTCTTGATCCCATTCTATTAATTATTTAACTTCTAGGTTATACATCTCAAAGATGTGTGTTGATACCACTCTGAGTTCATTTTCTAATGGATTTTAATTATTTCAATCAAATTTAAGTGAATAGTTATAATGATAAATATTAATGAAATTAAAAAAATAGTTGTAATGCTAAATGTTATTTAAATTAATTTAAAATAATTAATAATTTTGAATGTTTAAGTTTCAATAATGTTGAGGAATTGACTTTATATTTTTCAATTGTTAATTTAATGTTTAAAGAGAATAAGCTTATCCTCTTATTTTAACCACATTTTATCAATATAGTTGTGTTGGTATATAAATTAAACATATATACATGTTAGAAAAACATGTAACAATATCTTTGATTATATAGATTTAACCACATTTTATTATGGAGATTTTTAACATGCAAATAGGTTTTGTTATAATACTATGGGATAATAGTATGGTTTATCAATGTCACATGCCCAAAAAATCAATTCATTTTATATCACACTTGTTTATATGACATTTTTTTTTAATTAATAAACTTAATTAAAAAGGCAAAAGCCTACTACATCAAAAATCATTTTTACTCAATCCATTAAAAATATCAAAACACTTACTTTATTACATTGTTAAAATTGAAATAATTATAAAACAAACTAAATTATAACAACAATATTATTATTATTATTAAAATGAAATATTGCATAAGTTAAACATAAAAATTTAAAAATATTATCTTTCTATAGAAATTTTAATTATATAAAGTTTTTATTACAATATTATAAATAATTATTATCAATATTAAAAAATTTGATAATTTTTTTTCAATATTAAATTTTATATAATTTTTTAATAATAAATAATAATATTTCAATTATCTTTTTCCAAATTCAGTGATTTATCCAAATGGATGCAGAAGACCATGCATCGTAGACAACCAATCTGGGTATCCATACATGATTGGGAAACTTCACTTGCTCATTTCAATGGACATCATGCCTTGCCTCATTTCACTGGACATCATGTTTCCCACCAGCAATGTTAAGTAATGCATGGCTAGTAAATGAATTCAATTTGTTTAGGGTTAGAATTTCAAAATAGATTTATTTGTTAAATTTGATAGTTTTAACATTTTCAGATCCGTTTTCACAGCTTCAAGGAAGGAAAGCAAGTTAGAGTTTTGTAAACGTTTAAGTTGTATTTGACGAGCAAATTACTGGCTGAGACAATTTGCCTATTAAATTCCATTCTGAATCCATCAGTAATTTACACTAAAACACTATGAAAGTAACAAATACTTAAAACTGATATTGGTATAAACTATTGAAGAAATTCTGGTTATATAACTTCTGAGAGATTTTTCTGTTCAAAAAGAAACTTATGAGATAAAAGCTAAGATAGAGTCACAGTTTTCACAACATGAAGTTTTAGCTTACAGTGAATTAAACAAATTACAGTGAATTAAACAAAGATTACAAAAAGCTCAGATTGAGTCACAGTTTTCACAATCTGGAGATTTAGCTGATAGTTAATTAAACAAATATTACAAAAAGCTTTAGCCAGCAAACCATAATCATATTTCTGTATCAGTTATCTCAAGGAGGACATCAGCTAACATACAGTTATCTCAAATGAAGCACTAGCAAATCATTCTTATTTATGTCCACGGTGGCTCCCATAACTACAGAGCATCCACGTCGTATACAACAGGCGCCTCCATATTGGCGTTTTCACTCCTCGGAGTGACGGAATTTATGGTCAAGAGATTGGCATTTTTCTGAATAATGTTAGCTACATATAGTTCCATGCTATAGCTAATAAAAAAACGTTTCACATTTTTTTAAACAACCCATGAATCCATTCACATTTCTTTATTCATACATACCCGGTGCTTTGGCCACATCTTGATACGGGTTATCCAGTAATTTTTTATTTTATTGTCCCTTCTTCCTCTTGAACTCGGCCATGCCAGACGAGATGACCATTTGAATAATTAACTTATGAATTCACGGTAACGCATTCTGGATCACAGTACAACAAGAAAAATTTTCTTTTAACATTATAAGCTAACTTATCGTAAATGGTGTAAATGTTTATGTATCATATTAAAAATGAAGTATATCACCATAAATTAGCACCATTTAAATTATGTGGTATTAATATGGTGTAAATGTTTATGTATTATATTAAAAATGAAGTATATCACCATAAGTTAGCACCATTTAAGTTAAGTGGTGTTAAAGTGGTGTAAATGTTTATGTATCATATTAAAAATGAAGTATATAATCACCATATTTGATGGACAAGTTAGCACCATTCTTACTATGTGGTATTAAAGTGGACTAAATTTTTATTGATCTTATTGGAAGTGGAGTATATCACCATATATTTAAAGAAGTGGTGTATGCTATATTGTCAAGTTCTATAAAGTATGGTAGTTAACTTTGTGTTTGCCATGTTGGCATGTACAAGTGGATTTATCTATGTGAATTGCCACCATAACCATAAAAAATTACAAATATTTATATTACAAATATATAAATTAGAAGTAAACTCACAAATATTTATTTTATAATATTTATTTGTTTGTCATGCTTACATGTAAAATTAAAATTCATTTATGTAAGTTTCCACAATAAATACAACAAATTCAAAGTAATTGTTTTCTAAATATTTTATTTCAATTATTTACTTTTTATATTATTAAATACACAAAACCATAATACATAATTATTTATTTTACGAATAAGCCAATTAAGATAAATATTTTTATATTATTGTGATTTCAAAATAAAATAAGGGTGAATAAAATGGAGTTGGGTTACTCTTTTTTGGAAGAACTTTTGTTCCAAAGGTTGAAAATATATCTTTGTGAGGGTATTTTTAAAGCCCTCCGTCAAACTTTTAAAAGGTCCATCTAGGACTAAATAGAACCCTCAATTAAACTACATAGCTTCATCATGCTATGGAGCTTGATGGAGACACATAGCTTGATAGAGCTATAATATGTACATGTGACATTAAATTTTTCTTCAACTTAATGATAATGTTTTATGGGCTCATGGCATTGAGAATCTAATAGTATTGCACATGGTAGAGTATGGTTTGAATTTTTATATTATACTTAGTATATTTTTTTATTATTTCATTACATATATGTATGTATATAATTTTAGAATTTGTTATTGTTATTAATTTTATGCATTTTATAGTGTTTTTTTTTTTTTTAGGTTTGGTAGGACTCATTTTTCATTCATTTTATAAACAAAAAACAACTAGATTTACCAGTTTGTTGGTCTCAACCTGCCCTGAGCGAGGAACTGAGTCTATTGGACACCTGATGGCGTAGTATGCCATCCAAAAAAATAATTTTTGAGTCTGTCATACCAAGCAAACAACGCCTGGATACTCACACATATACAATTTTTCACAGATTGACTAACATATTTACTAGACACTTGAAATTTAAATTCTAGCCACATATAAATACTAAGAAAAAGGGCATATTAAAACAGTCATGAACTACTCTGCCTAGTTTGGAACCGAGGCCGACTCCACTGGTGCCGGATCCTGAACCTAGGTATCAGCCTGCTCAAAAGGCTTGGAAATAAATAGGAGGTGGTAGTCAATATGCTCGAGGTGCCCATCCTGTTTCCTCAGTTGGAACTTGATCTTATCGAACTCGCTCTTGTAGTCTGGGAAGTCTTGGGCTGATGTCACCAAGCTCATAGAGATCTGCTCCGAGGCTTTGCCAAGGATGCTCTTCATAGACCAATAAAGATACAGTGTCTGCTTGAATTGTGTTAGTCTGCCTCTTGTTTGTCCCAGATCTGGTATTAAACCTCTCCATTCCTTAATATCCATCTTTGTCTCTGCATGTCTATTTATGTCAGCTTCCCATTTTTCAATGAGCTTTTGAATTTCCTATGATGTGTTCTTGTGGTATGCTTTCACTGCCTCTTGGATCACATCGATTGGAGACCTTTGTCCTCTCGGCTTGCTCGAGGGTGAGCTGGGTTGGGCTTCTACCATCTTCCCTTTATCTTTCCGGCCATGACCTCAAGTTGCAGGGCTCTTGGAATGGCCGCGAGCTACAGGACTCTTGGAGCGTGCCATCCCACAGTCTTTGACTAGGCTTCCTGGTTGGTGACCTGTCCACACAATCAAACGGAGGCATAATTCCATATAATGAAAAGGATCAAAGGTCCATGCATCCCAGTTATCAGAAGAAACGTGACCTAGGGGCCTCTTCCTAGGACTTCTCCCCTGCCTGTCGCTCTGCGGACCCATCACCCTCATACCCTACTTAATTTATGCCACCCCTTGTCCCTGACGGTCGCGCGCACCCTAGCAATTTACCCCATAACCCAAAGAGATCCCACCTTCCTTCAATCTCCTGAACTCCCTTCTAGTGTCCTCTCTCTCATCATACCTCCCACCCTCAAAATTGACAGAGGAGACGTCGCTGCCCATTGCTTGGGCCTGGGTAGAATTCCCTCTCCCATTCCCCATGCGCACTGAGCCCAAGTAGCTCAAGGTGGTATAAATCAGCAAATCCTCTAAACTAAACACAACCCAGGATTTCTCCTTAACTCTATACCATGGAAGGATTGCCCGACCCCTCACCCTTCCTTCTTGTTGGCATCCCTTACCCTACAGACTCACACTCGGGTGCATGTTGAGGCCATGCCCAATTCCTACTCCGACACAGAGGCAGAGACCCAAAATAACCTCAAACTTCCCCCAACCAAAGTCGAAATGGTTCTGCTCTCCCCTACCCAACAGAATACTATACTAGTCCAGCTTAATCCCCTTAGGTTCCCATAGATATCAACCAACTCATAAAACATAAACATGGCATGAAAAAGGGAGAGGAAACCAAACACATACCTATGTTTTGTCGTGGTGGAAGTGCAATGGAGGTTTTTTATCTCGTTGTCGTGCCTACACCAAAGTCTTCCATCATAACAGAACCCCCACGCCTTCCTCCACCCTATTTTAAGCTCCATGCGCAGGCTTCTGTCCCGCCACCTCACCTCGTGTTGCATGCAACATTACAGCCTGCCACCCTTGCCACTCATGTGGAGGGTGGTGGGCCTCAACCCTAAGGCCACTACCATTAACACTGATGGGAGGGTCGATCTTCTTCGTTACACCTCGATCAGGTAGCTGAGTCTGGGAATTGTGGGTGAGTTATGCCCTCCGACATGTCCTGCTCTATGATGCTCTGAAGCTTGATCCATGGTTCTTCCCCAAGATTAGGAGGCCTTCTTAATTCAATAGGTTCATTCGGGTGAGCGCAACCACAATTTTCCAGGAGGTCATCTGCTCCGTTTCCTTCCCTCCTTACATGGGTGATAATGATATAATCAAATTTCTTGATCGTATCCTCCAATGCCTGCACATGCGAAGCGGTACGCCATCTTTGGCTGAGTTTATCCCACTTCGTTCCTTGATTAAGTTTTTTGAGAGTGTTTGTAACCAACTAAGAGTCTCCTTCGATTACCAACTTTCTGTATCCTAGCCTGATGGCCGAGAGGAGACCCTGGTGCACTCCTATGAATTGTGATTCAATGTTGTCGACAAAGCCATAGGAGTCAGCATATATGAATCTTGTTATGCCTTGATGATCTCAAAAAATCCCTCCAACCCCTGCTTTCCCTGGATTGCCTTTCGAGGCTCCATCAAAGTTGAGTTTGATGAATCCTTCTAGAGGAGGTTTGAAGATCCTAATGGTGTCCCCTATGTTAGGGATAGCTTTCCAAGAAGCTAGGGAGACCATGCTAGGAGCTAGGTGGAGGCCCTAGAGAATTATTGCTTCCCGAGGAACCATTTTCCAATCATCTGGAATCCATTTATCCGAGAGGATGCACTAGTAGAAAATAATGAATTTAGTCACTAGGTGACTAAAAAATATAGTCACCACAATTATTTCAAGTGAATTACTACTAAATTTGATCAATTTTAAGTGACAGAACTAAAAATGACTAATTTAGTCTACAGTTAAAATATATGACTAGATGATATTATTGTACCAGCTAGCACGCGCTCTCACAGGTCGAGCACGGGCTTACCAACCTGCGACCTCCCAGCCACCATAGAATTAGGAGGGGGACCCGAGGCTCCACTTCCTCCTCCTCCAGAATTCTTTGCATTCAATAAACTGATAGCAGCCAGTAGAAAGCACCCTCTGACTAAATCTCAGCAAACGTTCGTGAAGAACCTGGATAGCATCCCTTCGGTGGCCCTTCCAATCGAAGAAACTTTTCGATCTACATAGAACCTGGCTGAAAGAGAGCTCATTGGAAATTTTACTGGCCTCTGGCCCTCTCCCAAAGCTATGGAAGACTAGGTGCAAAGGAATTGGATTCCTTTAGTCTCGGAAGGCATCAAAAGCCACTTCGTAGGCAAAGGATACTTTGTTTTTGTTTTTGAGAATGTGGAAGACAAAAGCGTCATCTTCAGAAACGACCCATATTTTATGGGTCCTAAGGGACTATACTTAAATAAATGGAACCCTGACTTCGATCCCACTCAAGATGTGCCTTCAATTGTTCTAGTGTGGGTACACCTCCCACATCTCCCACTCCATTGCTGGAACCAGAAGTCTCCCAAAACCATTGGCAATACCCTCGAAAAGTATATTAATCAAGTCGTGAGAAAATATCAATACTCATGCGCACGTATATGTGTCGAGGTGGATTTGGAAGTTGGGCTACCTGAAGCTATCAAACTAACGGTTGTTGATTGGACCCATATCCAGGAGTTTGATTATGAGCAGCTTCCATTTAAATGGAAGAACTGTCATGACTATGGCCATTTTGCAAGGCACTGCAAAAATAAGGCTGAAGAAGAAAGTGAGAATTCGAAAGGAGAATAATGGACCCTAGTTCAGAAAGAAGCCTCGACAAAAGAAAAACGAAAAGGTTTCACAAAAGGGACCAAAGTAATAGCAGTAGCGCATACTCTTGGAGTAGAGAGCTATGTTCCCCCATCGGTTGAAGCTGAAAAACCTATTGAAGAGCTCAACACTCCTGTAGACCCCTCAATGAAAAATTTGGAGACCATAGAACAGTAGAATACTTCCCCCTCCTTAGGAAAAGGTAATGAAGAAACATCCCCCTCTGGAGTAATCCCAGGTACCTCCTCTCCACCCTTATATGTTGAAATGATTAGAAATAAGCCACTGGAAAACTCTTGCTCCTCAGAGGATGAAACCTTTGAGAGGCCTTCGAAAAGAGTGGGAAGAAAATCACATAAATAATCCAGGGACGATGAAATAGAATGGGAAAAAAACTCAAGGAATTAAATCCAAAATCGAAATTTCCATCGAGAGAAATACCAAAACAATGCCTCCCAAGGGGGGAACTACCAACCCCTCCAATAGTAAATAATGAAATTAGTCTCTTGGAATTGCAGAGGCTTGGGGAACCCTATGAAATATGAAGCTATCAAAGATCTACTGAAGATGGAACCTCCTGAAATCCTCATGCTCCAAGAGACTAAAATCGAAGGGGACATCCTACTTGACATCAACAAATCGAAATGGAAGAAAAATGTAGGGAAGGTGGTAAGTGCAAGGGGCTCCTAAGGCGGAATTTCCACTCTGTGGTCAGAGGAATAATTTCATCTGGAGAACTTTGATCTCTGGTAATGAGGCGCAAAAATTTTTGGGTGATTCTATGGATTTCCTTAGAGCGATACTGCTCTGGTTCAGAGAGTAAGGTATGAAAGTGATATCCAACCAGTTCTTCCAAGTCCTCATGACAGACTATTCTGTCTTCGGCCTCATTCTTCAATGAGAAGATCCTATTATGTTGTCTGTGTTGGACCATTGCTTTATCGAAGAAGCGTGTGTTCTTCTCTCCTTCCCTCAACCAGTTGACTCTAGATTGTTGCTTCCAGAGTATCTCCTCCTGTTTTCAGTGTTCTTCTAGTTGCATTATGAGCCGCCCCTCTTCTTCTACTAGAATTTTTGGTCTGCCCTCTGTGATAATCTGCAATTGGACAGTCTCTATCTTCTTCTTTAACTCCTCTTGGTCTTTTAAGATGTTTCAAAAGTCCTCTTTGTTCCACTTCTTGATCCTTCGCTTGATCTCTTTTAGCTTGAGTTGGAATGTATGCATAAGATTTCTTCCCACCACTTTCATCCAAAGGTTTTGTTTTGGCTGGATAATCATTCCAACCTAGCATGTGCGCGCAACAGAAAAAATATGTTTGTTGACTAGACACATCTTGTCCATGAGGTGAGGGAAAACTTGAATTTTATCAAATAATTTAGGCTAAGAGTTTTCAGTCATGATCACTGATCCGAAATATTCTATTATGCATTGTTCCCACTATTCCATTTATCTTTTGTCACATTTGGATCGTGCATAAAAAAGGTTATGAAATAAATTATAAATATCTTTGATTTCATAATAAGTGTTGTAATTAGAATTATGACGGCCTAAGGTCTTCCTAAGAGACACATAAGATTGACATTTTCCTTTACCTATTTTTGGGTAGCTTGTTTTCCTATCATTTCATCTATGGTTCAGATCATGCTTAGAATGAAATCGAGTGCACTGAATTTCATAGAAGTTTCAGAGTTTAAATCTTTTCATGTCTTGCCATCCGATGAAAGATAAAAGGCACGTAATAACATACTATGCAATCTGCAACTTTTAAACACAACACATAAATGAAACAAGTCATATAAGATGTAGAATGCCCATAGGCAATATTGGTCTTTATATATATATATAGATAATTTTGCAAGGAAAACCTTGTCAGATGCCCCACTTTTCCCTAGAATATTTGGATGCAAGGTGGCTCAACTGCCAGCCACAATAACAATTGGTAACCCACAGTGATTTAGATGGACTTGAAAAATTCATAACCCAAATCATCATTTGTGCTGGCTCAGACAATTACCTGTCCTTCGTAAGGGGTTATTTGCACCTTTTCCCCAATGATAATTCTCTACATGCACTTCCATTCTCCATGATGTGGTCACCACACAAGACTCAATTCAGTTCTTATAGAATTTAGAAGGAAACTTTGTGCATTCATTTGGTCTGCAATCATGCCTTCTAGAAAAGTGGTTCTCCTGTCATACACAACATAGGAACCTAGCACCATGGTCCAACGTCTCCCATCGTTGACAACCTCATTCAATGTAGTGACAGAGAAATATCAGTTCTTATAGAATCTAGAAGGAAAATTTGTGCATTCATTTTGTCTACAACCACTGCACAAGACACAATTCAGTTCTTATAGAATTTAGAAGGAAAATTTGTGCATTCATTTGATCTACAGTCATGCGTGCTAGAAATGTGGTTCTCCTATCATCCACAACATAAGGACTCCAGCACCATGGTCCAATGACTCCCATCGTTGACAATCTCGTTCAATGTAGTGATAGAGCAATATCCTTTACAACACTAATTGATAAATTGATCAGTGTCGCACAAACTTCTTTGGATTCTTTTATTGATTTAATTTTTTCTTTATCAATGTAGTAAGACAATTTCCTCGATTTCTGACTGTGTTGTCTAGCTCTGTCACAACTTGTTTTGCTCGCCTAAGACTGACTAAATGGGTTTGCAGTGGTGTTTATTTCGATGCAGGGAGGCTCAATATCAGTTCTTATAGAATATAGAAGGAAACTTTGTGCATTCATTTTGTCTGCAGTCATGCCTGCTAGAAAAGTGGTTCTCCTGTTATCCACAACATAGGACTCCAGCACCATGGTCCAACGTCTCCCATCGTTGACAACCTAGTTCAATGTAGTGACAGAGAAATATCATTTCTTATATCATTTAGAAGGAAACTTTGTGCATTCATTTGGTCTGCAGTCACTGCACAAGACTCAATTCAGTTCTTATAGAATTTAGAAGGAAACTTTGTGCATTCATTTGGTCTATAGTCATGCCTACTAGAAAAGTGGTTCTCCTGTCATCCACAACATAGGACTCCAGCACCATGGTCCAATGTTTCCCATCATTAACAACCTCGTTCAATGTAGTGACAGAGCAATATCCTTTACAACACTAATTTCTAAATCGATCAATGTAGCACAAACTTCTTTGGCTTCTTTTATTGATTTAAATTTTGCTTTATCAATGTAGCAAGACAGCTGCCTGATTGTGTTGTCTAGCTCTGTCACATATTTTTGTGCTCGCATAACACTGCCTAAATGGGTTGGAAGTGGTGCCTATTTGGATGCACAAGAATCAATTCAATTCTTATAAAAATTAGAAGGAAACTTTTTGCATTAATTTGGCCTGCAATCATGCCTACTAGAAAAGTGATTCTCCTGTCATCCACAACATAGGACTCCAGCACCATGGTCCAACGTATCCCATCGTTGACAACCTAATTCAATGTAGTGACAGAGAAATATCCTTTACAACACTGATTGCATTCATTTGGTCTGTAGTCATGCATGCTGGAACAAGCAAAGATCTTCCTAAAGATGACCTACCAAAGAGCCTGATGCTTCTAATCCTGAGGTATTCATAACTTAGAAAAACACCCAAAAGGAGAACCACCAACATATTTATATATAGGATGAAAATAATGCATTCAGAAAAGTGTCCTCTTATCAATTGGATGAGCCCCAAGTCCAATCAATATGTGATGATGACCGTAATAACAACCAATTTTGTCCCAAATTTGTCTATGAAAGTAATTGCTAAATTCCAAAAGTTGCAGATCTAAGCTTATAAAAAAAAATTTAAGGCGGAGTTGGTTCAAATTACATGTCCACATAATACTCTTGGGATAGCACAACTCTGAACCATATTAATCCTTTGGGGTCTTATCTATCAAAGTTCAATTTATCTTTCATATTCAATTGATCAGTTCATCAAACTTTTGCTATGAAAACATGAGAATTCCTTAAACACATTAAAGACAGTCAAATGAAATGGATATTTGTTAAATTTAGGACGCCTCTACCTGCACACTAAAGGGTTCATCTACATATGTACAAACATACATGTTTTATAGCCCATAATTCAAATGGGTAAGTTTTTACTGATGTATCTTGAAAATTACATGGAAGTTCAAAGGTCACAAGAGTGTATGCTTAAAGAACAAAGACCATTGATATGGATATCCAATGGTAGAATAAGGTTTGCATGCGTATGCTTAAAGAACACAGACCATTGGTATGAATACTCAATGGTAGAATCAGGTTTGTTGGCCCAGAGCGATTTTGTAAGCTCACAAGTGGAATTGGGCAAACTAGAAAGCATGCCTACAAATGCCATTTTCTTCAATAATAGAAAAAGGAGGAACACGTGAACAGAAAATGAGTCAAATTAGTCAAATATCTATTTTCCAAGAACCTCCAAAAACATAGCGTTATTTCTTCTTCGTTCATGAATCATGATATCTAAAGGATGGTTTTAGTATGGTTAGATTTATATGCAACTGGAAACATGTTTCTATTACTGAAATTTAGTGATGGTTTCCAATCTAAAGTAGTCATTTGCACTGAAATCCCCACGCCACATTTTTAACAACATTAGACCCTCAAATCCAAAGAAGATATATGGAGAACTAGTTGTGCTCCTTAACAAAGTTACATATGGTAAATTCTACCTTAATCCTAAAATATAGTGGCGTTGAAAAATGAATTGTTTCTTTTTGCATCCAGAGCAAAGTTTAGGTATATAGGTATGTTGAACTCTAGGTGAAACGTAATCTTTCTTGTCTTAGAAGAAATCTCAACATATGGGACCCAAATTGTCAAATATAGCTTCGGAGGATGATGATTTTGTCTTTAATGGAGGAAGTATTTTGCGTTAAATGATAGTTTAGGGTAAAGGACCAAGGATAGACAATCGATGTGTAGTGATCTAGGGTAATATTTTCCTAGATTTTCCTTAAGAAATAGTAAAAATTCCTCCCTTTTGGAGAAATAAATCATCCAATATAATGATACAATTCCAATAAACAATGTTGGCTCCAATAGTGTAGTAAGTCATAGTATAAACCAATTGTTCCATGAAGCACTATAATCCACATACAATAGATAAGGATTCCAAACAGACCCTACTAATTTAATAGAATAACGAAGATCTGAATTGTATATGCAAACCTTTGCAAACATCATAGGAATCTCAGCACTTGAGCCTATCTTTGTTCTTCCTTGGAAACTCACAGTTTCTGAACTGTGCCACTTAGAACCCCCACACTTCCTAATTTTCCCTTTTTCACTGTTACAAAACCTTGGAGCTATGAAGTGGACCTCATTCATGTCTAGTCAGAAGATCTCACTTAACTACAAAAGATTTAGGGTATAATTTCTATGTTATATATTTTCATAATCTGTTGATTTTAAGAGAGACACAATCTATGGAAAATTTTTATTCCTATAACTAATTGTATTAAATATTCAAAATTGGTCAGATCAGTTTTTCGCTAGCCTACACCATGACATCAAAGTAATTTAGACAACACACAGGCTTTAGCAAGATATGTGTTGTTGTGGCCAGAGAATAGAGGGCTTGATTATATATCATACGTCATTGCATCATCATGCTTCTCTGTGTTCATGGAGGAGACTGAAAAACTTCTGAATCTTATCATTCAGTCAGAAACTTCTAGAAACTTCTAGAGATAACTAGATCTGTTGGAATAGCTGAAGTCAAAGTATCTATAATGATAACAATCAAGAAATCTATGTTTCAGTTCTGGTGGGTATTTTGCACTAGTTATGGATGTGACACAGGTATGTATATATCAAAGACCTTTGGAGATTAAGGCAAGTAGCTGCAGAGGGTGGTTCAGGATTGAGATTTGGCTTCACGGGTTTCTTAATACATTGTTAGTTGGTAATAAGGTGTGATCATTCATAGAGCTGATAATTGGATGGGTTTGGTTTGAAGGATGGTGGTTGTATTTCCATGGATCTTTTTTTATTTTTTTGCCATCTCTCCTAATTAAGGGAAGGATTTTTTTGACGATACGATCATTTAGGACTTACTTTTTTTTTAACAAAACCTCTATATCTTGGGCTTGGAGATTTGGTTGCTCACCATCTTCTTTGTTTGGCACAGTTATGTGTTGTTGGTGATCAAAGAGATTGTAATTATGTATTTTCCTCTTTGATATGAAAAATAGGGCTGGTGATCAAAGGGATTGTAATTATATATTTTCCTCTTTGATATGAAAAATAGGGTTGGTGATCAAATGGATTGTAATTATGTATTTTCCTCTTTGATATGAAAAATAGGGTTGTTTCACCAAATATGGCATAACTAAAATTGGTATTATCCATATCATTCGTAGATATGGATAATATATTTGTTTCTGCCTGTTGTTTCTAGGTTTACATAGATATTATCTTTCTCAGCAAAGTAAGATTTTCTTAAGAAAAAACGTTATGAAATCTTTGAATTTGGTAATAGAGTTTGTTTCACGCAAGGATCTGTGTCTTTTGCAAGAGAATTATTTGAGAGTTTGAAGGATCTATGATCTGGAGACTAGAACAGGATGATAGAGAATCCACAAATTGTGGGTGAAAATCTCACGAAGAGCCAAATATGTTAAATAAGATATAATTTCCAACTTTATGTCTCTGAATAAACACCATGGTTAACAAGTACCTGGTTCTACTGATGTGCCTATACTTGGGTATATTTAGCCATAACTAACCTGAAAGTATGAACCATGAAATGAAAACAATTTCGCCATTCTTTTCCTAATTTTTTAACTTGATTATGGTGTATTTCCTGGCATTAAATATTTGATTTATTCTTCCCCCATGTTTTTTCTATCACATTCTGTAACTATGATATGTTGAGGAGTGTAATTTTCTTCTCCATCCATCTATCAATATGATATCTTGAGCTTCAACATGGTGCAATTTCCATGATTAAATTTTGGGTGTGATTTCTTGTTATTTAATTGGAATTTTGTGGCTTTATGCAGTTGTTCTCAATGTTTCTATACTTTAGTTACATTTTTTTCCTCCACATTTTTGGTTTGTTCATCTTCCCTGTAGGTTATACCTGGTCAACATAATCCAAACTGTAGATTCCTATTATGGCATGTATTATAATTTATAGCAAGATGAGGCCCCTGGCCTCTTTTCAAGAGAGTTTGTTTTTAAAGTATTTACTCTTACTCACCGTCGACTTTGATGCTATCCACATGTGACAATAATGGGCATATTGGATGCAAATTTGATGTTGAGATTCCCTGAGAATTTTGTTTCCAACAATATGAAAATTCAACTTGATTTATGATGTCATGAGGAGGCAGAAGAACTTTTTTGTATGCAGATGCCTTGAGGTGCAACTAATTTTTCCAATTTGGACTCTCATGTGCAAATCAAGTCTAAAGGAGTGACAATGACTGAATTTCTTGCAAAAGCCACTGCCCTTGCTTTAGCAAAACACCCACCAATCAATGCAAGCTGCAAAGATGGAAAGAGCTTCACCTACAATATTAGCATAAACATTGTAGTCGTTGTGGCTGTGGATGGAGGCCTAATTACACTTGTGCTTCAATATGCAGACAAGGTTTGGAATCCAGATCATATAGAATTTAGATCTGAGCCTTTGTTATATCAAATTCAAATTTTTGCTACATTTTTTTTTTATGGTTCAATTTATGAAGCCTTAACAATATTGTACATTACTTGCCGACTGAAATTTTGTAAGTCTAAACATTTCATAGTTTTTATCTTTCATTTAGGTTGATATATATACTCTCTCTAAGAAATGGAAGGAATTTGTAGATAATGCTCGTGTAAAGCAGCTTCAGCCTCAGGAATATAATATAGGTTTGTGAAAATGCACTATGAATCTATTCTACTTATTCATGTTCTAGATCTGCTTTGATTTTCTGAACAAAAGAGAATTTCCCTGTCTATTGTTTGGTAGCTTTTAGCCATTCCCAACACAAGGTTGTCATTATAACTGTTTTTCGTGTCCTACATATCGAAGTAGATGTGTCTTGAGTTTCACAAGGTCAACTATAAAAGCTTAATTCTTATATGCCTGGCCTCTTTGTAGGAACTTTACTCTCTCTAATTTAGGAATGTTTGGTGTGGACCGTTTTGATGCAATCCTGCCTCTTGGTTCTGTAAGTAAACCCTGCATTATTGTCTTCAAAGGGGTTCAGTCGATTCCATTCTCAAGTTGAGCCACACAATTTTTCTCTTTGTTCAAGGCTAACTTTTAAAGTGAACTTTCTAATGTTTGACAGGGAGCAATTATGGTTGTGGGGGCATCCCAACCAACAGTTGTTGCGACTTCTGATGGATTAATCGCTTTGAAAAACCAAATGCAAGTACAAATATCTTTAATTTTTATGACTTAAAAAGTGTTTGTCATGTTAGACTATGTTTTTCCAATAGGCTCACATGGCATCTGGAGATTTTTAATCAACTTCCTCATTGTCAAATAGCTATATGAAAATCTTTAGCATCTCAATGTGATCGAGTATCTTTATTGTATTATAATTTTCACTTAAAAAATTGATCATGCAATTGTATTGTATCTGGTCGACATGATATATATATATATCAAATAAAATATTAAATTTGTCAAAAAATATTAAATGCAATTCAGCATGCACTGAAGCTTGTATTGGCATCAGACTGAAGGAGACATATAATATTCAACTTTCAGGTTAATGTGATAGAAGATCATAGGATTATATATGGTGCTGACCTGGCTGCCTTTTTGCAAACACTTTCAGAAATTATTGAAGAACCCAATGAGCTCACCCTTCTGAAAGGAGTATGTTCTGTCTTGACCCACCGTTATAGGTTTCAGTGTATATTTATTGTATTATTTTACTGGTTAATGTTTGTTTTTAGTATAGATTTGGGATCTTTTAAAAATGTATAAATGAAGTTAATTGTTTGACTTTTGTTTAAAGTCATGGTATTTTTACAAATATTCTAGAATAGGTAAGGGAATATTTTAGAATTTGCAATGAGATTAAGTTAATTTATTTTTATCAGATTTTAATTAGAGAAACTATATTTCATACAGTAATTGTATTTATAGACAAATAAACCTATGTTAAAAAACAAAAGTGATTGGTGTTAGCAGTATGATATTTCTCTAACCCTACCTCCCAAGACACAAGTCCAGTATTTCTGCATTGCCTGATCTGTCTCAGGTTCTGAGCAGAGAAATACCATTATGGATTTTAGTAATTCATGCAGGTTAATTTGGCAATGATGAAGCAACTACATCAACTTTGGACTTTGAAGGGTGGCTAAAAATTGGGGTTATATGTTACATTGATGAGGATGGCTTCCTTTTTATTGTGGACAGATTAAAGGAGTTGATCAAGTACAAAGGATTTCAGGCACAAAGCATTTCAGGGCCTCTAGTTTGATGCAAATTCAATATATTTATCCTCTCAGATTTTTTTTTTTTTTAATATTTTGACAAGTTGCCCAGGAATAATTAGCATTTTAGGGTCCTTTAGTTTGATGCAAATCCAAATATTTTTCTCAGAATTTTACTTTTTTGGCAACTCGCTCCAGTAGAATTAAAGGAATTTATCCTCTCAAACCCAAAGATTACTAATGCAGTTGTTATTCCATGAGTAGAATTTACCACACTTTTTGAGCCAAAATTCAATATTTGGGTTGATAGCACAGACTCTTTCCATCATTTAGTGCATCTCCTCTTTCGTTTGCACGCTGGAATTTGCATGCCTTCTAATTAATTTAAGCATGCAATTGTGTGTCTTAGAATTTTGCATACCTTCTAATTAATTTAAGCATGCATTATGTGTTTTAGATATCCAAATGAGGAAGCAAGTCAAGTACCAATGTCATTTGCTGTGAGGAAACCTAGTAGCAATCTGTGCGAGGAGGATGTAAAATTTTTGTTGCAAACAGGTAAATGCAACACTTCCTATTTTGTTTGCTAATTGTACATTTACTTTTGGTTTTTGTTCTCTTGATGATTCATTTTGCAGGGAAGCGTTTATGTAAGAAAATTTTATATTGGAACTTGTAAGTATTTTGTAAAGTTATGTGAGAGATGAAAGTTTTATATTCAAATTTTTGTGCCAACTAACTGATCCATGTTGAGCCCAATTATAGAGTCTTGGGGTATTTAAAAATAAACCTAAAGCTTTGGTTTATCTTGTTCACTCAGGAGAGAAATTTGATGTTTTACTTGAGTGCAGGTTTCACCATACAAGAAAATACGAGTGGCATTTGTCACTTCAATTATGAAGTCCCCATCTAGAAAAATCTTAAGAAAAGGTTTTGATTTATCAGGTTCTATCCACCTCCAGATTGTGAGTAGTGACAATGAAAATTGTGAATCAATTAGCTACCATTTTTAGAGTATAAATTTATTTAAATATGAAAGGATGGATTGATTTGGTTGATGTCATACCATATAATTATGTAATACAATGGCCGTACATTTTGAGACAGAGCTACTATATAAAAAAATTAGATAATTATCATTTACCCTTGCTTTAAGGATATTTGTGTCTTTTTTCTCTCTTATTTTAAAAACAAATAAAAATTCCTATTTGCATATGTTTGCATCACATGCATGAAAATTGACAGCACTAGCACACATATTCTTGACCTGCTTTACTAGGGTACGCACCATATATTGGATTTGTATGGAAATTGACAGCATTGACACACAACATTTATGCTTTATCGGCGCAGTATTCTAATGAGGATACTTTTAAAAAGTAGTTTTGGAAATAATGTGGGAAATTTTAAATGGTTATGTTTGTATAATTTGGATATTCAAAAAATTTAGGATAATTGTGCTTTAAGGAAAAATCCATTCGCTAATTTGGGTTTGTCCCTTCCCGTGATAAATATCTGTCTAGCCACTACTAAGTTTGTGGGTATTGAACCTCCAGATTTTATGGTGCATGCATGGATGGCGTATAGCACCTGATGATTAACGTTTTCTGCCGGAAATTATGTCTATGAAGAAGGGATGGAAGAGATATGGAGTAGTGGTGTTTTTGGTGCTTCTATCCATGCTCGTTCCATTGGTATTGTTTCTCAGACTCTATGGTGGATTTCAGAGCAGTAAGTTTATCTGAACTCATTTCATTTTTTCTTAATTCAATGGAGACATTGTTCCATTACTTGTAATTGATACTTGCCATAATGTAGCCAAGCACAAAAAAAAATACCATTGTCTTATTGTACACAATGAATTAAAATTTTTGGATGAAACTAGGGGATACTTCAATTGTGTTAATACATTTGATATAAATTAAATATATTTATCGTAATTAGATTTAAGCAAAATAAATGGTCAAAATTTTCTCTTTTGTACTAAAATAAAACTCTTCCCACGATCCAAACTCACAGACACGTAGCTTCTAAATGATCAAATACAAGTTCTTAGTCTATCTTTAAACCTTGACAATATATAACTTTTTAAATAAAGGAGGTTTTTTTTTTTGCACCATTTCATATTTTATGGTGCTTTGCACCATATACAATTTTATAATAATAATAATAAATGTTTTTTTTCACTTTTTTATTTTATTTTATGGTGTTTTGCACCATATATAATTTATTAATATAATAATAATTTTGATATTTTTATGATAAATTTTTTATTTTTGTAAAATTGGTTTTGGTGCTTTGCATCACAATATCTTGATCCACGTTAGATTGGTTTTTGGTGGTTTGCACCATACACCATGGAATGCCACATATGCATTTAACACCAAATTCAACATTTTTTACTGACTCCATTTTTGCACCAGAAAACATAGCACTACTTGCGTATCTCCACATTATCACCACTTTTGCACCACTATTTGAAAAGTGAAGATTTCTCAAATCTTTTACAAATAGTGGTGCTAAAGTGTGGCTAATAGGATCCAGTAGACTAGAATTAGTAAAAGGGGATAGGTAATATACGCTATATATTATTTTAATTAAAATTTTCAAATCAATTTTGTTATTAATGAATTAATATAATCTTGATTTGTAAATATATATATATATATATATTCCTAAAGAAAATAGTAATTTCTATTAATATAAGAAAATTACATATTCTAGATGTGTAGCATATGTATCAAAAATTGTCACGGTAGTCACATCTCCAAACTGTCAAAAAATTTCCTGTAAGGGAGACTGATAAATAAACAAAATACAAAGTTTTTTCTTGAGAAAATATATACATGTGTTTCTATAATATTATATCATAGTATGAGATGCTAGAAAAACTTATCAAAATTACTACCCTATCCTGTATATTATCTATATATGGTTGGTGGTAGTATTGAAAGAACTCTTGTACATTCTGCTCTAGGATCAACCATTCACCCCTTGGCTGGTGCGCGGCCTCCTTGAAAAGTGCGTCAGAAATCTAATTCCACTCCCTGAAAATATGGTGATAAGAGAATACATCAAAAAGTGTTTTAAAATGCAGGACCTCCTCCAATATATTCCAAAGTGTGTGAATATGACATGTGGATATCTTATTGAACAAATTAATGATGATTTTGGAATCCCTAAAAATCTAAATATGGTGGCATCTTTTCTCAATGGAAAAGTGCACGAGGTGTCTCATAGTTATAAGTTTAGCATAGTTGTTTGTCCCTTGCCCCAGCCCCATATTTAATTTGAAATAATGGTTTTCATTGAGATACATAATAGCACCCCCACCACATCCTTGATGTTGTGCAGGTCCATCAAAATAATCCAAAGGATGTTGTTTGTCCATAACTTCCGTAATTATAGTCTGAGGGGGTCGAGGTGGGGGAGGGGGGGTCATCATCTAGGAGACTGCAATAGATGGATATGATCTAGGATGATGAAAGTTTCCAGTTAGGAGTAATTTCATTGAATATAGCTTTATTTCTCAGAATCTAGATCAATGGAGGAATATTTCGGGACTTATGGGTTTGTGCTTCACTCCACCAGAGATGCCAAGCCTCAGATACATTTCGTTCATGTCATATGGTGGGGATATGAACATAGGTGAGGTTTTGATCCCAGAAAGATATAGCGGATGGGCAGAAAAGAAAAATATGGTCAATAGATTCATCATCATGTTTACATAGAATGCACCAGGTGGGACCATAAAATGAGCTCTTGTGTAAATTGTCACCAGTAGGAGCCTTATTTTGTAGCATGCACCACATGAATAATTTTGATCGAGGGGGAGCTTTTAATTTCCAAATATGGCTCCACCACCAAACAACTTCTTGGGGATTATGGTCCGAGTAGATAATGGGATATCCATCCTTTGGAGTGTAGGTTCCATGCCCAGCATGTGTCCAAATAATTTCATCATCCCCTTCAGTGATACGAACATGAGATTCAGATAAAGATGATATGTAAGAATGCCAAGCAAGTCTCCAATGCTCGGAAATATTGAGTTGCACAATAGACTTCCATGCTTTAAATAAGATAGATGAATTATCAGGGTCAACTATCCGCGTGATCTGAGTGATACCTAAATTAGTGATGTAGAGAATAATATTATGTGGGAGGTGGTGAGCATTTCCACAACCCAACCATGGATCCAATCCAATCTGAACTAAATTCCCAAATCTGATCCTCTAGGTCAAACCATCCCTGATATAGGGCAAAGTGTCGAGGACAACTTTTCAGACAGTTGAGATGTTTGATCTATTCCAATTAGACCTTCTGATCCAATCCAAGAGGTGCAAGGACATAATGTATTTCTGAAATACCACAATTGACCAAATATTATGTGATGTGGGCACCAGCTGCCACCCCATATTTGTTGAAATTTCTTTTGAAAAATCCTTAATATTCTTCATACCCCATCCTACTCATTTATTTGGCATGGCAATAGATCTGTGAATATATATCTATAAATAATTAGGAAGATTAAATGTGAATTCTACATTTATTTATTTTTCACATAAATAAATTATAATTAGATAGTCCCAAATTTTAAAATAGACATATTTATAAAAACAATTAAAATTTTAAAAACCTTTTTATATATTCCATTTAAATTATATATATATATATATATATATATATATATATATATATATATATATATATATATATATATATATATATTGGACATTAGGTTCAATACTCCCTGTGTGTTTCGCGAGATGGACTAACCGCCTCTCATGGATCCTAACTCTGGCGATTGTAGCGGAAAATAACGCCTGCGAGTTTTGGTCTAACGACAATTGTGATTCTAGCAAGTGGTATCAGAGTGACGAGTCTCAAGTTCGAAACTCACCCATCTTGGGTTGGGGGGGAGATTTCTGGACATTGGGTTCAACGCTCCCCCTGTGTTTCATGACATGGACTAACCACCTCTCGTGGATCCTAACTCTGGCGATTGTAGCAGAGACTAACACCTGTGGGTTTTCGTCTAACGGAAATCGTGATTCCAACAACATATATATATATATATATATATATATCGTTATTAATAATTTATTTTTCCAATTTTTTCATAAAGCTAATACATTATAAAAAAATTGATTAACTTTTACCTATGTTGTAGGGGAACTCTCCTCATGAAAAATCCCTCATACCCAAGGTTCTGGCATACCAGGGACTTTTTACAAAGGTTGGGAACGTCCCCAATTTCTTGGAAACGTCATTGGGACTGGAGGGCTTCCAAGTCATTAGGATAATTTTAGGGTACCGTTCAGCTGGGGACTTTCACATGGGTTGGGAATGTCCACAATTTATTGGAAATGTCATCAGAGACTTGAGGAATTCCAAGTCATTTAGGGACTTTTAGGGCACCTACAGTCCCTCCAGAAAAAAAAAATTGTTCCTCCCTCCTCTGATAATGAATCACAAAATCTAAATAATGGAAATGGGGACATTTCATCTGCTGAGTTGGGTATCGAGCCTTTGATTGGAAAAATTGTCCATTAAATAGTTGATGAATCATTTTTTACATGATATCTCATTATTGCTAAAATTGGAAAAAGTGATACACTTTTCAAAAGAGTGTATTTGGAACTTGCATTTCAATGCCACTTTCACAATAAATGATGTTGCAACAAAAGAAAGATAGAGATAAGAATACTAGTTTTTCTTCATAACCTTCTTCACCTCCACCATGAATTCCAGTTACCTTGTTAGAAGTATATGAATGATATTTAGAAACCATGACAAAACCAACTCTCATGAATGATGTAAATAGCCTCTTAAAACAAACATGAAGATCTTCATCATTAACATGAATAACTTGATGATGGCAAAGCTTATTTACCAGGCTATCAAGTCATTAATATGCAATACGCAGGGGCGCATATACTGTCCCAAGTATTTATGGCTCAGTAGAATTGTAAATATTTATTTCCCATAATGATAAAGGTAAATATGGCTGAAATTTATTATATATATACCATACCCTAGAATATTTAGAGTGTGCTTTAACCATACCAAACCTGTCCCCGTCATCCCCGTCCCCAAAGAAAATGCAATATATGCCTTTACCAATTTTTATATTCTAATATTCTTTCTTTTATCATCACAATTCCGCCTAAGCTATTTTAATCGATATACTTTTATCACCACAATTCCACCAACCTTAGCGCGATGAGAAGTGGGTACCTCGACTCCTTTTAGGCGTAGGTATTAATTTTTCAAATTTTGATATATGTGTTCCTTATAAGCAAAACTTCACATTTCTTGAATCTAAATATCTATCCATAGTAAAACTTCATATTTCCCATATTGTGTTTGAAATGGTGTTCCAATTGACGGTTCCAGCATGAAATCGACACAGAATCTAGCCTTCTACACTATTTTCAAAATAAAAGTTGTACAGATGAATATGAGGCATCCATTCTTTGAAAAAGAGGGATCTGTTGCTGACTATTTTTATAAGAAAATTTCTTCAATTGGAAAGCCTTGGAAAAAACAGGCCAGCCGAATATCGAAAGTCTTAATTTCTTCGGTCAGAACATGTGTATGTTTTAGAAAAATTACAAAAAAAAATCCTCACTTGAACTTGTTACGACAGAAAAATTAAGAACAATAGTTTAGCAAAGAGTTTTTGTCCACATGAGGATTTGGGTTTGTTTTTGAGAAAGATACGGCTCAAATTTGGGTGGAGGAATTAGGAATTCGATACTCCAGTAGTGAAGGGGTTGGAGCTTAACATATATTGTTGCTAAATACATTCAAACATAATAATGGGACAATAAATTTTAGAAATTGTGGAAACAAATGATCTAGGACAGGTAAAAATTGCCTCATCAACCAAATCTGGGAAGTGGGTTTGGGTCAATGCCAAACAGTATCGGGGCATTTCAAAACAAGAACTAGCCCATCTAAAATGGGAGCAGACAAGAAAAAAATGGTCTCAAGGGAAAAGCACTCAGGCACATCGCAATAAGAAATATTCAAACAATTCCCATTTGTAAGCATGTGGCAACAACAGGCCTAGAGGAAAATTAATTGATGATTTTGCCTTGTATAGTCTCACATCGACACATGTCACCTGGTCATCTACTCTCTATGTGAAAGAATTATTAAGTCCGAAAAAGAGTTTGGAGGTTTTAGAAGCTAAAGAGCTAGAAAGGGATCATATAATTCATGCAATAATAGATGCGAACCAGGCTTTAGCAAAAAGTAATAAAATTTTGAAGGAGAAAATGGCATTGCTACAGGAAGCTCTCCTAATAGGGAAGACAAAACGGAAACGCGTGAATTTAAATGTGTAAAACATGAAAAAATTTGTAGTGGAGAGTAAAGATGTGGTGAATACAAAACCATCCCAGGATAAAGGGAAAGAAGTTTTCCAAATAGACAACCATGAAGAGACAAAAAGAGAAGAAATGGATGGAGGCTCCACAAAAGTTTCCAAAACTTGGGCTGAAGTTATTAACAATTATGCTAATAGGGAAGGAGAAGAAAACATTCAGGTCGACAACATGCAAGAGAGAGAAAGCAAGGAAAGGAAAGATAGAACAACAAACATAATTATTAAAGGGGTGAAATACTATGGAAAAAATGAATCTACCTTTGACCTTGCAAGGGACTTCTTGAAAGACAAGCTACAATGGAAAGGACAAATATGCCAAGCATGGAGGGTAGGAAAGTTTAACGGTGAGAGAGCCAGGCCCATAAGGGTGATCATACCTAGATTGCATGATAAAGATATCATTCTAATCAAGAAGCAACTCCTCAGGGAGGAAGGAAATGTCAAAGGTTAGGGCAGCAAGAGATGACGGGAAGAGAGCATGGATTTATAAGGGTAAAGTTGTGGTAGCATGATTTGGACCTCCTTCCAAAACAGGGGAGCAAGATGATAATAAATAAGAGACAACAAACTCTTTAGCAAGAAATAAGAAAGCAAGGTCAATATGGGCAAGCAGGGACAAGACTCAATTGTGAGTATTGCATGTCAAAATAAATAGCAATCAATTCATACCAATGTTTCCTTAATTTTAGTTTTTTGGAACTGCAGAGGTTACCCATGGAGATGAGGACCTAATTTAGGGCCTATTGCGGAAGATAGAGACATAATTTTCCTCATAGAAGCACATGAGCATGAAGGGTGTAAGACACCTTGGTTTGAAGAGTACTATAATATGGCGATGAGGAACAAGGAAACAGGGAATGAAAAAGCGCACGTGGGTATCATGTTATTAGTGAGAGAAAAATAAGGTCTTTTCATTTAGCTAGAAACAGAAGACTCAAATAAACAATTTGTTTGATTTAAAATATCAGAAAATGGGAATCACATCATAATTGCAGCATGCCAATGTTGCATTGCAAGTTTCAAAAATATACAAAAGTAGAGGACTTGACCACACATATCCCTTTGCAGCCTTAAAGGAAGATATTGCAACATATTCTTAGCTAGGTGAAGTCATTATTATGGGTGATTTCAATGTTAGGAATGCAAGTGAACAAGATAGCATTCTTTGTTGTAAAGAAAATTGCGACCCTATCTAGCTTACAGAAGAGAGTAATCATCAGTGGGAAAGATTTCCGAGGACAAGGGTTGCAATCTCTTAGGTGAACAATTTCTTACTCTATGTGGGGATTTCGATTTAGTCATTTGAAATGGTTTGACTAGATGGAAATATTCTGATAATTTCACTTGAAATACTTACAATAGAGCAAGTGTAGTAGACTGTGTAATTTTCTCACATAGTTTGTGTGAGAAAATGGAGGAAGTTTTGATTGGAGCTCGGCTTTAGGACTTAAAATCTAATCAGCAAACAATTTATTTAAGTTTCTCTTGGACCATAAAGAAGCAATTAGGGTCAAAAACTCAGCATGTTCAACAAAATCTTCCAAACGATAGAATTATTTTAACTTTATAAAAATTATAATACCTTCAAAATAGCGCTAAAGAGGCTCTTCGAGAAGGAGATAATCCCATTTCACGACCTGCATAGTCATGAATTAACACATTTAATTCAAAGCGCATTTTCAAAGTGCAAAAGAGAAAAAATTAAGAAGTATGTAACAAATTGCTTTCCGGTTAATGCTTGTTCTAATGAGGAATGAAAAAAGAAAGGAGAATGCGGAAAGAGTCAAACAAGGATAACATAAATCTCAAAGCTTACAACATATATTTAGGAAGAAAAATTTTGATTTCATGGTTTCGAGGAGAGAATAACTAGTCTTCCTTGGGAAAAATAACCCCAAATTATTTTGGAAGGAGCTCCAACTGAGAAGGATGAAAACTAAAAAAAAAATATTACAGCGTTTAAATTGTTTTAATATGAAAGACAACTTTATGAGCTGGATCCCAAGGTTGATCCTCCTCCCTTGGTCAACACTGATACAAAACTCTTCAAGGTGCAAGAGGTAGATATGGGTATCAAGAAGTTGGGTGTTGAAAAAGCAAAAGACTTAGCTGAACTCCATGCAGAGTATTTAAAGTGGGGCTTAAAAATTCTTGCACCTCACATTACAAAAATTTCCAGCAACATCATACAAAAAGGGTCCCCACAAATTGGACAACTAGTCTGGAAATACCTCTTTTCAAGAGTGGTGATGTAAATAATCTCTCCAATTGTTGGACCATAATGATAAACCCCTTGTTTGCAAAGTTATTTAGAAGGATGTTAGAAAATAAAATCAGTAAATGGGTAGAAGAAAGAGATAAACGTGTTAGAGGGAAAGTAGGTTTTAGATCTAAACATTGCACGGTTGATCATAGTATATCTTTAAGCCACATCATTGAAAAATTTTGGGAGGAAAAGGAAGAAGTATTTTGTTGCTTTGTTGATTTCTGAAAATCCTTTAGCACGGTTCCTAAAGATAATCTTTGGCACAAAATGGAGGAACTTGGGGTTGCCAGGCATTTGAGAGAAGTTGTGCATAGGTTGTATGAAAAGGTGAAACTGAAAATTATAACTTCAGCAGCCATCTCTGAAAGTTTTAGGAGTGATATCAGGGTCAAAAATGGTTTCCCATTGTCTCTTACCCTCTCTAGTTTATATATCGACAAGCTTGAAGAGTGGCTAAATTCTCAAGGGGGTGACGGTATCCATTTGGCGAAGTTTGTTATAAGGCTTCTTTTGTACACATATGACCTTATTCTGATTTCTAAATCTTCTCTTGGTTTGCAAGGGCACTTACATTTCCTTGAGAATTTTTGTAGAAGTGTAGGGATGCAAGTCAATATTAGTAAAACGAAAGTAGTGGTTTTCTCTAACAAAAGAAAACATAACCAGCATAAGTTTTACTTTGAAGGAAGCATTCTGGAAGAAGTTGTGGATTACAATTACCTCACAATTGACTTCGACGGAAATCTAAGTTGTGATGGATATAGAAAGAAATAACTTTGGGGGGCTGGAAATAATTTTATGCTTTTCAAAATAGGTGTAGAGAGGCAGAGTTATGGGACTGGAAAACCACTCTAACTCTTTTTGGGATTTTAGTGATTCTGGTGATTCTCCATGAATTTGAAGTATGGGCCAATAGTACATCTAACATGCAGTGGAAAAAAATTGAGAAAATTCAGAAGCATTTGATTACAAACAAATTCAAAATTAAAAGTGGAGTTTCATATTTATCTTGTTAAGTGAAACATGGGTTGCTCCTATTGAAGCAATAGCTATTGTGTGGTTCAAAAGGTATTTAAAAAATTTGAGCAAATGGAAGAGGGAAGATGGCCTAAGGTTGTGTTGAATAACATATTGTGCAAAAGAAAATGGAAGAGGGAAGATGGCCTAAGGTTTTGTTTAATGACATATTGTGAAAAAGAAAGAAGACATGGATGCGACAAAATAACAAATGGCTTAGAAAATGGGGAATTTTCTTGAGCATGTGTCCCACAAATAGTAAAGAGGTAGAAGCTTTTTTTATGGATAGGTTACATAAAATTACTTGGGAGAAGGAGCTAAGGAGAAATAAAAAGTATTATATTGAAGAGTTTAATCCCGCTCATAATCATCAACAAAAAGCATACATACCGGCCAATATTTCTTGGAGAGCCAAAATTCTTATTGCTCAATTAAAGACTAATTTTCATCAACTATGTTGTGAAACAAGTTGCTGGAAAAGGCCAAAAGAAGTGTGGGAGGAAAGAGTATGTATTTTTTTCTCTTTCGAAAAAGTGTAAACAATAAAGCATTTCATTTTAGAATGTGAGGCCTTCAAAGACAGTTGGGAAAGTTATGCAGATATTTTGGCAGCGAGCTCTTGGGATAATCTATTCAACTACGGGTATGCTGAGAAGCTGGGAGCATTTATTGTGAAACTTCACAGGAAAAGGGACAAATACAAGAGTCAAATAGAAAATAAGTCTGTCCCATAATTTATCTTTAGCCTCACAGATATTAAAATAAATTCTTCCTCTTTTTCTTCCAATATAATATTTTAATTAATATCAATTTCTTTTTAATCAATATCAATTCTCTTTTAATTTTTGGTATACTCTTCCTTTTCATTTAAAAATTAAATTTCTCATCTAAAACTTTTCCATATATACACGTTAACGTTTAAAAATAATAAGTATTAATTAAATTTACAAATACATATATTTTATTTTTTTTACAGGAAATTACACCTCTTCGAAATATACAAATCCATTCATATACACTTCGGAGCATCCCCTGACACTATCGCTGGCTCCTCAAAGGTAGAAACTCTTCTAACATCACACATACATAAATGATAGAAGGATGACAAAATTTTAATATGTTTTACCATTGCCATGTCATAATCGTCATTATGGACGAAACATGTAATCCTTGTCTCCCACGAAAGAAGATTATTTTCCTTGGAGAATGGGTCCACTACGATTTGGGCATCCCACTGACTGAAAATTCCTTCGGTTCTATTGACGGAGTTTCTTTTTCTTCTTTCTGGAGCTTCTGTCTCTACTTATTGAAGGAGATGTGGAGCTTTCAGCCACTAGAGGCTTCTTACCAGTAGAAGAATTAAGAAAAATGGTCGCATCTTCCACTGGAGGCTCCTTACCATTTGAAGAGTCAAGAAATTGAGGCACATCTTCAACTTCTTGCATTAATTCGCAGGTTCTGACAGAACGACAGAAGAAGAAACAAATACAAAAGATTTCTGGAGAGCACAAGCTGTGAATTATTCTATTATGAGCAATCTATATATACATGCATATAGGTAGTTACATAGAAACAGTTTGAACCAACTAAAAAATTATTTCTAAACTAACACTTAATGGAAAGATTAAATCTTTTAACACTCCCTCTTAATCTTGAGGGTTACATTATTTTATGCCTAACTTTTGACATTGAAATTCAAAATTAACTTTTCCTAGCGATTTGTTGAAGATATCCATTAACTGTTCCTTTGATTCACAAAATTTGAGAACAATATCACCATTTTTTATAAGTTCATGACTGAAGTGAAAATGAGTGTCGATATTTTTTCTCTTTTGATGAAAGACATTGTTCCTCGACAAGGAAATAGAGGAAGTGTTGTCACAAAGGATTGAAATAGGTTCATTTTATATATATCTGAAGTCAGAGAGAAGTCTCTTTAGCCACACTGCTTGACATGATGTTGAATTTGCTGCAACGTACTCGACCTCTGTTGAAGATAGCACAACTATGGACTGCTTTTTGGATGACCAGGAGATCAAGTTTCTTCCAAATAGAAAAGCATAGCTAGAAGTGATTTTTCGATCATCAATACATCCTGAATAATCACTATCTGTGTAACCAACAAGCTTACTATCTGCAGAAGCTACATACGATAAACCATAAGTAGATGTACCTGCAATGTATCTTAACACCATTTTTCCAGCCTTCAATGACAGTCTTTAGGAGATTCCACAAACCTGGAAATATAACTAGCTGCAAATGCTATATCAGGTCTAGTAGCCATAAGATATATAATACTACCAGCAAGTTGCTTATACAAAGTCGCATTAACAATAGTACCCACATCCTCTTTACTCAACTTTGAACCATCTTCAATAGGAGTATCCACTGGTTTACACCTATCCATCTTAAACTTTTTCAAAATGTCAGTAGCATACTTCTATTGACTCATAAACATACCATCTTGTGTTTGTTTCACTTCGATACCTAAGAAGTATCTCATTAATCCAAGATCTTTCATTTCAAATTCATTTTTCATTGCAGCTTTAAATTCATCTAACTGCATGTTACCTGTATAAATTATGTCATCAACATAAAGACACAGTATCAAAATATTACCTTCATGATCATTCTTGATATACAAATTGGGCTCATGGTCGCTCCTTCTGAAACCATTATTCAACAAGTAATGGTCTATTCAGTTGCACCAAGCTCTTGGAGCTTGCTTCAATCCATATAATGCTTTCTTCAACCTATACACCTTATGTTATTGATTTTTTATTTCGAAACTAGGTGGCTGATCAACATACACTTCTTCGTTCAAAACACAGTTCAAAAAAGCAAACATTACATCCATTTGGTAAATCGGCCACTTGTTTTGTGCTACAATAACAAATACAAATCGAATAGTATGAATTATTGCTACAAGTGCAAATGTTTCACCATAATCTATGCCAGGTTGCTGTGAAAAAATTTTGGAAACTAATATTGCCTTGTGCTTATCAACTTCACCTCTCTCATTTAACTTTGTTTTAAAAACCCATTTGACACTTATAGAGTTTTTATCATCAAGTAGATCAACCAAATCCCAAGTTTGATTTCTTTCAATAGCATCGATTTCATTATTCATCGCATCTACCCATTATTTCTCCTTTATAGCCTCTTCAAAACAAGTAGGTTGAAATGAAAGAAATGCAAAATTTACAATATCATCAACATCATCTTGTGCATAAATATCACTTAAGTTTCTCATTTTAGTATTATTAGAATCAGACTCAAAAGGTGATGAACTGCTACTTCTTGATAAAATGCTACTGGTTTTATCTTGAACCTGTAATCTTGGAGTGCTTGTTCCAAGTGCTTGATGTTCATCTAACAGAATAAAAGGATTAGGACAAGTATTTTTCTCTGTTTCATTCCAAGACTTGTCTTCCAGAAATTTCACATCTTGACTTACAACAAACTTCTTAGTTATAGGATTAAACAATCTGTATGCCTTAGATTGATCACTATATCCTATAAAAATATACTTTTTGCTCCTATCATCAAGCTTCTTTCTTAATTTTTCTGGAACGTAAGCGAAAGCAATACAACCAAATACTCGAAAGTGTGAAACTGTTAGATTTTTTCCACTCCATGCTTCTTCAGGTACAAAACTTTGAACACTGGAAGTTGGCAATCTTTTCAAAATATATACCAAACATGCAACTCCTTCAGCCCATAATCTTTAAACAAATTTCGTGTTTTAAGCAAACTTTGAGCCATATTCATAATTGTTTGATTCTTTCTTTCTGTAACTCCATTCTGCTGCGGAGTATAACTTGTCGTCGTTTGTTTTTTAATACTATGTTGTTTGAAAAAATCAATTAATTCGTTAGATTCATACTCACCTCCTTTATTAGACCTCAGAACTTTAATAAACTTACCACCCTGTTTTTCAACCTCGGCTTTGAACTTCTTAAACTTTGAAAATGTTTCCGATTTATATTTGATGAAATACACCCAAATTTTCCTGCTAAAATCATCAATGAAAGTAAGAAAATAGAGACTTCGAGCAACTGATTTTTCTTGCATTGGACCGCACAAATCTGTATGCACTAAATCTAGTTGTTCTTTTGCTCTATTAGACACTGAAGCAAAACTATCACGCTTATGTTTACCCATTATACAACTTGTACGGGAAGAGATATTATCGGACAAAGAAGGAAAACCTTTCACCAAAGACTGTCTTTGCAACAAACTCATACTTTGTATAGGTAAATGACCATATCACAAATGCCACAGATCAGAGTCAGTTGGCATTGAAACATTATGTGCATACAACTTCTCACTTTTCAACTGTAATTGATACAACCTGTTCTTTGTCATTGGAATATTTGCAACAAGAGACTTATGTTTATCAACAATCGTGCAAGTAGTGTTGTGAAAGCTAAAATCTTAACCATGTGCATCTAACTAACTAACACTCAAAAAATTATGCTTGAAATTGGGTACATAATAAACATCATAGATACTCTTCACAACATTTTGTTTGGTTAAGACAGGTACAACACCCTTTCCTGAAGCTTTAACCTGGCGATCATCACCCGAACCAATAGAGGAAATGAAAGATGTATCAAGATGTGAAAAAAAATCACTATGACCAGTCATATGATTACTACATCCGCTGTCTACCAACCAAACATATTTATTAGGTACTTGCACAGTCACTTGGCATGCCAGGAATAAAGCATCTGATGTTTCACATTCAGTGCTTGTGACACTGGCTTTGTTTTTATTTAAAACATACTGTAATTTTCAGCATTCAGACTTATAATGGCCATATCTTTTGCAATAGTGACATTGAATTTTTTATTTATCTATCCACCTATGACCATGATCACTTTGAGATTGCTCTGAATTTTCTTGAGTTATCTGCAGTGATCTATCATCAGACTGAGACTGTCCTCTACCTTTTCCTCTCCTTCCACGAAAACCTCTGCCTCTACCTATATCCATAGAAGCTTTAGATTTGAAAGCATGCTCTAAATTATAGACATCTAAATTAATTCTTGCTTCATGAGCCAACAAAGAACCAGTTAATTCTTCCATAGACAATTTTTTTAATTCACTCGACTCAAAAACAGTAACTATCATGTTGAATTTTTTAGGGAAACATCAAAGAATTTTTTCCACAATTATTTGGTCATCAAGTTCTTCACCATTAATTCGAAGCTGATTAAAAATACCCATAACTTTAGTCATGAACTGATCAACTATTTCTGATTCAGTCATTTTAAGTGTTTCAAATTGTGTTTTGAGAGTCTGTAATTTTACCATTTTTACTTTATCATTTCCTTGATAAGCAACCTTAAGTATATCCCATATTGACTTAGCAGTCTTAGCAGCAGTGATTTTAGGAAAAATAGAATCATATAAGGAATTTAAAATGCACGACTTCGCTCTACCTTTTTTTTTTTTAAGTTCATCAAATTTTTTTCTTTGAGTAGAATTCATTCCAGCAATTGTATTTGCATCAGGTTCTGTGAACCCCAACTCTATTGATTCCCAAAACCCTAAGCCTTGTAAGCATGCTTGCATTTTAAGGCTCCAAAAATCATCATTTTTCCCACTAAATAGAGGCGTAGGGATTGCAAACTGACTTGTCGAGGCCATGTTTGAAGTAATAAAAAAAAATTGAAAGCAACTCTTTTTAAAACACTTCCAAATAGATAGCACAAATAGACTTTCAATGAAGATGATTAAAAACTATACTGTTTTTAACTCTTTTTAATTTCAACACCTTAATTTTATAAATCCCAAAATTGAAGATTCACACCAACATCGAAGACATATTTCATTTTCTTTTAACATCCTCATTCCGTTCCTTTCAACATCCTCATTCCCTTTCTTTCAACAACCTCATTAATAGGCTAAAAATCCAAACCAATCAACTAAAAAACTGTGGTAGCCAATTACACAATTTTTTTTTAAAAAAGTATGAATCAAGTAAAAAAAATGTGGAAGCCTTCCTCAAATGTTGATTAGACAAACTATTAAAACCGATCAAGTAAAACACTTGTCAGCCTTTTTCTAACACTGATTACACAAATATAAAAAATGTGAATCATGCACCTTCGATGGCTGAACTCAATTCACGGCTTACAAATTCCTCGTTGGAGGCTCCTTCGTTCAATGACTTGGAAACTTCAAACAACAAAGACGGAACTGCAGTGAAAAAGCAGGCAGCAACAACTTCTTTGCTTCAAAAGCTTCAAACAACAGCTTCAAACAACTAGTGCAAGTCTTCAACAACAATCTGCTTCAAAAGCTTCAAAGGGCAGCTTCAAACAATGAGTGCAAGTCTTCAACAAGAAATCTCTAGTAGGTCGCCTTTGCCCAAGAAGAACCCCAATGCTTTGATACCATGATAGAATGACAGAAGAAGAAACAAATACAAAAAATTTCTGGAGAGCATAAGCTGTGAATTATTTTATTAGGAGAAATCTATATATACATGCATATAGACAGTTACATAGAAACAGTTTGAACCAACTAAAAACTAATTTCTAAACTAACACTTAATGGAAAGATTAAATATTTTAACATATTCTTCTCTGTTGTTGAAGGAGCTTATTTATCTGTTTTTTAGACCTTCTCTTTATGTTTATTTCTTGTGATGTGGAACTTTCATCCACTGAAGGCTTCTATATGGTTGATGAATCAAGAAATAGAGCCTCAGCTTCTACTGGTACCTTAGTTTTATCAACATAAATACCAGTTGAAGATTCAAAATATGTAGCCAAATCTTATGCTGGAGGATTTTTACCATTTGAAGAAGCCACTGGTACATTAATTTTATCAACACTAATACCAGTTGATTCAAGGTTTACAGCTGAATTTCCTATTGGTACCTTACTTTTATCAACGTGAATACCAGTTGAAGAATCAAGACATGAAGCCAAATATTCTAGTTGAATCTTATTACCAATAAAAGAATCAATAAATACAGCCACATCTTCCACTCTTACCTTAGCATCCTTATCTCTTTTTTTTCAACACGAAAAAATGCTTTCTTTCCATTAAAAACAAAAATATATTACATTTTCTGATGTTTGCGATACTTTTCCTCTATGAAATACTATTCTTGCTTGTGTCTATTTCCTTTTTCCTATTACATATTTTAAATATATCCCATATTAACCATTTAAAATGATTATACCTTTGATTCCTAGACAGGTTTCATCAATACATTCTCAAACAAAAATAAATACTATCTATGGCTATCTTTTAGTTTTGTGTTTCCCACTATCATTTAAATGCACCTTATAGACAAGTTCTAGTTGATGTTGATGCTCCTTTCATTTATAATTCTGCCTGTGTGAATGATTCAAAGTGATATTTATATGTGCAAGAGTCAATTTCCCTTTCGGCCCTGTGCAAATGCTGCAAAGTGATATTTACCTGTGCCTAAGTAGATTCCCCTTTTTGATAGAAGGTCTACTATTTGGTTCAACTCTCTATAGATGTGAGTATATGAAATATACTGATAGGAAGTGGCCAAGGACATAATATGCCTCATACATTTTGTCAATATATAAGGAATGAAGAGAGTATAATCCTTAACCCAACCAATTATACATTTTTCATTCTGAAACACACTGATATCACTCAATC